>CM066034.1:264680888-265119990 GCA_033557465.1 Ichthyophis bannanicus
CCCCACAGCACCTAGGCCTAGTGCTGGGTGCAGACCTTCTGTGTTGCTGCTACAGAGTGGCTACAGACCGTCTCAGTGTGGGGGGCCTATGCTCACCCTGAGGGTGAGGTGGGGTGCACATCACCTGTCCATGCTGAAATGGCCTATACCTCATGTCCCATGTTTGATAGGTTGCTCCATTAGACACACCTACGGTACATCTCTGTCCATGTATATATCCCAGCCACATCTGGGCCTTGTGGAATTTGATGCCCATGGAATAGTGCATATCCTGTGTGTGTGCACGCGCGCCATGCCCACATGATATATGTACATTGTATGTGCGAGGGAAAGAGCTGTATGGACACCTAGGCAGAGTGTGTCAGCCCACCAAACCTGCCCTCTGGAACCCAGGATCCCCCAAAAACAGATCCACATTCTATATCCCTGCAATGGTGGCTGCGGCAGACAGGGCCATCAACCTCATTCCAGCTGCAGTTGAAGGAAACAACAGAGCACCTTCTACAGTTTTGTACGCATCCATACTTCAAGCACAGACAGATGCTAGGCCTTGAAATGCCCCGCCACACCACACCACCATCTGACATTTTCCAGCAGCGAGCACAGTGGGTCCCCAGCTGCTGAACCCTGCGAGGTGTCCCAGACATACACACACTAACTGCAGATAGTCCACTAGCCAGTCCATTTTGCATGCTACCGCAGGACATGTGTGCACCCATAACTGGGATGAGAGCACACCCACCAGGCAGTTAACTCAGTGATTGGGCCCCAGAACTACAGAAGCCACATACATCACATGAGAGACCGACTATATGCCACAATGGCGGAACCTAGCCATGCCATGGTCACTGCTCGGTCAGGGAGAGAGTGACCTCCCAGCAGGACATGCTGTGGACACCATGTCTGTGCAGGTGGTGGCCAGGCACTACAATGTCCCAGCCATTGCCCTATGCCCTGTGCAGTTGCATCCTGCTCATGCCACCCTGTCTGGGCTATACCCACACTGCCTTGCTCCTCATTATGCACATTGGCAGGCCAATAATGGAACAGTGCTATCATCTTGGGCTGCGGAGGGTTTTGTCAACCACCATACACTGGATAGACAAACACACACGCCCCACACCTATGGCAGCATTGAGCAGCTGTAGAGGTATTTGGCAGTGCAGGCATGGCTATGTTAGGCGAAAACGTTGGTGTCATGCCTCAGGGTGGTGGACTCTGTCAGACACATGACCTTTCACACATTCCACAGACATCAGAGAGGTTGGTGTGATACAACTCTTTGAGATAATTGTGCTTAACTTTGCCATTTCTATGTGCCTGGAATCATAGCAGCCTTTTGATATCTGTGTACCGTATACCCGTGCTTACTCTGGCATTGCTAATGTATACAAATGCTAGTATTTGGAGATGCACACAGGGCCCAAAATCCAGCCTCTGCATTTGACTTTGGATGATGGAGCCTGCAGGTGCAGGTGTTTCCGCCCCTGTTGTCCGCTGCTTTAGGGCAGAGGTTCCCAAAAACAGTCCTGGTGGCCCAAACACTGTTCAGGTTTTCAGGATGTCCATGATGAATATGCCTATGATACCTCTGCATACCATGGGGCCGGGACCTGCAATTGCAGCACAAGCATCTTTATTGGAGACTGCATCCAACCTGAGGGATTTTTTAGCCTCCAGGACTGCATTTGGGGACTCTGCTGTAGGCAATGCATATGTTTATGTGGTGTGTGTTATTTAAGGAAAGATATGAGTGTTTCACCCACGCTTATGTCCTCCGCATTAAGGGTTCAGTCTTTACTATCATGTTTTCTTCAAAGTGTAAAATGTGGGTACTGGTATGGCAGGTGCCCCAGCTGGACTTCGAAACGGTGACCTTCTGGTCTATAAGGCAATGGCTGCATCCGCTGCACCACCGTCTTAGCACAGAAACAGTGTGTTCCCTGGGGTGTCCATGGCTGTTTGTCAGACAGGGACTGTCTTTTGGGGTGCACTGAACCCACGTGAGGGGGCTGGGCCACCACCTGCTGTGACCAGCACACACTGCCCCCTCCACCACCGGTAACCCTCTGGCAACATGCTATTCTGCACCATTGCTGTTTACATTGCACAGGCATCTTCATTAGGGGCAGCATGGATCCTGACTGGTGTTTGGCCCTCCAGGACTGCATTTGGGAGACTCTGCTCTGGGTAATGCAGCTTTTTATGGTGTCTGTGTTTGAATTGATAAAATATAGGCGTATCAACCATGCTTATGTTTTCCGCAATACAGGTTTGGTCTTACTATCATGGTTTAGTTGTAGGAAAAATATGTGGACTGGATTAGCAGTAGCGCCAGCTGGGCTTTGAACCTGTGCCCTTCACCCACTGTCTGTGTGCACTGCACCACCGTGTTGCCACAGATATGCTGTGTTCCTTGGGGAGTCCATGACTGTACATCCAACAGGGCCTGTCTGTTGCAGTGGACGGTGTCAGCCTGCACAGGCGTAGGCCACTGTCTGCTGTGGTTTGCAGCCACTGCACACTCCCCCACCTGTACTCTTCCGCCAACATGCAGACA
The DNA here is from genome assembly GCA_033557465.1 of Ichthyophis bannanicus. Classification (NCBI taxonomy): domain Eukaryota; kingdom Metazoa; phylum Chordata; class Amphibia; order Gymnophiona; family Ichthyophiidae; genus Ichthyophis; species Ichthyophis bannanicus. Next base: position 264,683,449 of record CM066034.1, read on the forward strand.
TGTCCCTATCTGGGAAAAACATATGACCTGAGTGAGTTGTAGCACTCCAGGACTGACTTTGGAGGACTCGGCTGTAGGAAATGGCCATTGTTATGATTTGAGTGCAGTTTGGGGTCAAATATAGGGGTTGGGACCATGCTTATGTTCTCTGCAATAAAGGAGTGTCTGTACTCTCACTATTTAGTGGTGGGTAGAACTATGGGGACTGGGTTGGCAGGTGCCCCAAATGGGATTTGAACCTGTGACTCTTTGGTCCTACAGGCACTGGCTGTGTCTGCTGCACCACACTGTGGCCACAGAGACAGTACAATCTCTGCACAATTCTACTGTGGGCTCAATTACCTTGTATGGGGACAGGGGTGCAATTACACCTCAAAAATGACCTCCACTAAAAGGGGAAACAACCAAAACCTCGCTGGGGAACAGTGACATCAATGGGCAACATGACAAACACTCCCAAGACAGCTCCATTACACTGCAGTGATATTTTGAACAAGTCTACGGAGCGTAGACCCTTACAAAAAACATTTTTTCTTTTTGGAGCTTTCCACAGAGTGTTTTTTATGGTTGCCCATTAATATCACTATTGCCCAGCTGCATTCTTATTTATTTGGGATTTTTTGTGGCCATTTTCAATGTATATTTGGTATTTTGTTCTGTGCACATGTATCACACTGCTCACGTTTTGCAGGTTTCCCCGGTTTTGCTGTACATTGCTGACGTAAATGGTTTCTCTTCCCTTTAAATCGCCTCTAACGCGAGGGTTTCACTCGCGGTATTTTACATGCCAAAATTGAGTCCCACTCCTGTGCGGGGAGCCTCTCCCCTCCCACTCTCCACCCATTTACCCCGTCCCCCCGCCCCTCGGGAGCCTTCCTCCACCCTCCGTAAGCGTTTCCCCGCCTCTATCGCACATGAGCACCCCGCACCCGTGCGGCACCCCGTTAATGTTGTGCGCATGCGTACACGGCGCTTAAGAGCACTTAAATGCATCATTAGCGTCCGCTCTTGTGCACCGCGCACGTGTGCGCGGTTTAGTAAACATACCCCTTTATAACTGATGCATTTTTGTGCACACCTGTGTGTTCAGTAGCAACATCTTAGATTTATGTTGTAGATGCAGTTCTGCACTAGGCATCTTAGAACATATTCTATTTTCCTGCTCTGTAGTTTCTGTATTCTGTGGCTGTATGTGGGCCAAAATATGTAGAATAATTCTCATAAGTATGCCAGTTTATTATTCTTTAATCATTTTATGTTCCTTTGCAATCTCTGGAAGACGTCTTGATAAATATCAAAGTAAATTGTTGGATATGTTGTTATCTTTAGGAATGAAAGTAATCATGCAAAATGGAAGAACAAAGTTTCACTAGATGTTTTATACTGGTTTAGCTTAATAAGTGCTCCATATAAGTATGAAGTGATTTTGGATAGATAGAGGAACTCTTTGGATGAATTCTGATTGTTATTGGATCCAGTGGCAAAGTTTTTGGTAGGATGGGGTATATATTTACATTGAGGGTTTGCTATCTCTTTATTTTCTTTTTGATTTTGGTTAGGCTGATACTCCTAATTTTAATTTTTAGTGATATTTATTGTTTTCTTTTTCACTCTTAGGGGCATGTTTGCTAAAGTTTAATGCGTGTGAAGTAAAGTTAATGTACGTAAGTGCCGCAATGGCCCATAGAAATGAATGGTCAGTGGTAGCACTTAACGCGTGTTAAGTTTATTAAACATGCCCCTTTGTGTCAGGATGTTTATGATTCTCTTGCATTTGCTTTATGGGTGGTTGTCATCTAGACTTTTTGTAAACGTATACCTCATACTTTCTTTTTCAGCTATTTAACTTGGTTTGTTGTAAAATGGTTGATTTTCTACAGTTTTTGACACCCGTGTTACTCCTTTGTTATCAATTTGGTTATGTTGTATTTGTACTGTTTCTTGTTAAACTTTAGTTAAGATTATTGAACTTACAAAATCAGCAAAGGTGTATGACAAGGTTGCATACTTTCCCCATACCTGTTCAATTTATATGCAGAATGGATCATCAGAGAAAAAGGACTGCATGTGATGATACCACATTACTGGTTGAAAGTGAAGACAATGTGAAACATCTGCATACAAGGATCAAGGAACATAGTCTTAAAATGTATCTTAATATGAAGAAGACAAATATCCTGGCAACTGGCAAAATTGTAATTTCATTCTTGATGCATAAGAAATAGAAATAATAGACAACTTCAACCTGTTTGGATCCATAATCAATAATGACATGACAAGAAGTCAATAAATCTGACAGTGCATTCTCCTGGTAGAATGGCTATGAAGGACCCAGACAAGATTTTCAAGTGCAGAGATGTATTTCTGCATACAAAGTTTTGACTCATTCAAACCATGTTATTTTCAATAACATCATATGGATACGAAAGTTGGACAATGAAGAAGCAAGACAGGAAGAAAATCAACATCTTTGAATTATGGTGCTGGAAAAGAATACTGCATATACCATGTACTGCCCAAAGAACAACTCAGTTGATACTGGAGGAGATCAAACCTAAGATTACAGTACTTGAAAGCTCATATGACAAGACGTTGACTTTCATAGTTAAAACATATCATGCAAAGAGAAAGAGCATTACAGAAAATAATCATATTTTGCAGGGTTGAAGGTTGTTATGAAGAGGAAGGCCAGCAATGAGATGGATCAATACAATAACAGCAGCTATGGATGCTGTTCTACCAACAATTAGCTGCTTGACAGAAGACTGAACACAGCTTAGAACAACCATCCACAGAGTTTCCATGACTTGACATCGACTCAACGACACTTATTTATTTATTTAGCTGTATTTATATACTGCCTTTCGCCGGGTCAAGGCAGTTTACATGAAACAGAGGTAGCACATTGACACTTAACAACAACATAATGTGATTTAGCAAGCTTTAATACTGAACTTTGTTTTCTAAATTTGCAGATAATATTGCTAATTATTAATTTGTCCAAGATAAGGTTTAATTTTTTTATTAACAATAATGGAAATGTGTGCATTGCTATTAAAATATATATTCTATGAATGTTAATGCATTAAACCACTTTAGTCAATAGCCCCCTTAGATCCATGTTTACCAAAGATTAATGTGCATTAAGAAAAGTTAAAGTACATTAAGTGCTGTCATGGCCCACAGAAATAAGAGGGTTGTGGCAGCACTTAACACACTAATTTTCATTAACACGTTAACCTTTAGTGAAAATGTCCCTTAATCTTCACATATTTATATTTTCAAGATTTAAGATTGTAATACTACCATTGCCATTCAGTTAAAATATATTACATTATAAACAATTTTGCCACCTACACTTGCAAACTAAAAGCAATGTATTCCTAGAGAAATGAAAATGTATTAATTCTTCAAGAAACATCTTTTGCTAATTCACTTTTGACTTGAGTACTTAATGTAGATTCTTCCCACGCTAATCTATATAACCTTTTCCTGACCTAACAATTTTGTTGGCTCCCACATCACAAAAACAGCATTAAGAAGTTAGAATTTGACACTTTTAAACTAATGCAAAAACTTTAAACTGTGTTGTTTTAGCACTAGAGACAAGGTCACAATGACATGATCTGATTCAGAGATGGTACTGCATATAGTATATGAAAGAGACAGGAAAAATAAGGTCTATAGAGAAAGAAAAATATTTTTTTTCTTCAGCTTATAAATAGAAATCATTAGGTCAATTTTCAAAAGAACTTATGCGGTCTACAGCAGGTGACATCCACATATTTCCTTTGTTTTTATTCCTCATTATTATACATATATTGCTTTTCTCTGAGGGCTACAAAGTGGTTTACAACATAGTAAAGGGTGTTTTTACTAAAAGTTAACGTGCGTTAAAAAAATATGGGTGCAACAGCATTTAACACACATTAATGTTTGTCAACATCTTGCAGGGTCTCCCAAGATGGACAGGTCTCAGCTGAGGTGCCAGACCAAGACAAACCACCCATCTGGGCAGCAGCAGAATGGTATAGTGTTGACGGCGGAGGATCACATTTCTGTGACAACGGCAACAACAACAAACTTAAACTGCGCGGAAAAAAGGCCCGGCAAGCTATTTCTGTATCTTGCCATGAAAACCCAATGGATAGTTACAACAAAACAAATTGTGCTATAGTGCTGGAAGATGAGACCCCCAGGTCGGAAGGCACTCAACTAGCTATTGGGGAAGAGCTGAAGACGTTTCAGAGTAAAGCCAGCATTTATGATGTGGTTGGATCAAAGCCCTCGGGACGTCTGACTGCTGATGTAGCTGCGCATGAAATGAGAGTCAGAAGCTGTAGAGATGTCTTACGCATTGGAACATGGAACGTATGAAGCAAGAACCAAGGGAAGTTGGAGGTGGTCAAGAATGAAAAGGAACGTGTACAACTTGATCTGTTGGGTGTCAGCGAACTGAAATGGACTGGCATCGGGCACTTTGCATCAGATAATCACATGGTCTACTATGCTGGAAATGAAAGACAAAGAAGAAATGGTGTTGCATTTATAATAAAGAAGAAACTTGCAAGAACTGTAATGAAATACAATGCAGTCAGTGAATGCTTAATCTCTATTTGTCTACGAGGAATGCCTATCAACACAATTTTAATTCAAGTATATGCCCCAACAAAAGCTGCAGAAGAGAATGAAATTGAAGAGTTCTATGAACAAGTACAAGCTGAAATTGACAGAACATGCAAACAAGATATCCTGATAGTCATGGGTGACTGGAACGCAAAAGTTGGCAACAAAGAAGAAGGCAAAGTAGTTGGAAAATATGGACTTGGCAACAGAAATGAAGCTGGAGAAAGACTGATAGAATTCTGCAAGACCAACGATCTATTCATCTCAAACACTTTCTTCCATCAACACAAGCAGCGACTGTACACATGGACTTCACCCAATGGATTGTATAAAAACCAAATTGACTACATCTGTGGAAGTCAACAATGGAAAAGTTCTATAACATCAACAAAGACAAAACCTGGAGCTGACTGTGGTACAGATCATCAACTACTAGTAAGCAAACTCAAGCTAAAGTTGAAAAAGAGCAAACCACTCATGAATGCAGCAAAATATGACCTTGAGAATATACCACTGGAATTTAAAGACTGCCTGCAAAATCGATTTGCTGCTTTAGATACAAATGACAGAGCTCCAGAAGAGTTATGGAATGACATCAAGTAGGTTGTGTTGGAAGAAAGCGAGAAGTCTCTACAAAAGGTGAAAAAGCAAAAATGGCCAAAATGGATGACGGAAGAAACTCTGAAAATTGCCTAGAAATGCAGAGAAGCTAAAGCCAGAGGAGAAAGAAATACAATAACAGAACTCAGAGATTTCCAACGTGCAGCAAGACAGGACAAGGAAAAGTACTACAATGACGCATGCAAGGAAATAGAAACAGAAACTATTAGAGGAAGAACAAGATCAGCTTTCCTAAAGCTACGAGAGTTAAAGAAAAAGTTCCAGCCTCGAATTGGAATGTTACAAGATGCTCAAGGTTCTATGTTGAATGATGCTGAGAAGATCAAGAAAAGGTGGAAGGAATATACAGAGTTTTTATATGATAAAGATCAAGTGGACCAACAGCCGTTTCAACTTGTACCTTGATTGGGAACCATTGGTGATGAAAGAAGAAGTTAAAGCAGCATTGAAAGCCTTATCAAAGAACAAAGCACCAGGCATTGATAGCATTCCCATAGAAGTATTACAGCAATCTGATGCAGCTGTTACCATACTTACAAGGCTCTGCCAAGAAATATGGAAGACAACATCATGGCCAACTGACTGGAAAAGATCTGTGTTTATACCAATACTAAAGAAAGGTGATCCAACTGACTGTGGAAATTATCGCACAATCGCTCTGATCCCACATGCCAGCAAGATTCTACTGAAGATTATTCAAAAGAGACTACAACCATACCTGTAACAAGAACTACCTGAAGTGCAAGTAGGGTTCAGGAAAGGGCGAGGAACGAGAGACATCATTGTGGATGTGAGATGGATCCTTGAAAAGACTAAAGAATACCAAAAGGATATCTATTTGTGCTTTATCGACTATAGCAAGGCTTTTGACTGTGTAAACCATGAGAAACTCTGGGCCATATTAAGAAGCATGGGTATACCAGAACACCTGATCATACTCTTGCACAATCTGTACATTGATCAAGAAGCAGCAGTTCGAACGGAACAAGGAGAAACAGAATGGTTTAAAATAAGCAAAGGTGTAAGACAAGGCTGCATACTTTCCCCCTACCTGTTTAATTTATATGCAGAACAAATCATCAGAGAAGCAGGATTGTATGAAGACAACAGAGGTGTGAAGATTGGTGGAAGACTCATCAACAACCTTTGCTATGCTGATGATACCATATTACTGGCTGAAAGTGAAGATGATCTGAAACATTTGCTTCTCACAATCAAAGGACATAGTCTCAAAATGGGCCTGCACCTTAATGTAAAGAAGACAAAGATCATGATAACTGGCATAATCAACAGGTTCATCATTGAAGGAGAAGAAATTGAAATCGTGAACAACTTTAACCTACTTGGATCAACTATCAATAAAGAAGCAACAAGCAGTCAAGAAATCAGACAACGCATTGCTCTTGGCAGAATGGCTATGAAAGACCTAGATAAGATTCTCAAGAGCAGAGATGTGTCTCTCCATACAAAGATTCGACTTGTTCAAGCCATGGTATTTTCAATAACATCATATGGATGTGAAAGCTGGACAGTGAAAAAGATAGACAGGAAGAAAATTGATGCCTTTGAATTATGGTGCTGGCGGCATGGACTGCCATGGACTGCCTGAAGAACAAACCAGTCGGTACTAGAGGAGATCAAACCTAAGCTTTCTTTAGGAGTACAGATGACAAGACTTCGACTTTCATACTTTGGACACATCATGCGAAGAGAGAGATCATTAGAGAAAGACATCATGCTTGGCAAGATAGAAGGTCAGTGCAAAAGAAGAAGGCCAGCAATGAGATGGATTGATACAATAACAGCAGCTATGGGTACCAGCCTGTCAACAATGAGCCGCCTGAGTCAAAACCGAACACAATTTAGGATAGCTATCCAGAGGGTCGCCATGAGTCGAATCCGACTCAACGGCACTTAACAACAACAACAACATATGCTCCAAAATTCACAGAAATCACTATTCGCAAGATTTATAAAAGGCGCTACTGCATTATGGTGCATTATTTACAGCAGGTCCATTTTATACCATCGGACATCTTACTAATAATGCCCTCCAACTGCATTAGTGTTCATTAACACAGTAACACACTTTAGTAAATCTAGCCCTATATGGCCAAAATATGAACTTATCATTTGGATTGAGATTTGGTGTGTTCTGGGGGTGACTGAAAACATATACGGGTGAAGGCCACTTCTACTTGAAGCACATCCGGGCCTTCCAGCCGTCAGAAAAATGGACGTCCCATTTATACCTGATTCTGCAACCTTGGGAGCTAGACGTTCTCATGGCTGCAGAATTGGGCACTTAGACAGCCCAGCAGTCCCCCGATTCTGAGGCGCAGGATGTCCACCTGACACCCTGTCCAGCCCTCCCTATGATCCATGGCACCAGGTTGACCTGCAGGAGCCCCGAATACCCATTGCTGCAACAGAACTCCTTTTCCCGTCACCTGACCCCTAGTAAGACCTGCCAGCAGGGCCGGCCCGTCCATTGAGCAAGAATGTTTTTTGCACAGGGCCCCGCGTTTTGGGGGGCCCCGCGCAAAGAACATTCTGCTTTTTTTTCTTAATTAAATTTAAAAAAAAAAAGCTGGCCGCTGCCGCCGCATGGAGTGTCCCGCGGGGCTCCCTCTGCCCGGCGCGGCTGAGCCCCTCTGTGCCGGCTTGCAGATACGCGAAGGGAGAGTGTCTCCCTCGCGTCCCTGTTAAGCCCGCAGGGGCTGATGGGAAGCAGGGGCTGATGGGAAATTTCCCATCTGCCCCTGCGGGCTTAACAGAGACGCGAGGGAGACACTCTCCCTTCGCGTATCTGCAAGCCGGCACAGAGGGGCTCAGCCGTGCCGGGCAGAGGGAGCCCCGCGGGACACTCCATGCGGCGGCAGCGGCCAGCTTTTTTTTTTTTTTTTTAATTGCCATGATCCGAGGGGGGGCGGGTAGGACTGGCAATGGGCTAGGGAGGGAGGGAGTGAGGGGGGGGGTTAAAACTGGCAATGGGCGAGGGAGGGAGGGGGGTTAAGACTGGCAATGGGCTAGAGAGGGGGGGGGTTAAGACTGGCAATGGGCTATGGGGGGGGGTTAAGAATGGCAATGGGCTAGGGGGGTTAAGACTGGGTTTTAAGACTTGCAATTGGCTTGGGGGGTTAAGACTGGGAATGGGCTGGGGGGTTAAGACTGGCAGTGGGCTGGGGAGGGGGGTTAAGACTGGCAATGGGCTATGGGGGGGGTTAAGACTGGCAATGGGCTAGGGGGGTTAAGACTGGGTTTTAAGACTGGCAATGGGCTGGGGGGTTAAGACTGGGAATGGGCTGGGGGGTTAAGACTGGCAGTGGGCTGGGGAGGGGGGTTTAAGACTGGCAATGGGCTATGGGGGGGTAAAGACTGGCAATGGGCTAGGTGGGGGGTAAAGACTGGCAGGGGGCTAGGAGGGGGGTTACGACTGGGGGTTAAGACTGGCAATGGGCTGGGGGTTTAAGACTGGCAGTGGGCTGGGGAGGGGGGGTTAAGACTGGTAGTGGGCTATGGGGGGGTTAAGACTGGCAATGGGCATGGGGGGGTTAAGACTGGCAATGGGCTGTGGGCTGATGAGTGCTGGCAATGGGCTATGGAGGGGTTAAGACTGGCAATGGGCTATGGGGGGGTTAAGACTGGCAATGGGCTGTGGGCTGATGAGGCTGTCTGGAAATGGGGTGATGGGGGGTTAGGACTGGCAATGGGCTATGGGGGGGTTAAGACTGGCAATGGGCTATGGGGGGGTTAAGACTGGCAATGGGCTGTGGGCTGATGAGGGCTGTCTGGAAATGGGGTGATGGGGGGTTAGGACTGGTAGTGGGCTGATTGGGGGGTTAGGACTGGTAATGGGCTATGGGGAGTTAAGACTGGTAATGGGCTGTGGGCTGATGGGGGCTGTCTGGAAATGGGGTGATTGGGGGTTAGGACTGGTAATGGGCTATGGGCTGATGGGGGCTGTCTGGAAATGGGGTGATGGGGGGTTAGGACTGGTAATGGGCTATGGGGGGGCTAAGACTGGTAGTGGGCTGATGGGGGGTTAGGACTGGTAGTGGGCTGATGGGGGGGTTAGGACTGATAATGGGTTATGGGGGGGCTAGGACAGGAAATGGGCTGATGGGGAGGGGTTAGGACTTGAGTTGGGCTGATGTGGTTAGGACTGGTAATGGGCTGTGGGCTGATGGGGGGGGTTAGGACTGGCAATGGGCTATGGGGGGCTGACTGGAAATGGGCTGATGGGGGTTAGGACTGGTAATGGGTTATAGGGGGGCTTAAACTGAAAATGGGGTGATGGGGGTTAGGACTGGAAGTTGATTGACGGGGGGCTAGGACTGGTAATGGGTTGGGGAGTTGCTAGGACTGGAAATGGGCTGAGTGGAAGGGGAGGCTTGAACTGCAAATAGCTGATGGGGAGGGGGCTTGGAATGGAAATGTGCTGTGAGGGAAGGGAGCTAGGACTGAAAATGGGCTGATGGAACAGCTAGAATAGGACTGGAAATGGGCTGTTGGGGGGAGCTAAGATTGGAAATGGGCTGTGGTGGGGGCTTGAATTGAAATGGACTCATGGAGGGGCTAGAACTGGAAGTAGGCTCATGGGGGGGCTTGGACTGGAATTGGGCTGAGTGGAGGGGAGCTATGATTTGACATGGGCTGATGGTGGGGCTAGGAAATGACTAGAAATGGGCTGATGGGGGGGCTAGGTTTGGAAATGAGCTGATGAAGGGACTTGGACTGGAAATGGATGGGGGAGCTAGGACTGGAAATGGGCTGATGGGGGGGCTAGGACTGGAAATGGGCTGATGCAGGGACTAGAAGGGAATGGATGCTGGGTGAGACTGGAACTAGAAGGGAGCTGATGTTGGGGGAGGATTAGAATGGGATGGGGCTGGGAGAGTAAAATGGAGAGGGGAAAAATATTTTGTGTAGGAGGGATGAAAAATCCACAATTGGCCGGGTATTGGGAGAGTAATTGGGGATTGAGGATGGAGGGGTAAAATTTGTGTGGATGAAATAGGAATGAGGAAAGGGCAAAAGGAGAAAGATTAGTATGTTAAAGCAGATGTAGAGAGAGAGAATGGAAAAAAAAAACTAGAAGAGAGAAGAAAGGACAAATGGACAGCAGACGATGGAGAGTTAGCAGAAAACATGAAGAAACCAGAAGAAAGTGGCTGGACCAATTGCAACTGAAAAAAAATGCACAAAAGGTAGAAAGATATCTCTTTATTTTGAATTTATTAACTGGAATATGAAAGCTCTGGGAAATGTGCATCATTAACGTCTGCGCCTTGTTTGGTACAAGAGGAAATTAATTTATAGTTTTATTTCTACAGTGTTGTTGTACATTCCAAGTTTGGATTTTGGGGTTCCCAGTTTAATTATTGCCTTCCTGTTTCTAAATTGTGATTCCTTGTTTGGTGATGGTCTATGTTCTGCATGTGTAACTGAGCTGAGGTATTCTGTTTATGTAATTCCTATTTGACATTGCCACTTGTTCTCTTTCCCCAGTATTCTCTGAAATGTATTGGTTTAATATTTGCAGTGTTGCCTTTTGATAGGTAGGGTATGGTGCTTTGTGAGTCCTGGTAATGCTGTCAGGATATGGCGGGTTTGCTATGGGTTCTAAATGGGCAGCGTTTGTAGTAGTTCCTAATGTGCCTGGCGGTTGGCATTGGATTATAGTAATGTAGAAATCTTTTAGTCTTTCTTTATCCATACACTCATTAAGAGACATGTTTACTAAAAGTTAGTGTATGGTAACAATATGCAAATATTTATGCAAATAAGGCCACTTATGCAAATGAGGCCCCACACCGAGTATCCGCACATGGCCCCGCACCCCCCTTGGGCCGCCCCTGCCTGCCAGGGCTGGGATCGGGCAGAGGGAGCATCCCTGCAGCTGATCCTCTGCCTCTCTAGGGCTGGCTAAGTCAGATCCCCTCTGTCAATGGGACTTATTCTACCTCTGAGGTGGAATATGTTCCATGTCTATCATGCTGCATTCGGACATACAGGGCAATGACCAGAATCCCTCTATGTCCGGGTTCATTTTCCTGCTTCCGCTATGCCCTTCCTCCACCTCTGGCCCATCCCCTCTCACCCCCATCCAACACTCCCCGCACAACGCTGCTGTACGTGCATGGAACCGGGGGCTCTGAATATGGTGCAAGTGAATAGTGGGGGTTTATGCCCAAGCCAGATGTACATCCCCCCTATTCACTGTTCTGAATGACCCTATAGTAAAAATATTGATCTTCAATCAATATAAGTTACGAGTTTATTTTAGAAGCCATATTCATGATTTGCACATGTGACTGCAACCACTCACATGTGCAAATCACATCCACATTCAATCAACCATTTTAGTAAGGCCCGAATTTAACTGTGTCTACCCTGATGATGTTTAAGTGATTGGAGTGACAGGATACATGTGTATCTCTGATTTCACATGGGTGATTTGCACATGGGTGACAAAAATTATCCATGTCGTATTTAGACCTATTTCCTGGCACATTTAGGTTTTTATAATTTTTTTCCTGCTCTTTACATGAAGGATTAAGGGAAATATCCCTCTTAATCTCCCATTGTTTATTTCCCCCTCTATATTACTACTACTACTCCTACTACTAATCATTTGTATAGCACTATAAGGCATATACAGCTCTGTACATATAGATGCAAGACACAGTCCCTGCTCATCAGAGCTTACATTACTTAGTAAACATTGACTTATCTATAATTCTTTATCTTTATCTTTATTGTAGCGTTTGATATAACGCCCAAGCAAAGTGTCAGAACGGTGCACAATTAATAGGACTGCAAGTAAAGAAAGAAAGCAACGCCATTGTTTAGACAGGAAAGCAACAGATGGAGAGACAGAGAAAGTAAGAGGAAAGATGCACCAGACAGACATGGAAGGGGTGGGAGTGGGGATCGACCAAGGGAGAAAAGCCCTAGGGGTCGGGTAGAGGGAGGTCAAGGGCAAGGTGGAAGAGGTGGGTCTTGAGCATAGCCTTGAACCCGGGAAATGAGAGTTTGTGGCAGGGAGTTCCAGAATGTGGGGCCCAGAAAGAAGAATACAGAATGGTGGGTAAGTTTGAGACGGACCTGGGTAGGGGAGGGTAGAAAGAGACAATTCTCATGAGCAGAATGGAGGAGGTGGGGAGTGGGCTGATGGTGAATAAGGTCTACTTGGTATTGGGGATACCGGTGTGCAATACTTTGTGAGTGATTGTGAGTAACTTATATGAAAACCGGGATTTGATTGGAAGCCAATGGAGCTGCAAAAGCAGGGGGTGATGTGATCGGATGGAGAGGAATGGGTGAGAAGATGAGCTGTGGTGTTCTGGATACGTTAAAGGTGATGGAGCTGATATTGGGGGAGACCTGTGAGAATGATGTTACAGTAATCTAATCTAGAGATAACAAGTGATAGTACAAGGGTAGTGAGGGAAAATGGGGAGCGAAAGGGCAAACAGCACGGATTTTACGTACAGAAATGAACGAGCAGCGGACAAGCGAGGAAATATGTGGGTGAAAGGTGAGTGAGGAGTCCAGTGTATTGCCAAGGTATCAGAGGGTTGACATGAGAGATATCAGAGTGGCACATAGTGAGGGGGATAGAGTGTGTGTGTGTGGGGGGGGAGATCTGAAAGAGAATGAAGGGCTGCGGACTTAGAGGGATTGAGGCGAAGATAATTGCTGCTTAACCAGGAGGAGACATGAGAGAGGCAAGCATTGAGGGAGGTAAGATCAGGGAAAAAGGAACTAGTATGGTACCAGCATAATAGTACCCGGAAATCCCAGATTGCTGAATGATGAATGCGAGTGGAGCTAGGAAGGCGTTGAAGAGGAATGGGGCAAGAACTGACCCCTGAGAGACACTGCAGTGAAGGGGTGACTGTGGAGGTAGCAGAGCTGGAATGGACAAAAAAGGTGCGAGAGGAGAGGAAAGAATGAAACCAGTGATGAACTGTCCCGTGGATCCCAAGATCGTACAGATTAGAGAGAAGCATGCGATGATCAACCAGATCGAAAGCGGAGGAAAGGTCCAGGGAGATAGCAAGAGAGAGGTCACCGCATTCAAGAGACTGTTGGACTTCATTCAGGAGTGCAAGCAGGACAGTCTTGGTACTATGGCCGGTCCTGAATCTGGATTGGCGGAGGTGAAGGGAGAGGATGGTATGAAGGTGGGCAGAGAGTTGCAAGAAAACTAGCTTTTCCAGGACCTTTGAGAGGAAGGGGAGGTTAGATACGGAATGCTAGTTTGTCAAAATGGAAGGGTTGAGAGACGGTTTCTTCAGAAGAGATCAGATAAGAGCATGCTTCGAGGCAGTGGGAAAGAGGCCGGAGCAGAGGCTTAAGTTGACCATGAGTAGAATGTATGGTAACAATGTGACTGAAGGTTCCAGGAGCCAGGAAGAGGGCAGAAGGATGAGTGGGTTAGTGGTTCGATGTGAGGAAGTAATAGCCTTAGCAAGTTCAGCATTTGTAACAGATTGAAAGGTGTGCCAGGTATGGGGAAAGGCTGGAGAGAGAGAGGGGGAGGGGGGAGAGGGTGGGAGGGAGGAAGGTGGGGGGAGGGCAGGAAGGAAAAGAAGCATGGAAAGACTGTACTTTCCCAGAGAAGAAAGAAGCGAGCTGGGCTTGGTTTGGAGTGACGGACTAGAAGAAAGAAGGGATGGGAGTGGTGGTGGGTGCCGAAAGGGACTGGAGAACATGGTAAAGCTGTCTGGAGGAGTTGGAAGAGGAGGTAATCAGATCTGAGTAGTAGATCTGCTGCGTTGATCATGGTTCGGTATTGTTGCTGGAAAAGACGGAAAGAGGCAAGCGAATCTGGAGTGGGTTGCTTACACCAGGCTTGCTCGGAACGATGAAGGTGGGTACACTGCAGATACAGACTAAGGTGGCACCATGGGTGGTTGGTGGGGAAGTGAGGGGACAGAATGAGATGAAGATGGGCTAAGAGATCCAGAGCTGAGGATAGGGTGGAAGTCCAGGTATCAATCTGCAAATTCACTGGGAGGGAGAGGATTTTGGAGGGAAGAAGAGTATCAGCGGGAGAAAATTGCTGTTGAGTAAGTGAGGTAATATGGTGCTTAGGCCTTAAAGAAGGTGGGCCACAAGAGCCAGGTAAGGATCAGGCAGGAGGGAGAGGAAGCGTTAGAAAGAGGCAGAGGTCTGACCAGGGGAGGGAAAGGGAAGAGAAGGAAGATGGCACTAAGGGAGCATTAGTCGATGTAAAGATAAGGTCTAGTGTGTGACCTATAGCGTGGATGGAACAAGAGACGTGTTGATGAAAAGAAAGCTCCTCCAGCAAGGACAAGAGGGTTCAGTTCCTCAGTCAGGAGGGAGAATCATAGTGGATGTTAAAGTTGCCCAGGATTACTAAATGAGAGGGATAGTAGAAGTGCCTCCCATAGATCTGGGTGAAGAGAAGCGGGAATGTAGAGGAGGAGGAGAAGAACAGGAGGCGAAGTACTGAACCAAAGCGAAAAAGAGACAGGATAGCGGGGTGGAGGATTAACCTCCGAAATGTGAAGAGAAGAGCTGTAAATAACTGCCATGCCCCCTCCGTGCTGATGGGGATGTGAGGTTTTGAGAGCAGAATAGCCAGGTGGGAGGCAGCGATGTAGGAGAGTTTCCTCTCCCTCACAGAGCCAAGTCTCCGTGAGGAACAGGGCATCCAGAGAGAATTGTCTGGTGAGATCGTAGATGAGATGGGTTTTGGAATGGAGAGAGCGACAGTTTAGTAAGGCAAACGAGTAATGGACCAATGAAGCTATCAGGGATTGAGCAGGAGGGGGGATCCGAGTGGCAGGGGTGCGGGCTATACATCCTAGGGGGAAAGGAAGAGAAGGGGAACAATGGTTCCAGAAGACAGGTATAGCTGCCATGGCAGGAGTGGTGAGGAGGATCAAAGTCAGAAGTAGGAGCTGGCGAGAATGACTGAGGAAGATGGGTTGAAGGGACTGAGGATCTGTACAAAGTTGTGGTAGTGAGGTAGGGAATGCAAATGGTAGATGCCAGTGTCTGCCGCCCTTGTCGCTGCCCCAAGGACCCCGCCTAAGGGCCATGCCAAAGGACCCTCTGGTGCGGACCTGACAGATGCAGGTGCTCCTAGAGCAGGAGAAATTTAAAGCTGTCTCACTGTGTTAAGAGCAGGTAGGAGGAGCTTCAACTGCTTTCATAGGCTGCAATGGGCTGTTATGTCAGCTAACAGCTGAGCAGGTGAGAGGAGCTTCAACAGAGGAATGCTGAACTGATCTTCCTCTTTCTGCCCAGAGCAAGAGGAATTTAAAGCTGTCTCACTGTGTTAAGAGCAGGTGGGAGGAGCTCCAGCAGAGGATTGCTGGACTGATCTTCCTTTTCTGTGCCTTTGGAGCTGAACTGCTTTCAAATGCTGGACGAGTGCTGAGATGCCCAGGTTTTCTAAATGAAAAAAAAAAGGGCAGGGGTACTGGTATTATAAAAATGTCCTTTATTATGTCTAACATGACTGTGTTCTGGTGAGAAATGCCTGTGTCTGAGGCAATTGTAGCAAAACATAATGAAAGTATATACATATAAACTAACAAACTATTCCACCATATCCTAAATCTGCAAATTATTTTAGGGGTATGTTTACTAAGCAGAGGTAGCGGCTGCTATACGGTATCGGTGCCGCGGTCCTATTGAATTCAACAGGGCCACAACTCCGACACTGCACGGCAGCCACTACAGTGGCTTAGTAAACATACCCCTTAGACACAATCTTCTGTATATAGAGAATGGACATGTTAGAAGAATCTTCTATCACTAAGAACGTAATTAGCAGCTAGATTGCACACTTGTTTATGCACGCAAATCATGGTATTTTAGAGATTTACAGGCATAACTTTCAGCATACATGCAACATTTAGTCTGTCACTATCCTTAAAGTCTGTGGCAGTAGAGAATAGGGCATACTTTCACTAGGGTGTGCCAAGGGTTTTGGGTGGAGCATAGGCAGAGAGCATATTTACATGTGTATTTTCTAGAATACATCCCAATGCACGATACATGCAATCATTACACCAGATCCTTCCTGTATTAAATATTTACCAAGTGGACCACTGAACCCTACAGAAGTTACTAAAGAAGCTGAAGAACCTACTCTGATCATCTCTTTTTTTCTTCCCCATAACCAAGAAGATAAAAACCAGGCCTAAAATGGTACAAAAAAAGTACCAAAGGGGCATCCCCATTGTTTACATGTCCCTTCAGGAATGCCCCCATGGCTGCACAACAAGGAGACTTGAATTTAAGGTCCAGCTAGGCAGGTGACATATCCAGCAGGGACGAAGCCAACTCCCAGAAGTCACTGCTCACACACATCTCTGCTCAGGTTCCAGGAAGTTCCTTGCTGTGCTCCCAGAACTGCATGACACCAACAGCTCTATGGTCCAGGTACTCCTCTTCTCAAACTGGGCTGTGAGGAAAGGGGGAGGCCCAGTCCCTTAAATTGCTGCTCATATACGTCTTTTCTCAGGAAAATCTCTGTTGCATTCCCAGAATTGTGTGCTGCAAGTCCAGCTAAATGGCCAAGATACTCCCTCTCCTCTTTGATTCTGAAGAAGAAATGAAATAAGAAACAAAATACCTGCGTACAGTTATAGTACAGAGTTCATAATTAACTGTCTCACTGGAGATATGTTGCTCAACTTCTTACTGTACTGTGCTATTCCAAGTAGAGCATATGTTCCAGGTATAAAGGATAGGTCTTGATGTTTTGGATAAGCATAGGTATATCAATTTATAGCCTGCTGAATAAGTATTAGCACGTGCTAATGGGCATTAGTGTGTGCTATCTGCCATAGGAATACAGTAATATGGGAGTAGCAGTAGATAGCACACACTAATGTCCATTAGCACATGATATCATTTAATAAATAGGCTCCATTTTTCCTTATGTTTCAGTGAATACAACTGCAATTACTTAACAAATTTTCAAACAAGAGAATAGGAGTAGAGATTTTTTTTTAAATCAAAGCTTTTATAATGAAGCGAGGAGGAAATAAACAAATACTGCATTTTTATTCCTCTCTACTCTAGCAAAATGAAGCAAATTACACTGTATAAAACCCCTGAGATCCTCCCCAGTATTTTAGTGCATACTTGCAGTTTATTGCCTCTGCAGTGCTGATTTTCTCACTTTCCAGGGCTTACTTACATTTTGTTGTTGCAGTGATTGAACTGACTTTACATATTTATACTAAATCCCCGTAGTGCAATTAATGTTTGAACTCTGTCCTCAACACATTACACCCACAAATTACATATAGAACTTAAAACCAAGTGATTTCATGAATATGAGGGGCCCTATTACTAAGAGGCGGTAAAATTTTGAAGATATTCTGTGCTTATTGCCCAAATAAATGCAGTGCAATTGAAAAACCTCTGCATTAACTGATAGTGATTTGCCTAGCATCTGTCTACGCAGTTAACATAGAAACAATCCACATAGCGCTTGTTAACCGAATGGTAGTTAATGTGGATGCACTTAATGCCATTTCCTGAGGTGGAATTGAGTGATCTGAGTTATCTTCTGTGTTAGCAGTTAATGCACATTAAGTTGCTGTGCATTAACTATAAAGAGCAGTCCTCGCCCATTCCCTGCCCCTTTCTATGCTATGCAGTTAATACAGGAAATAAACGGGCCAATGCAGAAAACTAGTGCAGCCTTTAAGCACAGAAAATACCACTTTTAAGCACAATTACTGCTACAGACAAATGCAGAAAAGAGAAAGACGCGCGTGTAAACAGCAAAGGAAAAACTAGCACACAATGGATGCCAAGAGTACTTAAATTATAGGCAAAAGAACTGCACATAATAAAATGGCATGCAACTATTGCCTGACCCGATTCAGAGAAATGTGTAGAGGATTTCACAACCAGCTTTAGTGCTAATATCTCTAGGACTGGTCTGGAGGTGGCTTAAACATCTAGCATGTGCTCTTGACAATATTTTTATGGCATCGGGTGCTTCCCTGTTGCCTGGATCATCTAAGGGGACTTCATCTCAGATGATCCAGGCATTGTAGAAAGCATCCCATGCCATCAAAATACTATTGGGGGGGGGGGGGGCAAGTGCGCCTGACAGAAAGCAAATCCCTACAATATAAGTTAGAAAATGCTTTATTTGGCAGTCTGACTCCACCTGGTGAATCCCAGGATGGACCACATGGGGCCAGGTGCCGCCATTTGTCAAGATGGTGGTGCAGGAGCATGTGGGCAGTGTTCCTGCTCATTTGGAAAGGTATCGGGAGGGGGAGGGGGGATTCGGGGCCACTGGGCCACCAGCATTATTTTTGGTTGGGCGGATGGGAGGATTGGGGCCGCTAGGCCACCAGGCCATTTTTGGGTGGGTGGGGGATCAAGGCCGCTGGGCCACCAGGAATTTGTTTTCTGTTAGGGGCACTGGCCCCCCAGCAGTATTTGGATGGCATTGGTGGCTTTCCCCAATGCCTGGATCATCTGAGGTGAGTTTACATTTCCCCTCAGATAATCTGGGCATTGGAGAAAGCCCCCAATGCCAACTAAATACTGTCGGGACTCATATGCAAATTAGCTATGGGGTTCTCCTGCTTCTCTGTGAGAGTATGCCAAACTAGCGCCAACTTCTGTGCACATGTGTTTGGCTTTCTCTCCCAGTTTAATGCTGCCATTTATAAACAGTTTAACATGTGGATAATGTGTTTGCGTATGAGACCCCATCTGAATGCCTGTGCTAAAGTCACACGCTATCGGTATGCTGCAAACAGGCTTAAAATGTTGATAGCACGTATCTTCAGCACTGGCTTTCTGCATCAGCCTTGAAATGTGCTAAATATCAAGCCACATCTCAACTGTTAGCTAACAGCAGGCTCTAATTCCCACATGAACTGTGCGAAGTAGCATTTTAGAAAAGACATCCAAGTGCAATCTAGATTGTTAAAGTCAAAACCTCTGAAAAAATCGCCAGGGACATTTTAGTTTTGGCCAATTTCAGAAACTTTGATATTCCTGAAATGGGCAGCCACACTGGCTGCCACACAGACATCCCTACTACAAAAACCCGGGGTGCAGGCGTCTATCCTATGCTGAATGCACATTCATGCAAGCTTTTTTGTATACCGGGATGTATATTAGCGTGCCAAACTGAAAACAAATGTCCTCATTTCCCTGCTGTTTTCATAATCATCATGAAAAGTATAGGAGCTATCAGAGTACCTTCTTCTTTATGCCCTCTAGCTGTCTTTATGGCAGAACAAGTACTTTCCTGATGCTTATTCGTGCCCTGGTGCAGGCATAGACATGGACGGTCCAGCAGGTGGCAACATGCTTGCCATTTCTGAAATCAGGCATGCACATCCACCATGCCCAGAACACCATGGTCATGCCTCCGTCATGCCCTTTTAAGACTTGTACATCCTTGCTCTGGGGAAGTCTATAGACCTGGCTTCTAAAATCACTCCGGGTGCATCTTTATGATTTGGATGTCAGCAGGTCTGTCTTCAGAAGTCCAAAGCATGAATAGGCATGGAAGAGGCAAATAGTATCTGTAATGTGCATGAAATCATAGTAACATAGGGGGTCATTCCAGAACCTAAATAAGGGTTTGTATATACGCTGGGGATGTTTATGTTCCAAAAATGTCTACAGAGCTATTCCATTATATGGCGCCCACGCACATTAATCTTGCTTGCATGAGGATGTCAGAACGTACCTGGGAGGGGCAGAACGGGGATGTGGTTTGATGCGGAGATCTGTATAAGGTATTCAGGAAAGGCCCATGTACGTTTTCCAACTTTCCCACAGCCATGCTTGTTATTACTGCCAATGATGTGGAATAAGGCCAATAATTTTTCAACTGTGTTCTACAATTCATCCCTGCAAGTGAAAGTGTGTGTGTGTGGTTTGAGGATTGCACAGATGGATCTGGTATGTTGATCTGCAATTCAGAGGGTGGGGGACATGAATGCCTGGCCATTACCTGGACTGTACAGATGACTGCAATGACACCAGGTGCCACTGTGACAGGGCAGCCATACAGCAGCTGTGCCAGGCACTGGGAGACCTGACAGCTTTGTGCTAGTATTCCCGATTGTGCCATGTAGCATACATCCTTACCTAGTCCAGGATCTATGCAAGCTGCAAAAGTAGTGATATATCTGGAGGCTGGCTACATGGTATGATGGCACAGGGATCCCCCTCCTATGCCCACACAGGCCTGACCAGGGGAGCAGTGCCACAAAGCAGACTGTGGGAAGGTAGGCAGGGTTGCCCCACAGATAGCAGATGTATACAGACCAACTAAACTAGGGCATAGAGAGTGGACATTGTATGGAACAGGGATAGCCACATGTAGGGAACTGCTGTGAGAAATGCCAGTACCCAGATATGAGGGAAACGGATGACATAGCCAGACAGCCATAGCATTAAAATGCATTCTTTGAGGAATTACAAAGTTAGTTTAGGTTTTTGTGAGGGTGGTAAAGGTCCATACTTAGCATTTTAAAGAGTGTTTTCAGAGATGACCAATGTAAGAATAACTGAGGAGTTGTTATACTGCCATGTATGTTTTATGCAAGGTATGTCATGACAAACATGTTAATTTCTACTTGATCTTATTTTATCTTAGAGTGCACTGAGATTACTTTGCAGTGTTCGGGATATGAAACAGACTAGTATATGTAGTCTAGTTTGCATCAGCATTTATGTATCATCAATATTTATGTCTAGCTTGCATCAACACAACACTATCAGTGAGAAGAGCAGCTTAGCAGATGCATGTTTTAACTGAAGAGGCATGGCCATTGGAGACGTCAATGGGTATACTGCAGGGATGGGCAGAATCAGAAATGTGCAACTCTGCAGAATACAGTGAGCACATGACCCCTGAAGAAGCTGCTGTCAAAAACTGGTGATGGTGTCCTGATTAGCACTGGGGAAAATGCAAGAGTTATGATGCTGGAATGAAGCAGATAATGAAGCAGATAAGTTTACTCTCCATTGTTATGGGCTTGGCAGGACCAAAGAAGTGTAGTGAGCTCTGTGAGGTTGAAGGACTATATAAGAAAAAAAGAAAAATGGTTATGCTTTAATCAAATTGAATTGAAAAAGAGTATGATATTAATGTTTATATAAGGAGTTTTCCTGGATAATCGATGCAATTGAGCTATGGGTCGACGGCTAAGATAATTTATGCCTATGACCGGCACTCATTGGTCTGAGATCCTTTTCTCTTTATTACTAATGTTCCATCTGATGTCTTTATTTAGAGTAGAGTGAGATATTTTTTGTGGATATTCATATCATATTAAAGGACAGCAGATAAAGACCTTCATGGTCCATCTACTCTGCCTAGTGAGGTGGCAAGGGTTATATCCACCGCTCCATGCAGGCTACCCCCTCTGTGTCTTTATTTAGAGTGTACAGTTTATCACTCTCTATTTTTAAAGTCAATAACTTGTGGGTTCAAATCCATTTTGAATCACAGAGGGGGCTATTTGTGCCGGCTGCATGCCCCGTCTAACTTCCCTGCCGGTTGTGCGAGGAAGTTAATCGGGGGTGGGAAAGAGTTGGCCGGGGGGCAGAGAGTGGGCGGTTGTCAGCCCTGGACATACAGGGCTGATTCTAATGTCTTTTTGGCAGACTCGGGGCAAGGAAGGGCCTTGGAGGGGGCAAAGTTAATACCCTGCATCCCAACCCTGGCCTTAGGAGGCCAGATTGGCGATCGGGCTATGGGAAATTAAAATTTTTAGCAGCGGCTGGCATCGCAGTTTTTAAAATGGAGCTGCGGTGCCATGGCAACAGGATGCCATGGTGCTGTGGCTCCATTTAAAAGTGCTAGCTGAGTTAGCCAGGCTATGGCTGTATGTGCAGGCCTGTTCACGATTCTGATCCCATGGGGCTAGACGTGCCCCATGGAATCAGAATCGCGATCTCCTTTGTACGTCCGGCTCAGCACAGGGTTTCTGCATCGACCTGTCAGTTTGGTGAGAGCACCTACCAAGCAAGCCTCTGATCTAGCTTTTGCTATTGACGTAATAACTGTGCATGTTTAGAATGTTTAGCTTGTTGGTATTTGTCTTTGTATTATTTCTTTGTTTATCTGTGTCCATTTGTAATTGGCTTAGCTTTCTGGCCTCAGCTTTTTCTCTTCACTCTGTTTTTTGCCTTCATTCTTGTTCTGTGCTGATTCTGCTAATCTCTCTGTCTCTTTACCTCTCTTTATTTCACTAAGACAAAAAATTAACCCCTAAACTTGATGACGTCCTTTCTCACCTGTTAACTTTATATGTCCCTCCCACCCACCCCATTGTTCAAATGTCTTATATAACTTTCCTGGGGTTCATTAGCACTATTAATCTTAGGTGCACCCCACCCACTGGAACATTTCTCTAGCTTCACTATATCATATCTCCTCAGATCTGTACTTTCCCCTCCCTATCTATTTCTATGGCTTCTCATCACTTTTTCTTCTTAAT
This sequence comes from Ichthyophis bannanicus, assembly GCA_033557465.1. Lineage (NCBI taxonomy): Eukaryota > Metazoa > Chordata > Amphibia > Gymnophiona > Ichthyophiidae > Ichthyophis > Ichthyophis bannanicus. The sequence goes on from CM066034.1 coordinate 264,706,188, forward strand.
ACTAACTCCCTCTGGCTTTTTCTCTTCATTCTACCGTCTTCAAAACCCTAGTTCATATCACCCAGTCTTTACTCTCTCTTCATCTCCTGACATTTTGTATTCTATCCTATCATTTGCTCTTCAATTTTAACATTGTCTTCCTCTCATATATCCATCTACACTCTCTCTGACAGCACTGCACTCTCATTATCATTGTGCCTTCTCTTCTCTCCCCCATAGCCTTTTGATACTTTTCCTTCTCTCATCTGGGAATATCATTTCAAATCCAGCCTCCCTCAGGCATTTCTCTCACATCTTATGGAAATCCAATCACAACCCCTCTAATCTTATCCATAGCCCTGTCAGGATTATTAGTAGCGTAAAATAAGTTAGACTCTCAGTTCTCCAGGGGAAATTGGCTACTGATACCCAGCCCGAAGATCTGTGAGCTATTCTGGCAATGAGCCACAAAATAAGTCTGGTCTATATATATATATTAGATTTTATTATGGACAGCCAGGTAGAAAAATATACAAACACATATATATATAATTAGAACATGAGGTAGAAATTTGTTACGACACAGCATTACAGGTGGACAAAGTAATACATCACTAATTAGTAACCAGACGTCACTGATTCGCTCTGCACTGAGAAAATTATGGAATAGGTTTTAGCTAACCCTTGCCCATCCGGGGGGTGGGGAAGAGAGATAAGTTGGTACCTTTAGCTTCACCTGTCACTCGGGCGGACGTCAGGAGACTCTGGAACAGCACCAGTCCAAGGCGGCAGCTGAGCTAGGTAACGCAGGCTACAGCCCTTCTCGGAGGCGAGCCATGGTAGGACACAGAACCGGAGGTATCTGTGAAAGTCTTATCTCAGACCTTTGGAGGACAGCCTTGCCCACACGTAGTGTGGCTATCTTGCAGACATGTCAGGTCGCAGGAAACAGGTCAGCGGGGTACAGACAGCGGAAAAACTGTGTAACAATTGGTCTGAAAGTGTGGAAAAGCGTGTCTGTGGCAGAAAAGTGGAGTGGAGTGTCTAAGTTCTCCTGCGCAGATTGTATTATTCTTTGTGAGAATTCTCCTTCATAGGTCCGATGATTGGTTGGCACAAGACAGTCAGAGGTGTTCTCAGCGAATCAGGAGGTAGATGATGGGCATCTTCTTGCAGACAAAGGATCCATAGTATGATGTCATGCTGAGAAAACAGTATGTGGTTTTCTGGGCATAGGTACAAGTATCCAAGGCCAGTAGAACTAGTTATAGATAAGCACCGGAGAAGCAGATGTTCTTGCATGTGGGCAGTGAATTGGCCAGGGACAATGGCTTCTGTATGCAGACATAAAAATGCTGTGCAAGCAGTTGCTTGGAGGTCAAGCTTGTAGCTGAACACAGCAAAAGTGTAGTGAGGAATCCATCTTGTCTGTTCAGCTTGGTCCAGGCCTGAGTTGTTGAGCAGGCCGGAGAACTGCAGGTGTAGAATTGCAGGGGTACCAGCCCTACAGCCCTCTCCTTCCCAGCTCTTTCTTTTCTCATATGCCCTGTGCAATATCCACTGCCTCCAACAAACTTACATTCATTCATGACCTCTTTATCTCTAATGCTTGTTCTAACTGAGACTTGGCTTGGATTTCAAGATTTGACCTCTCTGACTCTTATGCCTTAAAGCTTCTTGCCTTAACATACTTATTCAGTTTTCAGATGTGTTCTACTGCTCTTACTCACTAGCATGGCTATTGCCTTGACCTCATTTTCTAAAGCTCCTTGCCCTCAAGCTTCTCTACTTCAGTTTTTCTTCTATCTAACTATCATCTGCTAATTTTTGCTCTTAACCACCCACCACCACTGCAGTCTCATCCTGTATCAATCAACATATTTAGAAATCTTCAGGCTCTCGACCCCTCCACACTCTTCACTGATGACTCTTCTCCTCTGACTTCCACTAGGTCATCTGAGTCTGCTGATAAGGATTCCTCTCCTATAACGCTATATTCTCCTTCACTGTGGATGCTCTTGCTCCTTCCCTTCCATGCCCTGTGTGGGATGCCCTTGACTGACCTCTAAAATCCACTGTGTTCCTGTACCCATTCTACTAAGCACCTTTGGCTTAAATCCATACCAATGCTCACTTCCTACACTTCAAATTCATGCCAACCCATTTCCAGTCTTCCATAGCCCTTGCCATCTGACAAAATCTCTTGTTTCTGGCATTGGCACAAAAAAAACCCCTCTCCTCAAAGTCCCTCCTCCCTAGACCTCTTCTTCCTGTTCTTCCCAAACTTTGGATGTCTACTTCAATGATAATATTCCCAATATTAAACTTGAGTTCTCCACAGGGCCACTTCCATCTCCACCTCCCCACTATTCACTCAAATCCTTTTTTTAATCTCTGTCACCCATTCTTCCTTTTTTTAAATCATCAAGGAGGAAACTTCACATCTCTCCTCCTCCAAACTCACTCCACTGATCCCCTCCTAACTCATCTAAGGAGCTCTTTTCCCCCTTCGAAAGTCCCTCCCATTTGTCATATGCTCAGTCTATTACTTTCCATTGCAATTATTCCTATGGCTTTCAAACATGCTGTGGCTAATCCTCAAAAACCTTCACTAGGTCCTACCTTCCCTTCAATTATTGACCATTTTCCCCCTCCCTTTCATATCCACTCAAATGTGCATTTTACTGCTACTGTCTTGACTTTCTTTCTTCTCAAGCCATTCTGGATCAACTAAAATCTGGCTTTCATTCACTACTTTCTACAAAAATGGTCCTTGCCAAAGTCACCAATGACCTATTTTTGACCAAATCCAAGGCATTTTACTCTATCTTCATTCTTCCTGACCTGCTGCTTTTAACACTGTTGATCATCACCTTCTCCTCAATACCTTTTTTTTTCTTGGATTTAGGGGCTCTTTTCTGTCTTGGTTCTCTTTTTATATCTACCATTGCCGTTTTAGTGTATGTTCTAGCAGATCTTCCTCCATTGCTATCCTGCTTTCAGTCCATGTACCTCAGGGATCTGGCTTGGGACCTTGTTTCTTCTCTCTCTACACTCATTCCCACTATGCTCTGATCTCTGCCTATGGTTTTCAGGATCATCTTTATCCCAATGACTCTCAGATTTACCTCTCTGCACTTGATATCTCTCCTGGAATCCAGGTCATATCTTGGCATGCTTGTCTGATATTGCAGCCTGGGTGTCCCACTGCCATCTGAAACTGAACATGCCCAAACTGGAGTTGCTTATCTTTTCCCCTAAACCCACCACCTCCCTTTCTCCTTTTTCTCTGTGGATAATACTATCATCCTCTCTGTTTCCTCCGCTTACAACCTTGGAGTCATCTTTGATTTTTCTCTTTATTTCTCTGGACACATCCAAAATTTGTCCCTTCCTTTCTGAACACACTACCAAGATTCTTATACACTCTCTAGTCACCTCCCTTTAGTCTACTGTATCCTGCTCCTCACTGGTCTTCTTCCCCAGAGTCATCTCTTTCTCCTTCAATCCATTCAAACCTCAGCTGCATAGCTAGTCTTCATTCAGTGTCACTATGGTTATGTAAATCCTCTTCTTAAGTCAGTTTATTGGTTCCCGATTGTTTCTAAATCCAGTTCAAACTTCTCCTACTGGCCTATAAGTGCATTCTTTCTTCAGCTCCCCATTGCTTCTCCTCTCTGTTGTCTCCTTACACCCCTCCTGGGAACTCTGCTCATCAGTCAAATCACTTTTATGTATGTCCTTCACTTACATTTTCAATTCCAGACTTCATTCATTCCACCCTGCTGCACCATATGCCTGAAACAATCTACTGAGATTCAGTATGTCAAGATCCATCTCTGGGCCTATTCAAATCCAGGATTAAAAAAACAAACAAAAAAAACCCCTTCTCTGAGGCTGTTTTTGGATCCTGATCCTCTTATTTTTCTGTTTATCATCCATGTGTGTTATAACCATTTCTTCTTAGTTTTACTCTAGTCCTCAGTTTATGTTTGTCTCTTTTTGTGTCTTCAATAAATTGTAACCTCTATGAGAAGATAACTCTCTTAGGTGTATGTCTTGTAATCTTATACAAATGATAAATAGTAGTAGTAGTAGTAGTGGAGGATATGGGGGAGTGCACAAATACATCCACTACACACACACACACACAGCCACCAGCCCCTCCACATTCATCCATGCTGGCCAACACACATACATACACAGCCCCTAACATGTGTGTATAGTCCTCCACGACACATACAGAGTCATAAAGACACACACGCACACTCACATGCTCTAACATTCTTCATCACACATACACACACACACACACATATGCACCCCACAACACTCACAATGAAACACACACATGTACTGCCCACATTCCTGATGCTACAAATGGGGGAAATGTGTTATCAAGTCACATTTCAAGCGTACACTCTTCAACTTTTTCAGCTTACGTCTAATAAATATGTATGAGGAAGATTTGCTTAAAACTGAGGCAAAGTACATGCTACTCTCTAATGAAAATTAATTAGGGATATCCTGAAAATCCACATGATTTGGATTCCTTAATGTCATAGTTGCCTACTCCCCACAGAGATCATTTACATAATACTTAAATTAATAATATCATTCTATTAGAGTTTTTGATGCATTCATGATCTGCTACATTGATATAAATCTCTAACCTTTAAAATCTCTAAAGTATCTTTTATTGTCTGAATTATTTATTGTTGGTGTAGGAAAACCCAAAACGTCACTTTTTGCCAAGATAGTGTCTTTCATTTCTGGCTGCACTCTGAAATGAAAAAAAAAAATCTAACTAAATAAATTGTCATATTTGCTTTCTGGAAACAATGCATAACCATGGTCTGAAGTCTCTTACTCGCTCCTTTTTCTGAATGCTGAATCCTTTCATACCATTTCATAAATTTTTAATCCTACAGAAAGAAATGGCACCATAGGTAGTTAAGTTTTATATCTAATGGACTTGTATGGCATTAATATATAATTGCCTGTATAGAGCAGAACCTTGAGCATATTTATTACAGAGACAGCAGTACATTCCTCAGACAACAATCAATCACTTGCCCAAAACTCCTTCTTTGTGAACTCTTCCCTCCAAAAATAAGTGAAGTATTTATTGGCTGGGGTTTGAAGAGGACAACTAATATAGTGGGGGACATGCTAAGATTCACAAATATACCTGGGCTTTTTTTTTTTTAAGAATAAGTAAAATATACAAATCAGCTGGGATTTTAGACGAAATGTAGGCAAGTATATTTACTAACAGGTCAATATTAAAATGCCTTGATCAGTGTTTTTTTTTTTTTTTTTTTACATCTGCCACGGCATTTAAATTTATATATATTTTAGTGGTGATGTCTATAGAAGCCATGGTGCTAAATATATGTATTCAGCAGTAGCAACCACTAGCTTTACGGATAATGACACTATCCAGATAGCTATGTGCTTTAAGTTAGGACAATATGGAAAGTTGGCAGTTAGAATAGCTACGAAGTAACTTTTGATTACTGGGTAACCCCTGATGACGCCTCTTGGTTGGCGAAACAGCAGTTTCTGTAGGGTTGTAGTTTAGATTATATATGATGAGTGTTTACTGCTATTTCCTTTTCTGCTGAATCTATAGCTTAATAGCTTTTGAAGATTGCATTTCACTAATGGACCCGTTTGTGACTGCTGGAGAGTTGCAACTTAAAGATAAGTAATTGCGGACCCTTTTGGGTTAGTGATTTTTCTATATATTCCCCTTTTTTAGGGGTTTTCTGTAGTCCTGACGGATCCTGTTGTTGAGCATTGGCAAATTCTTGTTCAGTGTATTTGATGCTATTTGTATGTGTGGTGTGGTAGTGTGGTTGTGAGTGAGTGTATGTTGTATTTAGGGATTTTCCCTTTGGTGTTATTTGATTGGGTTGGTATTCAGTTTTGGTATGTATGAGTATTGTGAATGAATATGTGATGGGCTTTGGTGACCGATGATGTAAGCGTCAGCTGCTCTTTAAGTGAGATTTTCACTTTGTCTGAGATATCGAGCTTTCCTGAGATCACATTGCTTACGAGTTAATGGTGAATGGGTTTAAAATGTGGAATGTTGTAATCTAAGAGCTTTTACTATTTGGCTTTACTGCTTTGCTCTTGCACAGCTATTTTTTGTAGTATTACTAAATGTTTTTCCCCCATCTACCTTTGGGTCAATGCTAGGGTTACCAACTTTTTCACAGAGAAAAACCCGACACCTGTGGCTCGCCATGCTCCACCCATTCTCCATCCCTAGTCCCACCCCTGCCCCGCCCCCAGCCCCACCCACAAAAATTACCGAGGATACGTGTAGGCTAACTTCCTTGGTCAGATAATAATTAAACTGGGAACCCCAAAATCCAAACATGAAATGTACAACACTGGAGAAATAAAACTATAAAGTAATTTCCTCTTGCACTAAACAAAAACGCAAAGATGTTAGCAATACACACTTCCCAGACCAGACATAGTCCAGTTAATAAATTCAAAATAAAAAGTATTTTTCTACCTTCTGTTTGGGCGTTTTATTTTTCAGTTGCAATTGCTCCAGTCACTTTCTTCTGGTTTCTTCGTGTCTTCTGCGAGCTATCCATTTGTCCTTTCTTCTCTTTTAGATGTTTTCCATTCTCTCTCTATTTCTGCTTTAACATACTGATTGTTTCCCTTTTGCTCTTTCCCCCAATTCTTTCCTTATTCCTTTATCATCCATTTAAATTTCACCCTTCCATTCTCAAGCCCCTCTTACTCTACCAATACCCAGCCCATCATAGACTTTTCTTCCACACAAAATATTTTTTCCCCTCTCCATTCTCATTCCCCATCTATTCTAGTCCTCCCCCAAAATCAGTTCCCTTATAGTTCTAGACCCACCCAGTCCAAGTTCCCCCCCCCCATAGCCCTTTTCCAGTCCAGGTCCCCCTCCCCATCACAACCCATTTCAAGTCCATGTCCCCCCCCCCCATAGCCCTTTTCCAGTCCAGGTCCCCCTCCCCATCAAAACCAATTGCCAGTCCATGTCCCCCCCCACATAGCCCTTTTACAGTCCAGGTCCCCCTCCCCATCACAGCCCATTTCTTTCCAGTCCAATGCCCCACATAGCCCTTTTCCAGTCCAGGTCCCCCCCCCCACTTCACAACCCATTTCCAGTCCAAGTCCCCCTAATCACAGCCTATTTCCAGTCCAAGTTCCCCCTCCCTCCCCCATAGCCCATTTCCAGTCCACGGTCCCCCCCCCCATAGCCCTTTTCCAGTCCAAGTCCCCCCCCCCCATAGCCCTTTTCCAGTCCAAGTCCCCCTCCCCATCACAACCCATTTAAAGTCCATGTCCCCCCCCCCTAGCCCTTTTCCAGTCCAGGTCCCCCTCCCCATCAAAACCCATTTCCAGTCCATGTTCCCCCCTCCCTCACATAGCCCTTTTACAGTCCAGGTCCCCTCCCATCACAGCCCATTTCTTTCCAGTCCAAGTCCCCCCCCCCATAGCCCTTTTCCGGTCCAGGCCCCCCCCCCATCACACCCCATTTCCCGTCAAAGTCCCTCTCCTAGCCCTTTTCCAGTCCAGGCCCCCTCCCCCCATCACAGCCCAGGCAGTCCTTGGCCTCCCCCCTCCCAAAACCACGGCTGTCTGAGGCTTTAGAGGGAGCCGGGGAAGCCCGCGCGAGGCCCCGGCTCCCTCTGAACAGCCGCCAGCGTGAAGAGCCTTTTCCTTCACGCTGTCGGTTGTTCCTGTGAAGCCGTGAATGCTGGGAAAGGTTAAAGGGCAATGCCCTTTAAACTTTCCCACCAATCGCGGCTTCACAGGAACAGCCGCCAGCGTGAAGGAAAAGGCTCTTCACGCTGGCGGCTGTTCAGAGGGAGCCGGGGCCTCGCGCAGGCTTCCCCGGCTCCCTCTGAAGCCGTCCGGGTTGGGAGAAAAGCCGTTTTTTTTGCTCTGGCCGCTCCCGATCTTGCGGCCAGAGCAGAAAAAAACGGCTTTTCAAGGGCCGGTTTTGCCTCTGCGCCGGCAGCCGGCCTGGCCATGGAAAAACCGGCCAGGCCGGCTGAAAACCGGCCAGTTGGCAACCCTAGTCAATGCCCCAAGCGCCTCAGGAGCTGCTGTTATAGGGCTGCAGGACTTTCTCTGCTGTTCTGTGTCTGCAAGGTGGCCAACCAGCTGCCTGCAATCTCACTGCAGTTCCCGCAGATGGACTCACTTCTGTTAGCGGAACAGCTCCAGTTGCTACCCACTCTCAGGCTTCACTGTCTCTGGCCCCAAGGGCCTCAGGGACTACTCTCATAGGGCTTCAGGACCTCCTCTGCTGTTCCAGGTCTTTCAAGGTGGCCAACCAGCTGCCTGCAATCTTACCACAGTTCCCGCAGATGGACTCACTTCAGCTGGCGGCACAGATCCAGCCACTACCCACTTTAATGACGTGGAGGAGTATCCTAGTGGTTAGGGCAGCAGCCTAAGACCAGAAAGACCAGCTTTCAAATCCCACTTGTACTCCTTGTGGCCTTGGGCAAGTCCTTAATCTTCCACTGCCTTAGGTACCAATTTAGATTATAAGCCCTCCAGGAACAGGGAAATGTCTGTAGTACCTGAATGTAACTTGCCTTGATCTATTTATTACTGGAAAGGTGTAACTAAATATATATATAGATAAAAATGAAGATGCTTTGAACAGCTATAATGTAAGTAAATAGCATGCAAATGAGCTCTGCACAAAACATCTATACTAAACAAGGAAAGCAAGCCAGACACAGGGGCCTGTGTTATGTTTGGTACATGTGCTGGCATTTCTCTAACCATCTCCCTGTCAGTGCACGAGCAAGGATTGGCTCACTCAATGACAGGGAGAAGATTTAAAAAAAAAACAAAAAACAAATACACTGTTATCTGTTTCCTACCTGTTCCCCCACAAAAAGATTAATTATTGGTGGCCCTATTGGGCCCAGATACCCCCACCATCCCCAAAATTGTAGGGCCGGACCAGCCCTTTCCTCCATCCAGTACCTCACAGGTTAGGAGGCAGGAGTATAACCTACATGCTACTTCCTCAGATACCCTAGACCACCAGGGAATTATTCACATAGGCCTTCGGTGACCTATAAGGATAGGGTGGTCTTTAGGGTTGTGTGATTGGGAGTCTGGGGTGGGAGTCTTCAGGGCCTTGAAATGTGACTTTGGGAGGAGTTGAGACTGTGTGCAGAGGTGGGGATATCTCAGTGGGGGGGGCACTAAGTTTTTACTTGGCTGGATAGAGGACTCCTGGGCTGTGCTTCTTTTAGAAACATTCCAGCCCCTTTTTAGAAAGGCTCCAGGAAAGCAGAATAATGCAGCTTGTGAGTTTGATCACAAGCTGCATTATTCATTTACTGCCGGGATTATAAACCTGAGTTACTGCAGGTCAATGACTCCTGTGGTAAACTAAGGGTCGGTAGAATGCAATATTTTAACGTAGCTTAGTAACTTTCCCCCTTAGCTGGATTTTTTTTTTTTTAATTTATACTTTATTAATTTTCAAATACACCAGAGTAAAACTACGTGTAATTAGAATACAGACACCAAAAAGAAATATCTAATCATCAAAAATAACATAAACTTGGTATAGGCCACAAAATACCCCTCTATAAGGTTCCAAGAAAAAAGAAATTAATCCAAAAATAACAACCAACAGGCCATAACAAGTAGAGCTTAGATGGAACTTGTGGCGGCCGGTACGGGGCCCAATCCCTCCCCTTCCCTACCCTCAAGAAACAATTTCAATTGAGGGGGTTCAAAGAAAAGAAACTGCTTGGTATTATGAACTATTATACACTTACATGGGTATTTCAACTTAAACTGTACCCCCAGGTTAAGAGAGCGCTGACGTAAAGCCAAAAACTCTCTCCTCCTTTTCTGGGTATCTCTCGCCAAATCTGGGAAAATCAAAATCTTAGACCCCATAAATTGGGAAACATTCATCTTAAGAAAATATAAGTGCAGAACAGAGTTCCGATCCGACTCAAAGGCGAAGGACACCAGTAAGGTGGCTCTGCTGGTCACCACTTCAAGCGAGCTTTCAAGGAATCCTGTCAGTTCCATCTGAGCTGGCACACTAGGCTCCACCGAGGCTTTCCCACCCAGTTCATCTGTTGAAGAAATAGAAACATACTGCACACGAATAATGGGAGGTAAATTTGCAGATGGCATGAGCAGTACCTCAGTAAAGAACCTCCGAACCAGCTCTAGAGGGTCCAGCAAAGGAGACCTGGGAAAGTTCAGCAAACGCAGGTTATTCCTCCTTGCTTGATTATCCAAAAACTCTAGCCGCCTTCCCATAATTAAAGCTCCTTTTGCCTGGATAGCACCCAGGTCCTGTAATACAGCAGTCTGGGTCTCCAGTTGTGACAACCTCGCAGCATGCCCATCCACTCTTGAGCGTTCTGCCTCATCCTGCACCTTCACCAAACTCAAATCCTTAGAAAGAGCAGCCACAACAGGTATGAGAGTCTTTTGAAGGAAAGTTATGGCGTCCCATAGGCTTTCTAAAGTAACTGTTGCCGGTCTACCCAAAGCCTGAAACTCAGAAGTAACCAGAGAGAGAGAAGAAGCCAGAGATACACTCTCCGAACCTCCGCTTGCCAGAACTGTCGATGACAACTCTCCTCCTCCCAACGCGGCAGCGGGAACCATCTCACTCTGGATCGGGGCAGCACCCTCCACTGCAAGCGAACTCCCATCTTCCGGGGGTACGCCGACAGGCAAACCAGCCCCAGAAACTCTTCCGGGTTGCGGCGGCAACTGCTGTCGGGGGCTCAAAACTACCCCATTGCTCAAATAAGATGAGGAACGCGTCTGATCCGCCGAAGCCACACAGGGAACCATCGGGGAAAAGAAGCCAGGAATCACCGACTGTGATGCCGCAACGGTAGGTGTAGAGGTTTCGGGGGGTTTCTGTGAAAATTGCTTCCTCTTTCTCCCCATAGCGGCATCTCAAACCGGAGCCCACTACCAAACACCTGACAGACCATGAAGCTCATCCGCCATCTTGGAACCTGGTGCTCAGCTGGATATTTTTATTATTGTAAGTTGTGTTTATCTTTTCTATGTGACTTTTATCAGAGAGTTTTGATATGTAGACTTCAGAATTCCAATTTCTTCCCTCCCTCCATATCTAACTGCCATGTAGGCCAAACACTTTTGCCACATGCCTATGGTTGTCAACTGGTCCAGATGCGCTTGACAGGCTTGATCCAGTCCTGGATTTACCCCCATTGCATGCAGGCACATATAGTTTTGATTTCTCCATTGTACTCCATCAGGGCTGGTGCTAGGGTTTCTAGCACCTCCCTGCAACCTATAAATCGGTGCCCCTACCTCATTATTATTAATGTTGGCTGCACCCTACCCTCCTTTTTCCCAAAACCGTTTTGTGAACTCTTTTCAAACGATATTAGTATTTCTCCTTCAAATCCAGTGTTATAAGAAAATTGCAGTGAAAGAGCAATTGCATAGCCATAATAAAAATACTTAGCAGTAAATACTTAGCATCATACAAACAGGTTGTGATAGTCCAAAACAAAAATAAAATCTGATTTTGGTCATCTCACTACCAACAACATAAACATTCTCCAGTGCCAGGCATATTGTGAACTAATATAAAACACTGCAAAAGTCACTGAAGATCTACAAGGCCAAATCTACCATACCATGCCAGCATACACTTCCAAAACATTTTTTTGAAGCAGGCGGGTAGCAATGGTGCCCCCCCCCCCCCGCTGCCGATCTCCTGACGCACTTACCCAGCTTACCGGGTGCGCCGGCCCTGTACTCCATACAAAAATCAAGGGGGTAAACCTAGGACTGGATCAAGCTTGTAGGGTGCATCTGGAGCCAGTTGGCAACCTTAGCCATACCCTAGGAAGCAGGATCTCTATCCTCAAGAGCTGCTAGTGGTGTTGAAGTCTGAATAGAAGAAGCATTTGATTGTCCATCTCCATATAGGTTTTGCTATGAGATAAGTGAATGTTTTGTGAAAGAGGTTTGAAAGCATTTCTCTGAAGCTGGGGAAAATTTAGAGGCAGATACTCAGATACAGGTGACTGTCACTACATTAATAATTTAAATGATGCTGCCTTCATGTAAAATAATACAGTTACTGCTACACATGTGAAGTGGATTTTAGAAGGAGCGTCTTGGAATAAGCTGGGACTTTCATGTTACCTCATCCAAATTACTGTGGAAGGATGGCAGTGACTAGCCTTCGAAACATGCACTGCCCCACAAATGATTCTAGCAGCAGGCCCATGGGTATTTGGATGTGCCGGCCAGAGCATTTCATAATGTGGGTGTCCATGTTATGATACATACACGTCCCAGCCAGCCATTTGAGATCAGTTGGCATGCGGCGGTGCGGCAGTGAAATGACTGGATTGTTAATTTACATGAAGGCTCTTTGTCATGCCAATATTTTCTCTTCCCTCTGTAACTGTTGTTGTCATGAAACGAACACGTTTTTGCACCTTATTTGTAGTCTAGAGCCAGTATAGGCTTGGACACATCAACAGCCAGAGTCAGATGTGCTTGTGCTGTTCTGAAATAGAAACATAGAAACATGATGGCAGAGAAGGACAATATGGCCTATCTAGTCTGCTCTTCCATAGCAGCTACTATAGACTCTTTTTTTCCTTTAGAAATCTTCTGTGTTTGTCCCTTGCAATGGGACAAATTTGGTGATGTACATCTCAGTTGTACCATCCAGACCACATCTACACCACATCCCCATGTTACATGGACATGCTTGTGCCAGGAAAGTCTAGGTACCTAGCTTTCTAAAATAGGTCCAGAGTCTCTGTAATTTGCATGTCCAAAGCATGAATACAGCTACCAAAATGACAACCATAGTCAGCAGCACTGAACATACAGGTGGGGCCCTATTCTCTAAGGGGCACATCTGGGTCATCTGGATGGCTATGAGCAGAACGGGCCCGTTTGGACCTGATTCTGCAATGTGGGAACCAGATGTTCCCATGGGTGCAGGATCGGGCTCTGAGACGACCCGGCATGCCACAGCATACCCGTAGAGACGTTCTCTTTGCAGGACCCCCTGACTCCCATGGTGCCAACCCTCTGTTTCTCCACTGCCCGACCCAAAGCTGGACATCCAGGGCCAAGATCGGGTGGCAGGGACCTACCTGCCCCTAGCACCCCTGGGGGAGGTTCTGGCCCTGATTGCCTGGTCAAAGCTGCTTATTCCACCTCCCTGCCCCCATTTCGCCCTCACTCCACCCCTTCCCTCCCCCTGCATGCTCTCCCCATACTACTTCTCTGGCTATGTGGGGAGAGTCAGAGGGGGAATACAGTTAGGATAGCTTGCAGGGCTGCACATCCCACTGGGACATGCAGTCCCGCAAGTCACCTCTCAGAATCAGGGCTGATGGGGTAATTTTATAAGGAGGTGCCTAGTTTTAGATACCAGCAACCCATGTAAATATTAGTATTTTAGCCCTTACATGAGTAAGTGCCTTAAATCTCACACACCACTCACTGGTAGCCAATGTAATAGTGAATAATAAGGAGAAATATGTTCATGAACTTGAATTCCAGTTACCAAATGGGCAGCAGAATTTTGTATCATCTACAGTGTTCATATTCTAATGACAGCTTGTCGTAAGTACAAAATATTACAGTAGTCAAGAGGAACATGTGCATATTTATTCATTTGTTTGACTATTTGATATACCACCATTTGAACATGATCATAGCAACTATACTAAATAAATCTCTTGACAGGAAAACAAGGGAAGGACAGATAAAGGGAGGGACAACATTAGTGGCACATATACAGTAGAAGAGACCCTAAAGCAGTGGTTCTCAACCCAGTCCTCTGCTTCCATTGTATGCAGATCTATCTCATGCATATTCATTGTGGATATCCTGAAAACCTGACTGGCCTGGGGGTCTCAGAGGACTGGGTTGAGAACCACTGCCCTAAAGGAAGGGGGGAGGGCAACAAGCTGACCCCAACACCAAGGATACAGTGTACAGATGTAAATTACCACTTGAAATGTGGGTAAAAAAAAATTGTGTGCTTCTACTCAGCTCAGGCGGAGGCATATTAAGTGATAGAGTTTGGGCAGAGGATGGGTACAGTTGCAATTTCTAGTGTGTATTTTATAAAATACAAGCTTATGCTCATACTTTACATACAAACATTTATACATGCTTCTGAGCAGACATAAATGTCTGTGACCTCATTTTAGCTGGGATTCTGCCGGTATGCTATGGTAACTTTTGAAAGACATATAGGTACCCGAATGATCTTGAAAATAGATACCTATCTAGTATTCACACGTGGATAGCCTGCTATAAAATTACCCCCATAGTGACCACTACCATTATTTTCTGCATTGTTTAGGCCCTATTATTCAGCAGACCTAACTAAATGTATGCCTAATTCAAACAGTGGTCTGCCACTATCTTGATAGTTTCTTAACACTGTCTTTGTTTCACCCTCGGTTCACCCCTTCACTATATATGACCTTGGATAAATCATTTAATCCTCCATTGTCTCAGGTATAAACTTAGATAATAAGCACTCCGGGGATAGGAAATACCTAGCATACTTGAATATGGTTCACCCTGAACTACTACTGAAAAAGCATGTGCTAAACACAAATAAAAAATGTATAGTGTTGGGTCACCCAGAGGGATTTTGGCCTAACACTATCCATGTGGAGGATAATTCTATAAGCACCTGTGTAGTTAACATGCTTTTTTATGCACATTAATTGTACCTATTCTATAAAGTCTAATCTGCCAGTAGTGCAAGTGGATGCTAATATGGAAATTGAAGGTGCATTATAGCATCTCTGGAGCTGGTGTAGATGACGGCATGGATCCAAAGTGCATACGTCTGTATTCTATAAAACATGCACGCTCTGCCCACACTCCACTCTAGCTCCATCCATGCACATACCTGCAGTGAAAATATGCATAATGGATTCCACACATGCACTTACAGAAGAATGTCCATGTCATTTACATGCTTAAGTGCCAACTTATATGTGTCACTGACTAAAATACTATATATATATATATATTTTATTTTTTTTTTTTTTGTCACCCTCACGGTGGCCAGCCCAACGCCTAGGGCGCTGAGACTTGGTCTGCCTGTGGTGTTCCTGCCTCAGAAAGCGTGGGCTTACTTTAACTCTGCAAGGCCTTCTGGGAATGTAAGTCCCTTTACTCCTTGAGCACAGATGAGTTGCAGTCGAGTGGTTTCAGGCAATGACAAGAATTTATTTTCCCCTTCCCGGCGGATTAAATGCAAGTGAATAACTCAGGACAAAACATGCCATACAATTGGCTTGAGGAAATTATACATGAACTCAGGTAAGTTAGCCTTTGTCAGCTTCAGGCTTTAAACGTGCAGTGCTTGACACAAAACAAAACCACAACAGCTTCAATTAGCAAAGAAAATGTTCCCTTTTCTTCTGCTGCTTTTACCGTCTCTCACAGACACTGTTCAGCATAGGGAATTCACATGGTCAGCCAAAGATAATGTACAGTCCATCCGATCATCCACTATTTCATTATGGTCAGAGTCTATCTGCATTTCCTCACTATCAGGAATAGCAGGGTGTGTCCGTAAGCTGCTATCCTGATCTTTGCAACAAACGGTTTCTCTGACCTCACGTGGTTTCTCTCTGTAACATTCTCCTGAGCAGAGTTGTAAACTACCATATATGCTGTAGTTTTTGTCCAGGGAGTTTGCTACTTTCTGGTAACTATAGGGAACTGCTTTATAGCCAGGTTCAAACTTATATGAATTATTAAGCCTACCTTTTGGCTTTGAAAGGGAAGGAACTCTCCACTCTGCAGGGTTAGACTGATTCTCAAACACGGCTTGTGTTTGCTTGTCTTTCAGCCTATTAACTTTCCCCTCAGACGTACCGGTATTCTCCAACCAGCCTGTCTCTCTCCTCGGAGCGTGTGAGCTTTGCCAAGCCTGCCTCTCAGGAAGATTCTTCTCTCTCCTGCCTTTACCAGACAACCCCTGTCCTGGGTTGCTTCCTTCTGGCCTCAGGAATATGGCTCCCTTGGTTCTCACTCCTCTTTGACTTCTTCTAGTCAGCGTGCTCCTTTGCTGGCTTCCTTTCTGGCTCTGCATCTGCTTCTGCATCCAGTTCCTCCTCTGGCTCTGCTTGCTCCAAGCTAATGACCAGTTTTTATCATTGTAACTCTCAGGGCTTAGCTGTGCCCTGCCCTGAAACAGGTGAACCTCATTACCTCCTGAGCTAGGGAATACGTCACTGCAGAGGCGTGTCTCTTCAGCTTGTGACTCTCTTTGTTTACTTCTTCTTTGCAAACACTGAGCCATGTGCTCAGACTGCCTGTCAGTTTCTGAAAGCAAATCCTCATCTTGCCCTACCTCCATAGGCTCAGAAGGGACTTCTTCATGACAATATATATATATATATGTATGTGTGTGTGTGTGTGTGTGTGTGTGTGTGTGTGTGTGTGTGTGTGTGTGTGTGTGTTAATAGCACATAAATTTCCACAGCTCGTTATATAATTATTCCCAGCAAGGCCATCCCAACCATTAGACAAACTAGGCGGACACCTAGTGTGAGAACTTTGGGGGGAGGAGATCATAAGGAGCAGAACATGTAATGTTACAAAATAGATTTTGTCAGCCAGAGGGAATCAACGGCTTAAGGTTTGCCTAGGGCACAAAAACCTTGAACAGCCCTGTTCCCAGATGCTAATTCATAAAAAGTCACCCAGATGGATAATGTCAAGAAGGTGCCAATTTGCAGCCCATGTTACAAAGACACATGGACCATGAAGCCACAGGCAATTTTGCCTGCTTGGAAGTAAGTATATATATTCACATGTATTTTGTAGAGTATGAATGTAAATCAAAACTCTGCCCATGCTCTGCCAAAAACCTCCCCCCCCCCCCCCGAACATGCCTACTACAGAGTAGCATACAAGTAAGTGTGTTCTTGTCTTCACACATACTTGTAAATGCAGAGTAATTTTATACACTGCATTAGGTTCGTACAGATGTGGTCAACATTATTGGCACCATTGCATTTTAGGTATGTTGTATACAATATCTTTTGAAATAATTGGAAATATTTCAACTGTATGTCATCATAATATTTTAATAGTATGTTAAAATGTATAGAACAAAAAAGATATCTGTGCAAATTAGACATAGTAATTTCTAAGAAAAAAAACAAAAACAAAATATGACATAGACAAGATTAATGGCACCCTTCATTATAACCTTCATTTCTTCACCTGTAAATGTATCACTGGTCTGCATTGCCAAAGAGCTCAAGTTTGGTTTTATCTGTCCACAAATCATTTTCCCAGAAGGATTGTGGTTTTTCAAGGTGGGTTTGGGCAAAGATCAGGCGTATCTTTTTATATCCGTCTTGAGCAGTGGGGTCCTCCTTGGCCTTTGCACATAAAGTTCTTCTTTGTTTAGTGCATGGAATATGGTGTGTGCTGAAACCATTTCTTTAGATTCCTCCAGGTGTATGTGATGTTTTTCCAACAGTTCGCACTAACCTTCAAAGACTTCTTGGATTGATTTTCCTCTTTCCATCATGTCTTGGGAGATTCTTGACAGTTTCATGAGCAGAAAATGTCTTAATAACATTGTGAACTGTAGATACAGGAATCCCAAGGTCTTTGGAGATGGCCTTGTCTCCTTTTGAAGTTTGATGTTGGATGATAATGGGTTTTTTTATGATCTCAGGCAGCTCTCTTGTCTTCACCATTGTGAAAATGGAAGAGGGAGTGAATGTGGCCATTTTAAACATTAGAGACATCATTCATTGGTTGATTCAAATCATGTGAGTACTGAAAATAGATCATAGGTATATGTAACTTTACTGCAGTGGGAATGTAGTTCTTCTGTTCAAACAGGTTTGAATTGTTTATAAGGGTGCCAATAATCTTGTCCTATCAAAAACTAACCTCTATAAAGTGAACCAAAAAGTATATCATAATATAGAAGATCACTTATTATTACCCATATGTGATATCAAAATATGTTCTGAACAGTAAAGTTAAACCAAAAATAAAAATTTTTGTCGGATCGTCTGTCGTGAGGATGTAACAACACACTCAAATGACAGACCCTCCTTTTATTCAACTTTTATTTAAAAAGGTCAGTTCATATTTAGGTCGAACTGACCTTTTTAAATAAAAGTTGAATAAAAGGAGGGTCTGTCATTTGAGTGTGTTGTTACATCCTCACGACAGACGATCCGACAAAAATTTTTATTTTTGGTTTAACTTTACTGTTCAGAACATATTTTTATATCACATATGGGTAATAATAAGTGTTCTTCTATATTATAATAATCTTGTCCTGGCAATGTCCCAGGTTTTTTTGCTGTTTCCTACTATTTCCTTTTTTAATTGGTCTTGTTTTATTTGATTCTTTTGTGTGTCAAATATGTGTGCATATATACCATTTCACTGGCCACTTTTTTAGGAGATATTGGACATTAAGTGGGTTATTATTTGCTATGAATAGTGGGGATGGACGGCCCGATGGGACATCCCCGCTATTCGTGCTGGCTCCTGCCGGTTGTGCGGGGAAGTTAGGCAGGGGTGGGGAAGGGATGGCATGGGGGGCGGAGTTGGGGCGGCAGTGGGCGGTTGCAGCCCTGGACATACAGGGCCAATTCTAATGTCAACCCTGTACATCCAGGGCCGGCGAAATGTCTGGGGAAGTAATTCCATCTCTGAGGTGGAATAACTTCCCTGGACATGTCTTAATTTCAATGCCGGGGTGCGGATGGGGCAGGGGGGCAGGGGACATTTCTGCAGCCCAACCCTGGCCTTAGGAGGCCAGATCAGGAGTCGGGCTGTGGGGAATAAATCCCTTTTTCAAGTGGCTGGAATCATGGCTCTTCATTGGAGCCACGGCACCATGGCAACATGATGCCATGGCGCTGTGGCTCCATTGAGGAGCATTGACTGAGTTAGCTGGGAGCAGTCCTGCACATGCAGGCTGGACTGAACCACAGTCCTGGCCTACACATGCATGACTGTTCGCAATTCTGATCCCCTCTCTGCATCCAGCTCTGACTGGATGTACAGAAGGGATCTACATGTGGGACAGAATCGGGCCCTCAGGGGTTGAACTGTAAGGTTGCCAATAATGTTGACCTCAGCTGTTTACTATCTCATATCCACAAAAATGTCTTGATAAATAGTACCTGCATAGCAGCTGTAAATGCAAGAATAGTGGAGTCATGTGCTCAATGGTCACCAGCAAACAGCCCATTAGAAGATCCTCTAATTAGTTTTACAAAACTCTTGGAAGGAAAAGGCATCCTCCTCAGCTATCTTCTCCCTGAGCTACATCTTTCCTTTCTCTCTTCTAGCTCTGCTCTGATGCTCCTAATTGCACTCTTCCCACCCTGGCCATTTCTTGACCTCAGTCTCCATAAGGAGTGATGTTTATATCTGAAAGCAAGCTTCAGTTTTATGTGCATACACATTCCTGTGTAGAAGTTAATGAATCTTCAAAATACAAGTAGGTGCATACTTCCATTTTGAAAATTGCTTCTAGCAATTTACACCTGATCTTTAGCACACATTAAATTTTCTGAATGACTTTCAGTTCTGCCTGTTATAGAGCTGTATGAGCACAACTTTATATTAAAATTGGATATGCAATTTTATAAGCACATAACCTTGCGTAAACCATTCTTTTGCAAACAAAATTGTGCTCATCATTGTGTGCCAACAAATTTAGCTGGAAAAGGAAGGAGTGAGGAAAAAATATGGAAGCATCAGCAGGGGAACATGCCTAAACTAATATCAGCTTCCCTCCATGTTTTCCATCGGACCTCTCTAAATCCTGTTTTCCTTACTCCTGTTCCAAGCAAGTCCTTTTCTTTCATTTCTTCTACCTCTTGCATCCCAACAGGCCTTTAACACTGCGCTCTGTGTCTGTTCCAGGGGTTTTTAAATTTGTAATGGTTGTCATGCCTTTGCAAAATTCTTAGTAAAGAACAATTTTCTTTTGTTTTCTTCACATCTTTCTCCCTACATCTTTATATTGTGATCCTTTGTTGTTGAATTTACTCTTCCCATTGTTTACTGAAACCCAGCAAATATTTGAGTTCCTACCATCCCTTCTTTCATCCAGTGAATACATTCTGAGCATTTTTGATTTGCTTTAAATTAATGTCTCTATTTTCAAATTTAATTTATTTCAATGCCTCCATATGTTGGTATGGGAGTAATTTTATAATGGAGTAGATATGTATGTGCATATTCTTCCCTGTGAGGAAACCAGCACAATTTCCAAATGGCAGTATGCGCATACATCTACTTTCAAATTACCCCCGGGAATTTATGAGCTTGCATTCACACCTGCTTTTGGCCATTTATACATAATTCTCATGTTAATACACGTGCATGTATTTTACAAAGTATGCACATAAATTAAAACCTTTCTTCAACCCTGCACCCATACATACATAATTTTATGCATACATCAAACATGCAGTTTTATGAACACTTATTTCCACATATAAAGTACCTCTTTCCACTTAAAATCATGGCTTTTAAAATTCTCCTCAACAAGACTAAAAATAAACGGTGGTAACCTTTTGCTGAGCAATCAACCAAAAATGCTGTCTAGAATGATTATTAATCTCAGTTGCTCTATATGCCTTCTGAATATGAGATGTCTTGTATGTATTCTCAGCTTTGATATTTGCTGACTCTTAAAATGACTAGGGGTGAAAACATTAGGGGCCTGCTATTCTTCTGGGCAGGCTATGCGCCGCTGCGGCGCATAGCCCTGCCCGCTGAGCCTTAACTCTGGATATTCAATGCTGGGGTCATATGCGGCCCTGGCATTGAATATCTGAGGATCGCTGCACAAGCCACATTAGGTAACCGGGCAGCAGCAATATTGCATGCTGCCTGGTTAGGTCCTATGCCAAATGATAGGCAAGGGTTTTCCTCACCTATCTTTTCGGGGCAAATCTCTAACCGGGCAGCATGCAATTTCGCTACTGCCCGGTTAACGCTTGTCGCTGTCTCCACTCTGCCCCAGAGCACCCCTGACATGCCCCGATACTAACTGGATAGGAGAGTTAGAAGAGGATATTCAATGGCACTAACCATGTAAGTTCCATTGACTATCCCGATTTAAGGCCTTTACACAATTTACTGGGCTGGGAATTGTGTAAATTCCTTACAAATATCGGGCCCCTGATTGATAAAATAGGCAGTTATTCAGAAAAAAATAAAAATGGACAAAGTTAGAGAAAATACTGAAATATTATTCTTTCTACAGTAGAATTCTGAAAAGATCTCCCTTCACCAAATAATAATGTAGAAAATGTCAGGAGTACCCCACACAAAGGACAAGGCAGAAGGCCCTAGTTAGCGCTTAACCTTTTTGAGTTTAGAGATAGATACTAAGGAAATGGTCACTAGATTGCTAGATATAAAACTAGTAATCTTGAAAGAGGTGGTATGATTAGGCAGCACGACAAAGAAGGTATTGGCAAAAAGATGCAGTCATTGTAGAATGATGCCAGTGGGTAGGGCTTTCATCGGAAAGCTAGCAGGTCCATCGAGGGGAGTCAAGAAGAGCTATTACTATATAAGAATGAACAAAACATTAGAGGTGATATACATTTAGGGATATGGTGGCAGGAATATTTAGAAAGAAAATGCAATTAGCAACAGGGAAATGGAGCTGTTCACCGACACTTTGGGGAACACCGACTTTGGTTTAAAGGGAGATGATGTGGGGAGAAATGGCCTATAGAATAGCATGGAAACATGCTATAAAAGGATATTGTTTAGGTTGGACAATGTGGCTAGAGTGTACATAATAAATAGGCAGACAGCAAGATTGGATAGGCTGATGAATTTGATTAGGCTAGACCCAAATGCATTTATTACAACAGAACATGCGCTGCATGAGATTAATAAAATAGCTGATTCCCTTTTACATTTTCAGTATGAATAATTCATGTGCGTTGCACTACTAATTTATGTGCCTTGCACTACTAATTTATAGAAGTCTATAAATTAATGAATGGAGTGGAACGGGTAAACGTAGATCGATTGTTTACCTTATCAGAATATAGAAAGACTAGGGGACATGCAATGAAGCTACAGGGTAAACTATTTAAGACTAATAAAAGAAAATATTTTTTCACTCAACGTGTAATCAAACTCTGGAATTTGTTACCGGAGGATGTAGTAAAGGCTGTTAGTGTAGCTGGGTTTAAAAAAGGTTTGGACAAGTTCCTGGAGGAAAGGTCCATAAACCATTATTAAGAAGGGACCCAGGATATCAATGCTTGAACCAATACAAGCATTGTGGAACCTGTGTCCTTTGGGGAAACTGCTAGGTACAGATGACCTAGATTGGCCACTGTTGGAAACAGAATACTGGGCTTGATGGACCTTGGTCTGACCCAGTATGGCATATCTTATGATCTTATGTTCTTATGTACAACCAGAAAAGAAAGCCACCAGGATGCCAAAGTGAATGTAGAACATTGTCAGAGTGGAGCCACTTCAATGTTGTATGACCCTTCCCCCAAATAAACCCCACAAAGACCCCAAGGCCCAGTAGAAGATTCCCACAAAAAAAACTCCACCTCTGTATCCTGCATCACCCTCCCCCTGCCCCCAAAGACCTCCCAAAGGTTACCTGGGCCTATCTCAAAGAGATCTTGGTGGTATAGGAGAAGGCCGGTTGGAGCAATCCCCCTCACTCCAGCTGGTGCCAATAACTGGCTTGAAATGGCATCTGCAACCCCTAGCTCACAATACTACTGTTAGGGTCCAAAATGCAATATTAGGGCAAAGACATTTATATGGCTGGTTAACCTCTAGCAGTAATCCCACTACAGATGGGTTAGAAATATAATAAATGAAATGAAAGACTATAACACTAATGCTAAAGGCCATAAACACCATTTTGTACCCGACACCGGTGCCAGCATGTAAATAGTTAATACCTACATTAAATTAAGCCCTACACAATCACCACTAAATATTCCTACAATAAGATGATTTACTAAATCTACCATGCACCTGTTTTCTTGTTGACACTGCCTAATGTTTCAAGCTCTATGAATTCTCAGCCCTTTCTCAAGCTTATAAACCTGGTCAAAAATCAGGTTCCGATTATGACGTAATGATGAAATCTCAGGTGAACAATGTTAGCACTTTAATTGGCATCATATCCTCTGTCAACAGCAGCTTCATTCACGTAATGACCACCATTCAATTTCTGCATTAAGGCCATTGGGAGCAATCGTGTTCAATCTAAAAATCCACCGTTGTTCTCTTAACTGCAATTTAGAAAAATGATCACCTCCCCTGACATTAAGGGGGACATGGTCCAACATTAGCCATCTCAAATCCTCAAAACAGTGTTGTAATTGAGAGCAATGCAAAACCATGGGAACTGTTAAGACTAACATATTTATACGTGATTGATGTTCCAACAATCGTCTCCGCATTAGGTGAGAAGTTCTTCCCATATAGTACAAATGACAGGGACAAACAATTAAATAAATCACAAATGATGTCATGCAAGATGTTCTAAAATGCAGATAATATTGACTTTGAATCCTTCCAAGAAGAACTCTCAATAGTGATAGTGCAAAAATCACATGAACCACATGCAAAATGACCTGACTGTTGTTCTGTTGGTACATGCAATTGTGGTGAAGATGTGCAAAACACCAAGTCCCCAAGATTTGATGCTCTCCGATAGCCTATCATCAAAATATTTTGAAAACATGCATGTAATGATAAGAGGGGCCAATGATGCTTGAGAATCTGAGTCACTTCAACTGTGTTTAGCATAAATGGAAGTACTCCCACAATTTTCTCCATCAACGGCCACTCCTGCTGTTCACTGTCTTGCCACCACGACGGATGATTATTTAATGCTCATTTATATGCTGTGTGAATTAAATAAGAGGGATATCCTCTAAAGCGTAATCGATTCTCCAAATCTTTAGCATGATATTTAAATTCAAATAAGGTAGTACACAGTTGACGAAGCTGTAAAAATTGACCGAAAGGGAGAGCCCTCCGTAAAGAACTGGGATGGTAACTGGAGTATTGTAGTAAAATGTTACATTGCACTTATTTTCTATATAACGTTGTATACAACTTCTTAGCCTCTTTATAAATCAACAGATCTAAAAACTCAATTTATTGTGGATGGTGTTTTGGGGTAAATTGAATATTACTCTTGATGGTATTAATCCAACTAAAAAATGACAATAAATGAGGTAAACAGCCAGTCCATACAAAAAATATGTCATCTAAAAAAAACATTTTCACAATGTTAGATGTTGAAACCATGAAGTATGATATAAATACGTTTCCTCAAAATGAAACATACAAAGTGGTGACTGAAGACGCCACTGTTGCTCCCATAGCTACCCCAAAACATTATTGATTTAAAAAAAACAGTATCATATAGAAAATAATTGTGTTCCAACACATGGAAACATAGAAACATAGAAATATGACGACAGAAAAAGACCACATGGCCTATCTAGTCTGTCCTTCCATAACAACTACAACAGTCCCCTTTTTACCTTTAGAGATCCTCTGTGTTTGTCCCATTCTTTTTTGAATTCAGTTACTATCCTCGTCTCTACCACCTCCACTGGGAGACTATTCCACGGATCTACTACTCTTTCCATAAATAAATATTTCCGCATATCACTCCTGAATCTATCTCCCTTCACCCTCATCCCATGTCCCCTCGTAGCAGAACTTGCTTTCAATTGAAAGAGGCTCTCTCCCTGAACATTTATGCCACGGAGGTATTTAAACATCTCAATCATATCACCTCTATCCCGCCTTTCCTCTAAGGTGTACATATTAAGATCCTTCAGTCTGTCCTCATATGCTTTGTAATGAAGACCACTAATCATTTTAGTAGCCACCCTCTGCACCGACTCCATCCTGTTCACATCCTTTTGAAGGTGCGGTCTCCAGAACTGCACACTATACTCCAAATGAGGTCACACCAAAGACTTATACAGAGGCATTATCACCTCCTTTTTTCTGCTAGCCATTCCTCTATGTATGCACCCAAGCATCCTTCTAGCTTTTGCCATCGCCTTTTCTACCTGTTTAGCTACTTTAAGATCATCAGACACAACCACGCCTAGGTCCCGCTCTTTTTTAGTGGACAAAAGTATTTCACCCCTATACTATATTGCTCCCTTGGATTGCTGCAGGCATATGCATGACCTTACATTTTTTAACATTAAATCCCAGCTGCCAAATTCTAGACCATTCTTCAAGCTTAGCTGGATCCCTCCTCATGTTATCTACCCCTTCCTGGGTGTCTACTCTATTGCAGATTTTGGTATCATCCGCAAAGAGGCAAACCTTACCTGAAAGCCCTTCCGCTATATCACTAACAAAGATGTTAAAAAGAATCGGACCAAGGACAGATCCCTGGGGCTAACACTATACATAATAAATCCATTACAAAATCCTTGGGTATCCAAGAAGGTAAAACCAACAGTAGGGAATTCAAAATAGATAAAGCCTCTTGTTGATGAATGTTGGTAGATAGTGACACTACATCCATAGTTACTAAAATTGATTCTACTGTTATTCCCTGCAACAAACTAATAAAATGAAAGGAATCCTTAATGTATGAGCTTATCTGCATTGTCAAAGGCTGGAAAAACTTGTCACAAAACTTTGATAATGGCTCCAAGATAGAGAGACAACATGATACTATGGGGAGAGCTGGGGGATCCGTCAGCGATTTATGGATCTTGGGAACCATATACATTATTGGAATCACTGGATGTTGTACATTCAAAAATTCAAACACTTTCTTCATAATCCAATTTCTTTCAAAAGCCAATAGTGTGGACGATTTAATTTCCTGCTGTAAATCTATAGTCGGATCCCCTGATAAGCACTGGTAATATTTATCATCAGCCAAGTGATCCAAAACTTTATTATGATAAACTTCAGCACTATGGCACCCCCTTTATCTGCCCTGCAGACCACAAGCTCAGATTGTTTAAATGAATTGATCACCCGATAGTTACTACTAGAAATATTTGAAAAACATCTCTGGTGTGAAGACTCTAAGGTTTGCAAATCATGTAATACCAGGTTTTGAAATGTTATCAATGCAGGATCAGTACTCAATGGAGGTAGCCACTTAGATGGATTATGACAAACAAAATCATTTCTTAATCCCACCTCTGAATGCTGTGCAAAGTAATAAATCACTTGTATTTTCTAATTCATTGATATAAAAACATCTGCATTTTAAACGGGTCATATGTTGGGGATGGAATAAACGAAAGACCCAAATTCAAAGCTGATTGCTGTTGTACCGTCAATGGTGTTCCTGTCACATTGATGACGGTTGTCTGGTGTAAGCGCAGGTTGATGGTCCCATCCAACCTTCATTGTGAGTCTGGTACTAGGGCCAGCGGTTTCGAGGGCGGCCTCGTTGAAAACCCCTATACGTGGGTATACTCTCCCCTAACAGTTTTGATGTTCCTCCCCGAGGAATCCTCTGAGGACACATCAAATGTTACTTTCTTAACCATCATTTAAGATTCCACTTTATATTGCCTCCATGTATATACTCGATCTCTAGTATAATCCTCAGTATCTCTAGAGAATGTTTTACTACAATACTCCTGTTACCATTCCAGTTCTTTATGGAGGAGTCTCCCTTTTGGTCAATTTTTACGGCTTTGTCGGCTGTTTACTATCTTATCTGAATTTAAATATCATGCTAAAGATTTGGCGCATCGATTACACTTTAGAGGATATCCCTCTTATTTGATTCACACAGTGTATAAACAAGCTTAAAGTAATCACCCATCGTGGTGGCAATATAGTGACCAGCGGGATCGACCGTTGATGGAGAAAATTGTGGGAATACTTCCGTTTATGCCAAACACAGTTGAAGTGACTCGGATTCTCAAGCATCATTGGCCCCTCTTATCATTACATGTGTGTTTTCAAAAATCTTTGATGATAGCCTATCAGAGAGCATCAAACCTTGGGGACTTGGTGGTTTGCACATCTTCACCATGATTGTATGTACCAACAGAACAACAGTCAGGTTATTTTACATGTGGTTCATGTGATTTTTGCACTACCACTATTGAGGGTTCTTCTTGGAAAGATTCAAAGTCAGGGACTCAACATTATCTGCATTTTAGAACATTTTGCATGACATCATTTGTGAATTATTTAATTGTTTGTCCCTGTCATTTGTACTATGTGGGAAGAACTTCTTGCCCAATGTGGAGACGATTGTTGAAACATCAATCACATATAAATACATTAGTCTTAACTGCTCTCATGGTTTTGCACTACTCTCAATTACAACACTGTTTTGAGGATTTGAGATGGCTAGTGTTGTACCAAGTCCCCCCGAATGTCAGGGGAGGTGATCATTTTTCTAAATTGCAGTTAAGAGAACAACGGTGGATTTTTAGGTTGAATATGATTGCTCCCAATGGCCTTAATGCAGAAATTGAATGATAGCCATTATGTGATTGAAGCTGCTGTTGACAGAGGATACAATGCCAATTAAAGTGCTAACATTGTTCACCTGATATTTCATCATTACGTCATAACCGAAACCGGATTTTTGACAAGATTTATAAGCTTGAGAAAGGGCTGAAAATTCATAGAGCTTGAAACACTAGGCAGTGTCAACAAGAAAACAGGTGCATGGTAGATTTAGTAAATCATCTTATGTAAATAGTGCCATTTAGCTCTGTACATCTCATACACAAGCAATTGGTGATTTCAGAAATCCACTTCAAACGGAATTATTTTCTGTTTGTGGTATTGGGCAAAGCTCTGTCAGTTAGAGTTCATTGCCTTTATTCCAGCTACCCATTCACAGTCAACGTTTTGAAGCCACTGACCTTATCAAGTGTTAAATCCCTCCCTACCCATCCCAGCACCCACCCACCACATGTGATCATTCTTGCTTTATAGGACAACTCCCCAATTAGCTACAGATAGGGACATAAAACAGCACTGTTAGAACACACTTAAAATAGGTTAACTGCCTTTTCTCTTAATGGACAGGTGAGGAACAGGTAGGGACCGGTATGTTTCTCTATTTTACTTCAACAGGTACCAAAGCTCCATAAACTAAACAATGGTTTGGAAAAATCATACTGCTAAAGCTTTTGTCCCCATTACATCTTCTGTGCCTGTCCAAACAGAGATCCCATGCCAGTTGAAGAACTGGTTCCATGTCTATGATGCCTGCATGCTGAGGCTCTCGGGAAACAAGTGGAAGAACTCAGAGAAATGGTGGTGAGGCTGAGAAACATTCAAGACAGTGAGAAGAACTTTGATGAGATGCTTCTTGAAACATCCAAGGTCTCTGACAGAGATGAAGATGGGAGGCTACAGAATGAAGAAGGTTGGACATGAGTAACCAGAGCCTGCAGTAACAACACTCCAACTCCTCCAGCCCTTGAAGTAAAGAACCATTATGCAGCCCTGGAAGTGGAGGAGGGGAGGAGATGGAAGTATCCCAGGAAAAGGAAGAACCACAGCTTGAGCATCCTAAAGTTGCAGAATCAGTCACCACAAAAAAGAAAAAGGTAGCTGTGGTTGGTGACTCTTCTGAGGGGTACTGAAGCATCCATTTGCCAACCAGACTTGATGTCCAGAAAGGTGTGCTGTCTGCCAGGTGCCAAAATCCAAGATGTTATAGAGAGTTTGTTGAGACTCATCAAGCCTACTGACTATTATCTGATGTTGTTCATCCATGTCAGCACAAATGATACTGCTAAATATCCCTCTGAATATATAAAAAGGTGACTTAATGGTTCTGGAACAGAAAGTGAAGCAGATAGGTGTGCAGGTGGTGGTCTCTTCAAACCTCTCTGTTGAAGGTTAAGGCTGAGGCAGAGAAACTCTTATCCTGAAGATGAATGCATGGCTGCATGGATGTTTCATCAAGGAGCATTTTGATTTCCTGGACCATGGGATGATGTTCCAAGGGCTGCAAGGCAGAGATGGTGTCCATCTGTCTAAGAAGGGTCAAAGTGTCTTCAACAGCAGACAAGCTAATCTACTGAAGAGGGCTTTAAACTAGATTCATTAGGGATGGGTGAAGAAAGCCCCCAGATAAGGGAAAAAAAAACCCAGGTAAGTGAAACATTAAATACCTCTGAAGAAATGGGTGAAAGGGCCATCAGTTGGAAAGTGGTGTGTATAAATGCCTGTAGCATGTGAAATAAGATCCCAGATGTTGAGGCTTTAATGAAAGAGGCTGACTTGGATTTAGTGGCAGTTATGGAAACATGGTTCACAGAAAACCATGACTGGGAGGTAATTATACCTCTATGGCATAAATACACAGGAGAGTCTGGTTCAATTGAAGGCAAGCTCTGCTATGAGAGGACATAGGATGAGGGTGAAAAGGGATAGACTCAGGAGTAATATGCGGAAATATTTCAACCCTAGTCATAGAGGGGGTGACCTGCATGGATCATCACTTACAACTACTCTAGCCACCTTACTGGACAGACTAGATGAACCATACTGGTCTTTATCTGCTGTCATATACTATGTTACTATGTACAGGTACACACCAATTTTCCTGCACCTTTGGTTCCAAAGCCTTGCCAGATTATAAGTTTTGCCAGACCACCAGAGGTCAGAGCCGTACCAAGCCAGAAATGCTCCCTGTGCGACTTGCACATCTGGCACGCCCCCCCCCCCACCCTACCCCACATGACAGGTCTGTCATTTGCCCCATGCCAAGTATCTCCCCATCTTACCCCACACCTCCAACTGCCTCCCCCATGCTGCCTGTCTGGCCTGCCCTTGCTCCGATGTCACCACTTTTTGTGTTCCCTTTGTGGCAGCAGAAGCAGCAGCAGCAGAGCGGACCTCCAATTTAAAAAAAACAACACACAAGGATCTTTTAGACTCCGAGCTTACACATTGGACTGATCCCTCCCTTCTCTAGCATAAGCTTGCATCAGAGAAGGGAGGGACCAGACCAGCCATTCAAGCATGAAGTTGCAAATAGGTCCCTAAAAATTGCAGCCTCAGAACTTTTTCAGTGGCACTTATGTATAGGTTGTAAACTGAGTTGGCTACACATGAAAGTGGCACCACTGCCACTTGGAAGCTGCGAAGTCTGTACTGCTTGGTTTTTTTTCCATATTTATATTTGCAAAATGGCTGTTCCACTGTGCATGCCGGCAAAAATGCTTGCACTCCAGCACATCCTTGTGCATTATTTACAAAACGCTTCAGGTTTAGCAGAGCATTTTGTTAAATACCATTTGAACTGAGCATGTCCTGACCCGGACATCTCAATTCTGATTTCAATATATTCTATGTGAAATGAGCATTTTACACAGCCATCGATAGCGTTACTGAAAATCTAAGAAAATACTAATTGTTTAAATAAAACAAAAAGGTTTTAGAATTTCACATTTTACAAGCTTTTCAATGTTCTTTTTCACAGCAGATATATTGCTTATGGGAAATAGTAAATTTATACTGCATATTAATACTCGCTATTCGCTAGTCTTCCCCAATATCAACTTTGTCGACTGCAACTAATCCAAAACACAGCTGCCCGTCTTCTTACCTTTTCCTCCCCCAGAGACCATGTCACCCCCTGCCTTCTCTCCCTCCACTGGCTCCCTATCAAAGTCCGTTATCTTTACAAGCTCCTTACAATTACTCACAAGGCTCTTCACACCAACACTCCCAGTATTTAGTGGATCTTATCTATCTTCAACCTACTTCCCGCCTGCTCCGTTCTACACACAGCAATCGCCTCTTCCTGCCATCCACTTCCCAGGCCCACCTTGAATCCACTCGTCACGCTGCCTTTTTTTTTTGCAAGTCCCGCCCTATGGAACTCTCTCCCGCACTCCCTCTGTACGGAAACATCTTTTTCTCGGTTTAAGGCTCTTCTCAAGACTTATCTTTTTTGTCAGGCTTTTGACCTTCCCCCCCTTCCATCCAGTCATATTCTGTCAAATACACTCTCCGCCAATAACCGCCTAGCAGCCCAGGTATCCTGCCCTTCATTGGCCCTCCCTCATTGGCCCACCCACTCCTTTCATGTATTCTTCACCCCGGTGTCTTCATTTTTGTTGTCACCTGTCCTTTGCTGTCTTTCTTCCTTTTCTTTCTAATTCTTTCCTATCAACTCAATGGCGTTCCCTTCTTTCTATATTTTTCCTGCAGCCAAACTTTTGTTGTACACCGCCTTAACATCTCGGTAATAGGCGGTATATCAAATGTTGCTAATAAAGATAAAAGATAAAGCTAATCTGACATGGAGAGCTTGACCTTTCTCTAAAAGTATCATTGTATTTGTCATCCAGTTGTGCCACATAGAATTACTCCACTCATTGCAAACACTGATGATAAGTAAGTTATCCATATTAAAAAGAACATACCCATAGAAATATTTTTCAAACATCCCTCCACCCTCCCCTTTGTACAAGTTATTTTCTTTTTTTTGTACAAAGTGGGGTTTTTTTGTGTCAACAAAAAGGGGACGGGACTAGTGGTATAGAAAGGTAGGACTAAACAAATCATTTGCATGGATAAATTTAAGTGGAGGAATTAATCCACACAAGTAGCTGGCATGAACCTATTCAGATACATTTTTCCAGATAATTTAGGTTCTGAATATCTGTTATCTCAGTAAAGTTGGCTTTCATGTGTTAATCCAAGAAAATGCTTGCAGGTTAGTGCCCAGTGCTCATTTGCATGTTGTACCTAAATTTCATAAAGGTTTTCTGGCTGTGGTAACAAATAAGAAATTAAAAAAAATGTCCTCCTTCACTTAGCAGTGCTGGCCAGTTTTAAAGGGCTGCTTGCCAAATCTTAGACTTTTTGACATCTGGGGGCTCCTGATCCCTTGTGCCTTGAAGCTGCCCAGCCCTTCCCCTTATCCTAATATGGGCATGCATGAATTTAAAAAAAGGGTACAGCCATATCTGTCTGCTGAACCATTCTTCCTCAGCTCTTCTTGGAGCATATATTTGAAAAGACCTTCTCCATACCCTTCAACTGGGACCCAGATTCACCCCATGAGTTCCAGGATGATGAGAGTGGGGCAGGTCGACTGTCTTCTCTTAAATGGTGCTTCTTGATCTCTGTCAGTAGTACTGTGAAATTATTGCTAGGGACTAAGTAGTATCATTTTAGAAAAAGCAGCACCAGAGCAAGAGTGAGTGAGGATTGTTGCTGCTCCTATTGCTACCAGATTCCTCAGGGAGTCATTAGTGGGATGGGAACAGCTGGGGGATGTAGAAAAACAGTGGGCAAAACTGAAAGGGGATATTTTAAGGGCAACCAACCTTTTTGTTAAAATGGTAAATAAAGGTAAAAGGAAAAGGAGACCGCTATGGTTTTCGAAAGAAATAGCTGAAAAAGTGAAGAAAAAGCTAGCAAAGTAGTCAAGAAGGCAAAGATTCAAAAGGAGGAGGAAATAGCCAATGCAATAAAATGGGGGGATAAGACATTTTTCAGATATATTAGTGAGAAGAGGAAGGGCAAAAGTGGTATTGTCAGACTCAAGGGTGCAGGGGAGGAATATGTAGAAGCTGATAAGGATAAAGTGGAATTGCTTAACAAATATTTTTGTTCTATGTTCACAGATGAAGGACCAGGAGTAGGACCTCAGAAAACACCCACAAATAGGAACAGAAGCGAGGGACATCTTGAACAATTTTCAGAAGACTGTGTTTGTGAGAAACTAGCTCAACTTAAAGTAGACAAAGCGATGGGACCGGATGGGATACACTCTAGAATACTGAGGGAACTTGGGGACGTTCTAGCCACTCCACTGACTGACCTTTTCAATGCCTCGTTGGAGTCGGGAGTGGTGCCAAAGGACTGGAGAGAGGCTCATGTGCTGCCTTTACACAAAAGCGGAAGTAAGGATGTGGTTGAAAACTACAGGCCGGTTAGTTTAACTTCTGTGGTGAGTAAATTATTGGGAACACTGCTGAAAGAGAAAATAGTGAGGTTTCTGGAGTCCAGCAGATTACAGGATCCGAGGCAGCATGGGTTCACCAGAGGCAGGTCTTGTCAGACAAATCTCATTGATTTCTTTGAGTGGGTGACCAGGGAGTTGGACTGAGGGAGAGCTCTAGATGTGGTGTATTTAGATTTCAGTAAAGCCTTTGACATTGTTCCTCACAGGCGACTTATAAACAAACTGAGCACCCTAGGGATGGACCCTAAAGTTACTGCTTGGGTTAGAAATTGGTTGGGTGGGAGGCAACAAAGAGTACAAGAAAATGGAGCTCACTCTCAGGAGAAGGATGTTACCAGTGGTGTGCCCCAGGGATCTGTCCTTGGTCCGATTCTTTTTAACATCTTTGTTAGTGATATAGCGGAAGGGCTGTCAGGTAAGGTTTGCCTCTTTGCGGATGATACCAAAATCTGCAATAGAGTAGACACCCAGGAAGGTGTAGATAACATGAGGAGGGATCTAGCTAAGCTTGAAGAATGGTCTAGAATTTGGCAGCTGTGATTTAATGTTAAAAAATGAAAGGTCATGCATTTGGGCTGCAGCAATCCAAGGGAGCAATATAGTATAGGGGGTGAAGTACTTTTGTCCACTAAAGAAGAGCGGGACCTAGGCGTGGTTGTGTCTGATGATCTTAAAGAAGCTAAACAGGTAGAAAAGGTGACGACAAAAGCTAGAAGGATGCTAGGGTGCATACGGAGAAGAATGGCTAGCAGAAAAAAGGAGGTGATAGTGCCTCTGTATAAGTCTTTGGTGCGACCTCATTTGGAGTATGGTGTGCAATTCTGGAGACCGCACCTTCAAAAGGATGTGAACAAGATGGAGTCGGTGCAGAGGGTGGCTACTAAAATGATTAGTGATCTTCATTATAAAGCATATGAGGACAGACTGAAGGATCTTAATATGTACACCTTAGAGGAAAGGCGGGATAGAGGTGATATGATTGAGATGTTTAAATACCTCCGTGGCATAAATGTTCAGGGAGAGAGCCTCTTTCAATTGAAAACAAGTTCTGCTACGAATGGAAATGGGATGAGGGTGAAGGAAGATAGATTCAGGAGCGATATGCGGAAATATTTCTTTACGGAAAGAGTAGTGGCTCCATGGAATAGTCTCCCAGTGGAGGTGGTAGAGATGAGGACAGTAACTGAATTCAAAAACACAGAGGATCTCTAAAGGACAAACACAGAGGATCTCTAAAGGTAAAAAGGGGACTGTTGTAGATGTTGATATGGAAGGACAGACTAGATAGGCCATGTGGTCTTTTTCTGTCATCATATTTCTATGTTTCTATGTAAGACACGTTCCTGGAGGAAAGGGAGGGGAAGGAGAATAGAGTGGACTGACCTTGTGGTTAGTTAATTTAAGGGATAGGGTTTCATGGGGTAGGGTAAGGCGGGATGAGGTAGGGTAGGGTTGGGTGGGAAGGGTAGGGGAGGGGATGAAAGGGAAGGGAGAGGAGAAGAGTCTTCTGAAATGTAAACCCTTTGTCAGGGCTAGGTGAATATTCAAGACCAGTAGACATCAGAGATAAATCCAGGGATGGGTCTGGAGGGACTCTTTTTATTTACACCCTGTTTTGGGTCTGAGGGGGGAGGAAGGATAGGAGCCCCCTAGGAATTAGGAATTAAAAAACCCTTGGGTGGGGGGGCTGGAGGGTCTATGATTTTGACCAGCAGCCTCTTAAAATCTGGCTGCCACAGCTGCATAAAGATCCTCTTCTTTTTTTTTTTAATGCTCAGGAAAAATAACTACATCTTCAGATATTTAGTTATTTTTCTTGAAAAAAGGCCCAAGAAGCCTTTTTAAATTATGTTTTCACGGGTTTTGCCATTAATGAGCTGCTTTACGTGATCTTGCGCTGCAAATTTAAATAAGTTTTCTAGCAAAGCATACTTCACGTGATAGTTTACCACTATGAAATTTAGGGGTATGTTTACTAAACCGCGCTACTGTGCGGGGCACACTTGAGCGTGCACTAAGGTACCTTAGCGCACGCTAATGATGCATTTTTGGGCCCTGCACACGTGCACGCCGTGGAAAGGCTCCCGGAGGGTGGAGGAAGGCTCCCCAGGGGCGGAGAGACGGGGTCAATGGGTGGAGAGTGGGAGGGGAGAGGCTCCCCGCACAGAAGCGGGGCTGAAATTCGATGAAAAAAATACCGCGAGTGAAAACCTCGCGTTAGAGCCGATTTAAAGGGAAGAGAAACCATTTCTGTCAGCAATGTACAGCAAAACCAGGGAAACCTACAAAACATGAACAGTGTGATACATGTG
The DNA here is from genome assembly GCA_033557465.1 of Ichthyophis bannanicus. Classification (NCBI taxonomy): domain Eukaryota; kingdom Metazoa; phylum Chordata; class Amphibia; order Gymnophiona; family Ichthyophiidae; genus Ichthyophis; species Ichthyophis bannanicus. Next base: position 264,741,510 of record CM066034.1, read on the forward strand.
CACAGAACAAAATAGCAAATAAAAATTGAAAATGACCACAACAAAATTCTACAAAAATATAATCCAGCTGTGCAACAGTGATAGTCATGGAAAACATCAAAAATCACTCCCAAGAAAGCCCCCCAAAAAAATATGAATTTTAGAAGGGCCTACGCTCCATCCCCATACAAGGTGAATGATCCCACAGTGAAATTGTGCAGAGCAGGGTTTATGTCTCCTTTGGCAAGGTTTCCTATCTCCAGGAACTGCACTGTCTCTATGGCCACAGTGTGGTGCAGTGAACACAGACAGTGTGTTCATGAGCCAAAGATCACCAGTTCAAGTCCCAGCTGGAACTCCTGCAAACCCAATCCCCATATTTTACCCACCACTAAACCATGATAGTAAAGACCAACCTTTTCTTGCAGATAACATAAGCATGGTCCAAACACCTCTATTTTACCCTACAGAGCACAGACACCAGAAACATGCGCATTACCTAGACCACAGTCCCCTCAATGCAGTCATGGAGGGCCACATATCATTTAGCTGTGATGCTGTCAGCAATATAAGGCCATGTCAGCATGGTGGCGGAGGGGTACCGTTGGTGGAGGAGGCAGTGGCTGCTGCCCACAGCATACGGTGGCCTAGCCCCCTTCACGTGGGTGCAGTGCCCTCCAACAGACAGGCCCTGTCTGACAAACAGGGAATGCACTGCTTTTGTGCTAAGACGGTGGTGCAGCAGACACAGCCAGTGCCTTTAGGACCAGAAGGTCACAGGTTCAAATCCCAGCTGGGGCTCCTGCCAACCCAGTCCCCTTATTTTACCCATGAAGAAATCATGGCAGTAAAGACTGAACCATTATTGCTGAGACCATACGCATGGGTTACAAACCTCTATTTTACCCTACACAGCACAAACACCATAGAAATGTGCATTACCTACGGCAGAATCCCCCAAATGCAGTCCTGGAGGGCCAAACACCATTCAGTTTCCATGCTGCCTCTAATAAAGATGCCTGTGCTGCATATTTATGCACCACCCCCATGGTATGCAGATGTATCCCATGCATATTCATGAGGGACAGTATGAAAACCCGAACAGTGTTTGGCACACCAGGACTGGAGTTGGGAACCTCTGCCATAAAGCAGCAGCCAACAGGGCCAGATACACCCACACCCACACCCACAGGCCCCATTGGCTAATGCCTCCTGGAGAGGCAGGACATTGGGCCCTGCGTGCATCTCCCAGTACTAGCACTTGCATACCTTAGCAATGCCACCCTACACCTGGGTATAGGGTACACACCTATCAAACGTTTCCTATGATTACTGGCAGATAGCAAGTCCTACGTTAAGCACAGTTTGCTCATTGAGCTCCATCATAACAATCTTTCTGATGTTTGCGGTGTGTGCTTCAGGTCTGGTCTCTGACAGTGTTTACCACCCTGGGGAGTGACCCCCAACAGTATTGCGTAGCATATCCATGCCTGTACTGTGCCCAGGACTGGTGTGATGGGCAGGGCTGCTAAACTCCTCTGAAGTAGCACAATGCTGGCATAGGTGTGGGAGTGTGTGTCTGTCTAAACAGTGTGTGGTGGCTGCAAACAACTTCCACAGCCCACACTGCCAGCACTGTTGCCAGTATTGGCCTGCCAATGTGCATAATGAGGAGCAAGGTACAATGGGTATAGCCCGGACAGGGTGACCTGGCCAGGATGCATCTGCACAGGGCATAGGGCACTGGCTGGGAGATTGTAGTGCCCGGCCACCACCTACACAGACAGGGTGACCTCAGTATGTCCTGCTGGGGGATCACTCTCACCCTGACTTTGCAGTGACGACAGCATGGCTAGGCACCCCCATAGTGCTATATAGTATTTCTCTCATGTGATATTTATGGGTTTCCTTTTAGGGCCCAGTCACTGATTTATCTGCTTGTTGTGTATGCTGACATCCCAGTTCTGGGTGCATGCATTTCCACTGGGAATATGCACTATGGACTAGCTAGCAGACTGTTTGCAGATGGTATGTGTCTTGATGGAGTGGCTTGCAGGGTGCAGTGGCTGAAGGCTTGCTGTAGGAGAATATCAGATAGTTGTGGGGTGCAGCTTAGCATATCCAGACCTAAAGTCTGTCTGCTATTGTGTTGTGGATGTGTACAGAGCTGCATTGACTGCCCTGTACGGTGTCTGTTCCCCAGCAGGACTGGGGTTGATGGTCCCCTCTACTGCCACCATTGCAGGAAGGTAGAATGTGGATCTGTTTACCACCCTCAGCCCTGGAGGAGGAGGAGGTTGGTAGTACATAATCCTCCTAGGGGTCCATAGGGGCTACCCCTGACTGAGACATACAGATATATCCAAGGTGTGTCTGCAGAAACTACCTATCTCACACATTAGCACTGCTGGGGACCTGCAGCATGGCCCACCTCTGCTGTGGACCTGGTGCTGGGCGCCCCACCTCACCCTCAGGGTGAGTGCAGTACCTGCACAATGTGACGGTGTGTAGTTACTCTGTGCCAGTACCACACACGGTCAGTTCCCCCTACCAGGCCGAGGTGCTGTGGGGGTGCATACCCCATCTTGTGATCATCTGCAGACTGCTGATTTGCATGTGCAGTGCATCATGGGTATGGGTGGGTTAACCCTATCCTGGTGACCACAGCAGACTGTTTGTGTGGTGACTTGCAGTCCTAGTGTAGCCAGCCAAGGGTTTGTTAGCAGCTGTAGCCCACTGGTTACTTCACTGCCAGTGGAGCCAGAGGTCATGGCTTCAAACCCACAGTGGGGTTATTTGATAGGGCTGTCCAAAGCATTATCTATTTTTAATGTACATTAGTGCTGCCAGCAAAAACACCCTCAGCGTACTGTACCCATAAGGTGCCTCAGAGGGCGCTTTATAGGGCGCCCTATAGTGCGCCCTATAGGGCACCTTATGGTTACCGTCCATATAAGGTGCACTATACAGTATCCTATGGAGCGACTGATAGGGTGCCCTATAGGGGACATTATAGGGTGCCACGGCGGATAGTGCACTTTATAATGTGCCCTATGGAGTGCCTTATAGGGTGCCTTATGCGGCACCTTAGGTTACGGCACATGAGGGTGTGTTTGCTGGCAGCAATTAATAAAATACAAATAAAGTGCAGTAGGAAACAATACTTGCATGTCAAAGCTGATGCCTCAGCCAGCCTTACATATTAGGCACACTGGGTATCAAACTCATGACCCCTGTACCATCAGTTAGTGTCTTAACCATTGTACTACACTGCTGTTGCTCCTTGCATATTAGCACACCTACTGAACATTTTCATGCGTTACAATGCACAGTGCTGCCATCAAAAACAGTGCTATGACCTTGCCGTGCCTCATACGGCACCCTATATGGTGCCTTATAGGCCACCCTTTAAGCAACATTGTAGGGTGCCGTGGCAGACAGTGCACTTTAAAATGTGCCCTCTGGGGTACATTATGGGGTGCCTTATGCAGCACCTTATGTTACAGCGCTTTAAGAGTGCATTTGCTAGCAGCAGTAATTAAAATAAAATTAAAAAGCCTCATAATGCAATATTACACATAAATGGTAGTGCCTCAACCAGCCTTATTCATTGGGCACAGTGGGGGATTGAACCCATGACCCCTGCACCATCAGTCAGTGTCTTTACCATTGTACTGCAGCCCTGTTCCTCTGCTTGTACATCAGCGCACCTGCTTATGCTTCCTGCGCGTTACTCGTGCGCTAATGTGCACGGCGCACAAGAACGCGCAGTGCAGCACGCGCTAATCCCGTTTTGCTATTTTTGACCGGACCGCCCACTCCTTTTATGGCATCCTGCAGACTAACGCGGCGCGCACGTTAAGAAGGTTTAGTAAACATACCCCTTAGAGTGCATGTTTACAAAGGTTAATGTGCCCACAGAAAATAAAAAGGCTGCGGATACTTAATACACGTTAAAACCTTTAGTAAACATGCCCCTTGGTGTTCTTCTGAGTTTCCAAACATTTTGTGCTATTTTACACATGATACACACTTTAGTATGTGGGGGACTCTATCTTGGTAAGATAACCACACTCATCAGCTTTTTAGAGGTTGGCCTCACAGAGGACAATTCTCAAAGTAATTTACCGTAGATAAAAAAAAATATTTATGCACATGAATAGTGCACATAGTGCACATTATTTAGTACACACTAGGAAACCTGTTTACTAAAATGTGGTAAGCATTTGCCTGTAACAAATGTCAATGTCAAAATTGACTGCACATTAGCAGGGAATTAGGTTTTGGTTAAAATGGAGGCCTGCCCATGTCAAAGAGATGGAAGCAGAGTAGCAGCAACTTAACATATATTGACAGTGACTGCATGATATGTTAGAGATTCCCTCATGCTAAGGCATGGTAATTTACCATGCATTAGCATTTCCTGCTTTTGTCCTCCATCTTCCTATATAAATAGAGATGTCCTTTGTATGAATGTTGGTGCTGTGAGAACTGACAGAAAGACATCAGTTACCTTGTTTCTGGACATGAGGACCGTGAGTGGCAGTACGAGTTCAGAATGTGCTGTGGTATTTCATTAATTTCTGTACACTTGGTTTGATTGTTTCATTTTCAGTGTGCAAGAATGTGCTGAGCGTGAAAGGACTATGAATGGAGAGTGAGAGACCTGTGAATGGATCACCAGAAGCCAGGAGGACCTCAACCCAGGAGGTCCTAGAGTGAAGCCAGGGGAAGGATGGGGGGAGGACAGTTCAGTGAAGACAATGATGTGTTGCTGAAGATGGGGATTTCCAACTATTCCCAGCTGTTTAGCAAGCAGAGACTCAAGATGCCAGAAGCATTCAAGAAAGCCATATGGAAAGCCATGGTAAGATTGTTGAGCAGCATGAGGGACACCAAGCACTTAGTGAGTCAGCCTGCACACTTGTACCATGACATAAGGGGCAGCAGAAGAGTAAAGCTGCAAGAAGTGAGGGAGTGTAAAAACATCTCAGTATCATGAGAGTCCTTCCTTTCTCCGGTGGGTCAGAGATAATTCCCATGTGGTAGAACCAGTGCAGCTCTAATTTCCTGAACTTTCCTGTTCACAGATAATACCAGTAGAATATCAACCTATATGCCATTGGTAGGTCAAAAGCACATGGCATTTATAAGAGGTTCTGATCAGAAGGACCATAAACAGGTGTGAGTGTTTTGTTACATACCTTTCCCCAAGAGTTGACTGGAAATTTTCCTATTTGGACTTGGTTGTATGGCAATAATAGCAAAACTATCAGAAGGTACATCAGGGGGAGATACTTGATATTGAAGGTCACTAGAGATTTCCTCTACCTGCAACTCACTTGACATAAATGGAAAGAGAGTTGCAAAAAGGTAGCGTCTCAGTCACTGGATGGGATAAGTGCTACATGTGTACAATCAACAGCTCCCATCATATTAGGTAGGCCAGCAATGGTGTTTAAGCTCTTGCACTGGGCTTCACACTGTTGCCTCTCAGAGAATATGGTTTAACACCTAACCTGAACGCATATGGCTCTTTGCATCTGGAAGATATATCAGGTGGCATTTTTGAAGACATTTACATGGGTAACTGCCTTAGTTATCCATGTAAATACCTTATCTGGGATTTTTGAAAGGCACTTACACAGGTAGTACCTTTTGAAAATCCCGGATAAGTCCCCAACATGCCCAGATGCTATGCAATTAGCATCGGGGCATGTTGGGGGCGTTCTGGGGTGGAGTGGAGGAAAGGGCTTTACAGGTAGCAATGATTTTTGATGCTACCCGCTTAGTCATCTGTGCCTTAAAGATAGGCAAGACTTTTTCTCGCCTATCTTTCAGGTGCAGGGGCTAAACGGATATCATCAAAAATCACTGCTACCCGTCTAGCTCCTGTAGATTCCGGGTTGTGCGGTGTGAACTGGATTTTCAATGTCAGGGCCACATATGACCCTGGCATTAAAAATCTGGATTAGATGGATGGTGGGCAGGCTATATGCCAATGTGGCACATAGCACCGCCCAAATGAAAATCGGGCCCATCAGGAAATGGTGGAATTTTCATTCTACTAGCTATGCCCACATCATGTACCAAGCCAGGAAGAACAAAATGATAGATAAATTCATGGGAAGTGCCTGCTTCACTTTTATTGAATGAGTTGTGTTGGGGTTGGTCCCAGGGAAAGCAAGGTTACTTACCTGTAATGGGAGTTCTCCATGGACATCAGGATAAGTCAGCCACACCTGGTGACATCCTCTGACAGCGCTATATGGAAGTGCTCTCCAGAACTCAGAAAGGCAAACCTTTCAGAACATCTGTAGGTAGCCCAACCCACCAGCCCACCCCTAGCCAGCCCAGTAAGATCCCAGCTGTAATCATGTAGCTAGGCAGGTGGTGCGAGGCTGACCTCGTTCATGGACAAGCAGGATTCATCAGCCACACCTGGTGCCTCCCTAGATGCACATCAGTGAATTGAAGTGGATGAGGGAGGCTAGAAATTGGTTTTTAGCATTTTATTGCAGTACTTTGCAGAACTCGACTGAAGTACTACAGCAACAGTGCCAAAGGAGCATGTAATAATTCAGAGCGGAAGCATGATAATTATGCAGAGCAGTGGAAACAAGTGCAGCATAGGGAAACAAGGTGAATTGCTGCAGAAACAAGGTGCATTGCTGCAGAAAGAGTGGCCAAGATGGACAATGTAGAGCACAATAATAGTTAAATGTTAACAACAGTGAACAGGAACATAACCGTGGCCAATGTGGCCCACTAGCAACATAACCATGACCAATGTGGCCCAAGTGGAACACAATAACAGTGAAACGTTAACAGCGGTGAACTGCAACTAGAGTCCCAGGGAGAAAGTCCATTAATTCAGATTCCCCCTTCTTGTTGGTATCCAGTGGCAGCTGTGGCGAGGACCACACAGCCAAAGGAACTGTCTGCCTGCTTTTCTAGGTCGAAACAGTAGTGTTTCTGGAAGATGTGGACTGATAACCAGGTGGAAGTTTTGCAGATGTCTGTCAGAGGCACAGAACCCAGGTTTGCAACAGAGGTGGCCAGCGCTCTGAGTTGGTGGGCCCTGACTTTTATTGGTGTCTGGGTGCCCACCTTGTTGTAGCAGAAGGCGACGCAGTCCAATATCCATTGCGATAGTGTCGATTTCATGACAGGACAGCCAGACCTATTTGGGTCAAAGGAGAGAAAGTGCTCTGTTCCCTGACTTAGGGGCTCTGACCTGTAAAGGTAGGTATGCAGGGCTCTTGTAAAGTCTAGTGTGTGAAGTCTTTTCTCTTCTGCAGAGGCTTGATGGCCTGGTTGATGTAGAAATCTGAGGCCACCTTGGGGATGAACATCAGATGCATGTGCAGTGTGGCGCGGTTGTTGTGGAACTGCGTGTATGGTGGGTAAGCCACGAGGGCAAACAGCTACTGATTCGTCTGGCAGAAATGATTGCTATGAAGAAGAGGGTCTTCCATGAGGCTTAATTCAATGCTGTGAACTGCAGGGACTTGAATGGTTCCTGCATCAGTTGATGGAGGACAATGTTGAGGTCCCAAGGTGGGACAAGGGTCCACACAGTGGGCCTCAGGTTGGGCAGATCCTTTATGAAGTTGGTGACCAGAGACAGCAAGGCGATAGAGCTGTCACCTATGCAGTCATGAAAAGCAGCTATTTCCAAGAGGTGGACCCAAATTGATTGCGCCATGAGGCCGAGTTCGAAAAGGGCAATGAGGTATAGTGTCCTGAGTGAAGAAGTCCAATTTGTAAGAAAGACAATGCAGCGGATCCCGCGTAAGACAGTGGAGGAAGGGGGAACCATATCTGCCAGGGCCAATGGGGGCCACTAGGATGACCTGCATTTTGTCCTGGGTGATCCATTGAAGGGTTTTGGAGATCAGTGGGGTGGGGAGAAAGGCATACACTAATGACCACTCCCCACAGCACACATCAAAGACATCCATGGCTATGCTCTTGGAAGATGAGCACTTCGAGCAGAAGAGGTGACACTTCTTGTTCTGCTCTGTGGCAATGAGGTCTACTTGTGAGCATCCCCAGTACTGGAAAAGCGAATGCCACTTCGCGATCGAGTGTCCACTTATGAGGGTTCAGTTGGCAGCTCAAATTGTCTGTTAGGCCATTTTCCTTGCTGGGGAGGTAGGAGGGAAAAAGACCAGATTATGAGTGCTTCACTGTATAGCATGTGGGAGCCTGTGCCCCCCCTGCTTGTTAATGTAGAACATGGCTACTTGGTTGATCTGCACCAGGATTGTCTTGCTGGCGATGTGTGGCTGGAATGTCTGTAGCACATATTGGATCACCAGGAGCTCCAGCAGGTTAATGTGGAATGTTCTCTTGCCCGCTGCCCAGGCTCTCTGGGTGTGGAGTTGTAGCAAGTGGGCACCCCATCCTGTCATGGAGGCATTACTGGTGAGGGTGATATGATGGTGGGACTGTTGGAGGCTCCTGCCTTCCACGAGGTTCTACAGTGCAATCCACCAGCACAGGCCTTCCTTGGTCTGTGGGTCCAGCGGGATGCATATGGACAGGGGCTGCGAGTGTTGGTTCCAGTGGGTGTGCAGGTACCACTGCAGGTTGTGCATGTGCAGTCATGCAAGAGGTAGAACTTGAGTCGTTGCTGCCATGTGGCCCAGGAGACATAGGAGAGTTTGTGCCATGGTGTAGCTGGTCGAGGAAACGTCTCATGCCAGTGTGGTGATCTTGGCCAACCACTGTGTGAGAAGGAAGCCTTGGAGGTGGTCAAGATCTGCCCCAATTAATTCTAGGTGTTGGGAGGGCTCTAGGTGTGGTTTCTGGTAGTTCATTAGAAAGCTGAGGGAGGGGGCGGAGCCTGATGTCCAGCGGGATGGTCGCATAACGCTGAGGCTCCCGAGAGGCCTACTCAGAATCCTGAATTAACACCTCACATACTTGGAACTTCTACTCTGATCTTGCCGGGGCACATTGGTGAGATGGCGGGGACCAAACCAACGCGCCTGGAATTTGGATCTCCAGCGGCTTCTCACGGCAAACGTTCCAAAACTGAACCTCCGTCCCCGCAGAAGGGGCCGGCCTTGTGCGAGGGCCCCGAAATGCAGCAGGAAATCCTCGTAGAGATTAGAGGGGTCAAAAACCTCGTGCAGGCAAACGGTGAAGCACTCCGAGCGCTGCGGGAAGATTTTGGTGTGCTGCAAAGCAAGCTAGAAGGGCTTTCTTCGCGTCAGGACAAAATGGAGAGCATATTGGACTCCCATGCGGCCCGGTTGTCCAAACTCGACAAAGTTGAACGCCAGGTGCGGGCCTTGCAGAAAGAGGTGGAAGATGGCAATAATAGAGCGCGCCGCAACAACATACGACTCGTGGGCATACCGGAGGGAGCGGAATCGGGAGACATGAAAGAGTTTTTATGCAAAATCCTCCCTTCCCTGCTCCAAATCACCTTTACCAAAGATTTGGAGATTGATCGCGCTCATCGTGTACCCACAAGCATAACGCTCAACAGGAAGACCCCGCGGTCTATCATTTTTCGACTTCTGAGATATCAACACGTGGAGCAAATTCTGAGTGCCTCTCGGGCAAAGGGCCATATGGAGTTTGAGAGCCACAAGATCTCCTTCTATCCCGACTTGGCTAAACCCACGGTCGACCGCCGAAAGCGCTTTCTGGAATTCCGGCCGAGGCTTCAACAACTACAAGCACGCTATGGCCTGATGTACCCGGCCAAGCTCCGAGTCACGCTTCACAATCAGACAAGAACATTTGAGGACCCTGATCTACTAGCGGAGTTTTTGGATTCCAAAGAAGCCGACTTGATGCGCTGACTTCCAGAATATTCCTGCAAGTCTCCTCATATCCGCTGAACCTGCCATATTGGATCTGCCGCAGCCCAGCAAAGAGTCTGGCGTGGGCAGTCTGTTTGCCTTACTCTTGATGGTATCTGTGACCCGACTCCATCTACCCACAGTAGCCTCGATGAGTATCAGAGACAGTGTTAATTATGGACTCTGGTGTTTCTTTTCTTTTTTTATATGTCTTTCTATTTCCTCTCTAGGGCCTCCTCCCGCAGACATATGGTCGCCATATTCTTTGGGGGTTTTGCTTCTTCTCTAAGATACGTTGGTACATACTTTTCAATATGGGGTGTATTAGCCAGAATACTCGGTGATTATGACTTTGTTGTACAGATTCTGATTATGTTGTATGTTATCAAGCGCCCTTACCTAAAATGTCTATTACCGATTGATGGCACCATGTAAGATTTTCTCATTGAACGTAAAAGGAATCAATAATCCGATAAAACGGAAGAAAATCCTAAGCTACCTCAGTCAGGAAGCAGCGGATCTGATTTTTCTCCAAGAAACGCATTTAAATTCGAAGGAAACTCTTAAACTCAATATTAAACCTTACATGGTGGCCGCCTATTCCCCAGCCGTTTCTAAGAAATGTGGGGTTGCCATACTGGTTAGGAAATCTTTGCATGCTACTATTATTGCGACTAGCTCAGATACAGAAGGTAGATGGTCTAGAGTTCACCTCAAGATAGGTAGCCTTGAAGTTACATGTATATGCCTTTACGCTCCTAATGTGGATGACCCTGCCTTTTTTGCTACCATTGCTCAGGTTGCGCAGGCTTCTGCTAATACTTCATTGATCATTGGGGGGGATTTCAATCTAGTCCTTGATCCCCTGATTGACAAACAGCCGCCTAGGACGAGTGGTCCCCCCAAGAGTCACGCCACGCTTACCTCCCTGATCAAGGATCTTGCTTTAGTTGATCTATGGAGGTTACTACACCCCAATGAGCTTGACTTCACCTTCTTCTCCTCCCCTCATAAATCTCAGTCTCGCATAGACTTCTTTCTAATCTCAAAACTGTTAGTTCCTCAGGTGGACACTGCAAAGATTCACTCCCAACATATTTCAGATCATGCTGCCATTTCCTTTCAATTACACACTACTGCACCCCAGGGGAATTCGGGAGCCTGGTTCTTTGATAGAGCCCTGTTAACTCAGCCAGAGTTCCAGTCAGAAATTCGAGCAGCCATACAGGATTACTTCCATTTTAATCTACCCCAAGATACTGCGAATTGGGCTTGGTGGGAGGGCTTCAAAGCGGCCATTCGGGCAACGATCACTAGCTATCAAATCCGCCTGCGGAAACAACGCAAACAGCAGCTGCTTATACTAGACCAACAAATAAAAGCAGGCGAACGAGTTCTAACTTCACGTACGGACCCATGTGTATTAATTCGCTTACAGCGTCTCCGTTTTCAATATAATTCAATCCTCTCAACTGCAGCTTCTAAGAGTATTGAGCTTCAGCGAGGGACATATTATCGTGAAAATAACCGAGCCGGTCGACTCTTAGCTAACGCCTTGAAAGGTCAAAAAGAAGCCAAACGCATAGCGGCCCTTCGAGCTCCACAGGGAGGGGGCATAGTGACCACAGACTCCGACATTGTAGAGCTCTTTCGGGATTTCTATACCCGCCTATATCAATCTGAATGTGAGTTCTCGTCAGAGACATTCGAGCGATTGCTTTCTGGCATTCAGCGGCCGACCCTCTCTGAAGATGATAGGGATGCGATGGATGAACCCTTCTCTACTTCAGAGATCCAATCTGCCCTAAAACGAACAGCCTCGGGCCGTGCCGCAGGGCCCGATGGTCTCCCGACCGAATTCTACAGAACGTTCAGTGCAGATTTAGTTCCCTATTTAAAACTCTATTTTACTGCCCTTGCGGTAGATACATCCTCTTTGGGATCCTTTTCTGCAGCTAATGTGGTAGTATTTGAGAAAGAAGGCAGAGACCCGCTACTGACCGCCAACTACCGTCCAATCTCCCTACTTAATGCCGATTATAAGATCTTCGCAACGATCTTGGCCACCCGGCTATCTGACATGATGGCTACCCTAATTCACCCCGACCAATGCGGTTTTATACCCGGCAGATCAACTGCTGACAATGCTCGGACCTTGTGCCATGTGCTATCCAGTGCTGCCAATCTCGATCATCCATGGGTGGGTCTTTCCCTGGATGCCGAAAAAGCCTTTGATCGTCTAGAATGGCCCTTCTTATTTGCAGTTCTCCGATGGTATGGCTTTGGAGAGGGCTTCCTCCGATATCTCCAAGTCATGTATACTCAACCCGTCGCCAGTATTTGTGTAAACGCCATCAAATCTCAGCCATTTAACCTCCAAAGAGGCACGCGTCAAGGTTGCCCCCTATCACCAATGCTCTTTGATCTAGCTCTTGAACCCCTAGCCCTCCTTATTAGACAGTCCGCACATATTCGAGGTGTCCCCTTTAGTCATAGGGAGATTAAACTCTCTGCATATGCAGATGACCTTATGCTCTTCGTATCCCTCGATTCGGTTCCAGCTGTCTTGGATCTGATTGACGGATACTCACAATTATCGGGCTATAAAATTAACTGGACCAAATCTGTAGCATTCCCACTGAACCGCTGGGTACATGAGGCTGACATGCAGGCCTTTCCCTTCCTTTGGCAATCCCGCATGGTGAAGTATCTCGGGGTCCATTACTGTTCTCCTTTAGAAGACACTATCAGTTTTAATGCCAAAGAGGTAGTCTCCAAAGTCCGTGAACTCACAAATCGTTGGTCTCCCTTATCTCTCACATGGTGGGGCCGCTTAGAAACTGTGAAAATGATGATAGTCCCCAAAGTGAACTACATTTTAGAAATGCTGCCATGCTTACTTCCGTTACATACTTATAAAGATATTGAGGGCCTTCTCGTCCGTTATCTCTGGCAGGGCAAGCCACCAAGGATAGCTAAACATAAACTGCAGTCTGCAAAGGAACGAGGGGGTACCAGATTTCCTGATTTTCTTAGATATCATCAAGCCTTCCTACTTAAGCAAGGTGCCCGATGGCTAGATGCCTCAACAGACAGCAGACCAGTTTGGCTTGACATAGAAGAGGAGCTTAGTAGCCCAATTCCGTTGACCCATCTCCCCGGTATGTCCTATCAAGTAGACACCCGCCATCCACCAATGATTGTCGATACTCTTGCGGCCTTTAACACTCTCATTCTATCACTGGGCCCGAATGTATGTCCTCAGGACGGACTCCCGCTATGGAATAACCCCAGAATTCAAGTCCTAAATCGAACAATATCATGGAAACCCTGGTACTCAAGGGGGATCTGGACACCCCAACAGCTTTTCTCTGCAGCTCGTTGGAAAACGTTTTCTGATTTACAAAAGGAATTTGCGTTACCAGTGAAACACTACTTTCAATTGATGCAGCTTCAACACTGCCTCAAAAGTGCTCGAATCATGCCGCCCTCTGCCCCTACTGAGGATGGGCTATTAGAGATAGTTCACTCTATTAGTAGTACACATGGGGTAGCCTCTAACTTTTATAAAATAATATGTCAGGGTACAGACACGGCCACTTTTAGAGCCCAACAAGCCTGGGAGCGCGAACTGCAAACCACTTTAAACCCCTGTGCAATGGAGCGTTTTCTGGAGCAAAGTAGTGCGGGTTTCCCGGTCTGCCTCTGTTACCCAAACTCTCTTCTTTTTTGCACACAGATGCTTTTATACCCCAGAAAAAATAGCCAAATGGAACCCAAATGCTAGGGACCTGTGTTGGTCTTGCCATACTGCTGTGGGAACCTTCGCTCATGTTATTTATGAATGTCCTCAACTACAGGTCTATTGGGGGCGAGTCTGGGGTCATATTCAATTTATCTTACACTTTCACGAACCTCTCTCTTGGAAGGTCGTTGGACTCCGCTCTGTGGCGGAGGTCCCCTCTCTTCCTAAGAAGGGTCGCTTTCTCCTTGATTTCATGCTGGGTATAGCCATATGCTTAATCACGAGGAATTGGAAGGATAGCTCTCGACTTACTGTCAATGAATGGTGGAACCTCGTCTGCTTATATAGTAAATATGAGCAGATACCTCGGAGAGCTATTCCCCATGTCCAAACTCACTCTCGCTTGTCTAAATGGCAGATGCTTAATGATTATGTACAATCTGCTCATTGTTCCAACATGCCTGTATAATGTGCACTCATCATGTTTTAGATCACCGTTAGGTTTTGTAACACAATAATGTAAGTACACGCCCGCTTCGGGAATGCTTAGTTTTCTAGAGAAGAAGCAGGGGGGAGGGGGGTGGCAGGGGTTTACTTTGGTGTATGTATTACACGTTATGTATCTGTCTTTTAGCTGTATGTCTTCCTTTTCCTTTGTTGTTATAAAACGAAAATAAAGAATTTAAAAAAAAAAAAGAAAGCTGAGGGAGGACAGCAAACTGGTGGTTTTGCGGATCACTGCATGTGACCCATGTGATGATGGAGATAAAAGGAGCCAATTATCAAGTTATGGGAAGACGTGGATGCACTGTTCACGAAGATACGCAACTGCAACAGACACATATTTGGTAAACATCTATGGGCCCGGGGACAGGCTGAAGGGGAGGATTCAGTATTGATAGTGATTGCCAAGGACCTGGAAGCATAGGTATTTCTTGTGAGTCGTGTGGATGAGTATGTGGGTGTAGGCATCCTGTAGATCCAAGGAAGCTAGCCAGTCCCCTGCTTGGATGAGTGGTAGGATGGAACCCAGAGAGTACATTTGGAACTTCTCCTTCAGGATGAATCTGTTCAGTTTCCTGAGATTGAGGATGGGGTGGACTCAATTGGACTTCTTGGGGATCAGAAAATATCTGGAGTAGAACCCAATATTGAGTATGTCTGGAGGGACTGGCTCTATTGCCTTTCACCAGGAGGTGCAGCAGTCCCATTGCAATAGGCATTACTAGGTGAGGCAGGGTATTGCTGATGGGCTGGGAATGTTGACAAGGGGAGAGAGGAATCAGATGCGATATCCCTGACAAATGGAGGACCCACTTGTCGGTTGTGATGTGCTTCTAGGCATTCCAGAAGGCCAACAGCCCACCCCCCTCCCCCAGACAGTGCAGTCTGTAATTGTTTGTCAAAAGGATGGTGTTTTTTGCAGCTGAAGGTGCAGACCACTTTTTCTGTTTGCTTTGTCTTTGGTGGTGTTTCTGCATGGTACGATTGTTGTTTGTACTGAGGGACCTGCCATTTGCAGCGAGAGTTATACTTCCTGGAGGTGGAGTATGGCTTGTTGTGGTAGCTCCCTTTTTGGTGTTGGTGTTGTGTTTAAGGTCATCCTCTGCTAACGTCTTCAGGATGATGCAGTGCTCCCTCATGTTTTTTATGGTATTATTGACCTTGTCACTGAACAGGGAGTCACCCAAGTTGGGGGAGTTTGCTATATGATCATGCATGTCTTCTCATAGCCCTGATGCTTGTAGCCATGCCAGGCATCTCACGGAGATGTCTGTACCGGCGATGCAGATGCCAGTGTTGAAGGCATTGAATGCCATACTTACCAGGTGCTTGCTGTATTCGGTCCATGAGGCTGGCTGTAGCGGTCATTTGTGACTCCTGGGGAAGGACTGAAATTGTGCTCTTTAAGTGTCCCAACAGGACATTCTGGAAGAGAACATGCTGGAATTGGTGTGCAGAGATTCTGGCACGAGCATGGCCCCATGGAATACCTTCTTTCCCATGTCATATAGGAGTTTGGGGTCTCTGCTGGGCAGGTTGTTGGCATGGTTGTGAGATGATTTTGCATGCTTTTGGGCAGAGGACATGAATATAGATTGGTGAGAGAGTTATTTTCAAATCCCAGGGCTGGCTGGACTTAGTACTTTAACTCTAGCTTGTGTGAGCATGCTTGGCCCAATGCAGGAGTCTGCCATAGCTTGTTCTGATGGTCTTGCAGGTGCTGGTGGATTGGCAGAGTCATGGTGGGCTTGGATACGTCTAGATACTTGAGCACCTTAGGGCCCTTAGGGTCAAGCATGTCCAGGGGTATGAGAGCTAGTGAAGTTGCCACTTTCCTTAAGAGCTTCAGGTAGGTTAGTTTTTCTGGGGTGGCGGTCGCTGGAGCAGTTCAGCATCTGTGCCTGATGAGGGGATGGTGGCCTAATGGTTGAGGCAAGTTGCCTCAGGCTGGAGGGCTAGAGGTTAAAATCCCACTGGAGGACAGCAACCTTGGGCCAGAGGGACTGGGGTTTCTAGTCCCACAGGTGCTCCTTGTGGCCTTGGGCAATCCACTTAACCCTTCATTGCCTCAGGTACAAAACATAGATTGTGAGCCCTCCCAGGGACAAGGGAAATATATACTGTACCCGAATGTATACCGCTTTGATCCTGTGAAAAGTGATATACAAGCATTGCTAAATAAATAAATAAACGATGGGAGTGAGCCCCTTGAGGCATCCATTGAAGCAATCAAGCCCAGTACCACCGCCTATCCTTCCTCCTCCCCATTCTCCTCCATCTGGATGTCCAGGGAATGGCCTGATACCACAGCAGAGGAACCCCCTGTAGGGGTGTAGGTGCATTGGCAGTGATTGGTGGGGCTTGTTGTAGGCAGGGTTGTAGGCAAGGCAGGACTAGAGGCTGGGAGCTGGATGCCATGGGCTGCTGATTCCGTGCCCTCTGTAGTGGTTGTGGGTGCTGCAGGGGCCTGGAAGCCCTGCTGAATCAGGCATGTGAACAGCTGCAGAATCACTGTAGAGTTGGCTGTGATGTGCTCTTCTGCACTGACCTGGCTGTGAGTCCTGTGTGGTCTGGTAGGCAAGGTGGGAGGGGGCAATCTGGGGCTGGATCTCCGGTGCCTGTATCTCTTTGTGTGCATTCTCCAGGGGCTGCAATCATTGCTGCTGGATGAGAGAGACCTTCCCTTTCTCTCATGACTCCGGTGGTGCTAGGAGGCATGGCATGGAGGTCATGACTGGTGCTGAAATACTGCTGGGGAGTTTCCTTATCAATGCGGTAAATGTCAATCGTGGATCCCCTTGCTGCCATGGTGCTGGCCAATCCACTTGTGGGAGGAGGAGCGTGGAGCTTTTTGGAGAGGACTGGGGACTGGCTGTCTGGAGGCTGCAATGGCGGCAAGGAAGCCTGCTTGGGGAGTCGGCAGAGCATTGGCAGGAAAAGCACTGTCAGTTGTCTCTTTGGCAGTGACCTCACTGGTTGCAGGACTGGGGATGGAGGCCCTGGGGTGGGGGGTGCATCCCATGCCTTGGGCAAATCTTCCTCCATGTGTTTGGCCTGGGCATCCAGAGACGTAAGCGGAGTGGCAGCCAGGTAATCCTGAAGCACATGGGTCCTCAATTAGCAGGCTATGGGGGATATCCTAGAGAAGTGTGGGCAGTCCTCGACTCTGCTGGCTCCCAAGCACCAAACACCATGGTTACAGGCGTTGGTGCTATTCATTTTCCTCCTGCACCTTGGGCATTTTTTGAGACCCAGTTTGGGCATGTTGATTGCAGATTGTGCTTCTTCTGGATCCTGTTCTGCTTCTTCTTTTCTTATTATCGTTTTTTTTTTTTTTTGGGGGGGGGGGTGATTTTCTTGGAGAACTGAGTAGTCTGTCTTGATGGCAAGGCAGAAGAAAGAAGATGGGGCTGGCTAGGGACAGATTGGTGGGTTCGGCTACCTACACATGCTCAAAAACGCTTGCCTTTCTGAACTCTGGAGAGCACTTCCATTTGGCATCGTCAGAGAATGTCACCAGGTGTGGCTGATGAATTCTGCTTGTCCATAGAGAAAAGGAATCTGGTTCTGTAGTTCTTTAGAAGCTCAGATGACAAGACTTCGACTTTCATACTTTGGACACATCATGCGAAGAGAGAAATCATTAGAGAAAGACATTATGCTTGGCAAGATAGAAGGTCAACGCAAAAGAGGAAGGCCAGTAATGAGATGGATCGATACAATAACAGCAGCTACGGGTACCAGTCTGTCAACAATGAGCCACCTGACTGAAGACCGAACACAATTTAGGATAGCTATCCAGAGGGTCGCCATGAGTCGACTCCGACTCGACGGCACTTAACAACAACAACATAGAGAAAAGGAATCTGGTTCTGTAGTGGACATTAAGGGGCTCTTTTAATAAAGCACATTAAGCAGTTAACACACATTTTAGCGGTAGTAACAGCCTGCGGTACCAGGTAATACATGGGCAGGAGAACTACTGGCTGCTAAAATGAATGTTGATTGCCCATTGTGTAAAGCGGAGGAAAATGGGTAGGTAGGGTATGAGCGGAGCATGGGCATGGGTAGCATTAGCGTTACTTGCACCATATGTGCAGTAACCTCAGGGAATATGTTGGTGACACCCCCGACTGCCTTGCACTTAATACATGTTACTTTCATGCTAAACACATATTAAATGCAACACCCTTACAGGCTTTAGTAAAAGAGGCTCAAAGTGGAATGCATTTAATGCTACTGTGAATGCATTTAATGCTTCCTCTTGATGTGGCATTAAATGTCCCACATGATCTGATGCACTAACAATTATCATGCACTAACTTCAGAGGTGCATTCTTTGCCCCCTCTGTACCCATTCCATACCCCATAAGAACATAAGATATGCCATACTGGGTCAGACCAAGGTCCATCAAGCCTAGTTTCCTGTTTCCAGCAGTGGCCAATCTAGGCCACAAGTGCCTAGCAGTTTTCCAAGAAGACACAGGTTCCACAATGCTTGTATTGGGATAAGAAGTGGATTTCCTGGGTCTCCTTTAATAATGATTTATGGACCTTTCCTCCAGGAACTTGTCCAAACCTTTTTTAAACCCAGCTACACTATCAGCTTGAACCCTAACTATGAAAAGCTATTATAGCACTTGGTAGTGCTTTTAGTGCATAGCAGCTGTTACCGCAACCCCATGTGAATGGTTACTGTGTGCGAAAACTCATATTAACTGCTTAGTACATTCCAGTGAACATACACATAAATGGAATAATACTGTACATGTTATGCAAAACAAAAGAGAATGATACAAAATAGCACATATCTAATAACAAACATATTTATTTACTTATTTTCCATTGTTTTAATTTTACCAATTCATAGTCAGTCTTTATCGGATTACAAAATGAAATACATAATTATAAAATGCAAAGCAAACATAAGATAGTAGGGAATTGCAGGAGGGTCTGGCAGGAATAGAAGACTTATGTGTAAATGACAGATGAAATAAGTGTGGACAAGTGCAAAGTGAGGCATACAGTATAAGGAAAAAATAATTTCAAACATAGATACCTGATGCTGAGTTCCTTACTAGAAGTTATCACCCAGGTAAAGAATCTTGGAATCACTGGGACATGTTTACTAAAGTGCACACCCAGGTAGGGTAGGGTTCAGAATATACCAAGTGTGCTGCAGTAAAAATTACTGTTTGTTAAAAATGTGGTCATGCTCAAAAAGCTATGCTGCTCGAGTAGCATGGGTTGTGGTAGAGACTGGATGGCTCTGGGGCGGAATATGCACATCATGAGTAGTGTGGTCATTTTCAGTGCTCACTCCCTGGCAATATACACCCTTCAACAACTGGCGTGCCTGCGCCTAGCATGCCCGCGCCTGAGGGTCTTGCCAGAGGGCCCTTTGGCGCAGCCTTTAGGAGTGGTTATGCAGTGGATAGGAGGAGAAAAGCCTAGGAGTTGCACCATAAGCGGCCAGGCTTCATTACTGAGATACTGGATGAGCTACGACCTCAATAGGACGCGATCACCGACGGAGGCCCCAGAGGAAGGAAGCAGTGCACGCTCATCACCACCCACTGAGAACCCCCATCTGAGCACTACCAAAGACTGCCGGCAATGAGGGAGGTGAGCCTAACCTAAGAACTGTGCTGCTCCACCTACCACATCACCGCACCGTACGGAGAACCCCCCCGTATAATATTACATATTGTATACTGTGTTGTTTAGTATATTGTTTAGTATATTGCTAATATAACCAATACTGTGTTGTTTAGTAATCTACTTGGACAACCTTGCTACCTGCCTATATATTGCTAGTATAACCAAGCTCTGATAGGTCACCCTACCCCAGGATACTCTCCAGACTAACAACCAAGGACATAATCCAGTGGTGAGCAGCTCACCCCACATGGAGGACACTAACATGGAACATCAACCGCATCACGCTTTCCCTGCTCACAAAAGCTGCAAACTCCTATACGGATGACAGAAGCACAGGAACACTCGTCCTAAAAATGAATGCATGTATACTAAATTCTTACCCTTTGCTCTTACCAAACAGATGCATTTCACTAACCAACTACATTACAGTCTTACAAGCCCCCCCCCCTATATATATATCATACATCCCTACCATATACCAATCTTTATACACATCTGCACACTACAAATGTCACAGCAAGAGACCCACCAAACATATTCAAAAAGAACCATCGTCACAAACATAGGTACCTCAAACGCACTCTCCACATACAGTACCACCCGCTAAAACATAGGCCTGATAAATGCAAGATCATTATGCAACAAAACAAACACTATTACCGACTACATCTATGAAAACAACTTTTGACATCCTATGCATTATGTTTATGTTTATTTTGAATTTGATATACCGCTCAGGCCAGAGGCATTAGAGCGGTTTACAATACTATATCATTTGAGGAAAAAGGAAAGGAACGCCATTTATATAGTAGGACAGAGAAGAGGACAGAGACAGTCAAACAGATAGGAGAAGAAGAGGAACATGGAACAGCACGTTACCACAAAATAGCAGCACATCACTCTAGTCTACATCATGTCATCAATGCCACTCACAGCTACGGACGCCATGGACCAACGCCTAAGGGCCACGCCAAAGGGCCCTCTGGCGAGGCCCTCTGGCGTGGGCCCGCAAGGCGCGGGCGCGCCTCTGAGGCGGCAGATTTCAAGCCGTTGGTGTGGCAGGCAGGGGAGAGGAGGAGGCAGGAGAGAATCATGGCTCAAGAGTACAGACCAGGTAATACTGGACCAAATAACACCACCAGCATTCACAGCTTACAACTGCCCCAGAACCCACAAACGAGGAGGAGTATTAATTCTTGCCCGATCAGAATTAAGGCTCAAGACATCATCCTCCAAAATCTCAGAACACTGTGAATTCATCAACACTGAAAACATACACCTATTCATCTGCTTAATATACCGACCCCCCAATGCCCCAACAGAGGACACATCCAACATCCTGGACATGATACATGCAGCTAACTCACCACACAAAACTCTCATTGAGCTAGGAGACCTAAACCTCACATCTGCCTCAACAACAACTGAATTTGCATGTCACAAAGCAATGGAATCCATTCAACTCAAGCAAATCTTAACGGGCCCATCCCATCGCTCTGGCTCTACATCAGATCGCATATTTGTTCCAACCAACACCCTAGATAAAGGTCTCATAACACCACCTAAAACTACACTAATACCATGGTCAGAACACCATGCTATATCATTTGAACTCTACCTCAATACCGAACAGACAGCTCAAAAAATGGAACAGCCAACAAGACACTTCAAAGCCTTTAACAAAGAGCAATTCCTCAAAGATACCATGCAATCACTACCCCAGGATTTCACTGATCTGGACGAAGCCATCAACTCATGGAATACCATTATACTTGCTGCATCTCAACTAACACCTTGTATAAATTCACACCACAACAAATTGAATTCACACCACAACAAAAACAGGACCAGTTCTACACCATGGTACTCTAACACAATAAGACAATCCAAAAGAACACTAAGGCAACTGGAACATCGCTGGAGATGCAACAAATCAGAAACTACACTGAAACAATACCAGGAGATGCAAAAAGATTACAACAACCTAATAAACAAACATAAACAACAATACCACACAAACCTTGTACTAAAAGCCTGTAATAAACCTAAAGAGCTCTTCAACATCGTTCGCACCCTAACAAAAGACCCAACAATGAAAGATGAAAGCAAAATGCACCCGCAAACCTTTGCTGATTACCTAACAACCAAGAACAAAACAAACACACACCATAAGAACATCCCCCCTATGGACACACCAGCAACAGATGGCTCTACAACTACCTATCAATGGAAGAACTTCAACATTCCATAAAAAAACAAATAGCACAAACCATCACTTCTCTAAACACCACCATCTCTCCATCAGACCCCTGCCTGGTAACTTGGATTAAATCCACCAAAGAAGAATTCAACACATTCATCCAAATGACAGTGAGCACCTCTTTCACCCAGGGCTACATGCCAAAAGCCCTCAAGCAATCTACTATCCACCCCATTCCTAAATCTACTTCATCCAACATTACCAAACCTTCAACCTACCGCCCAATATCCAGCATCCCATTCCTGGCTAAAATAACTGAAAAAAATTGTACAGAGACAGCTCCAAGATCACATTGATGAATTAGCCCCACTAGATCCCCACCAGCACAGATTCCATCCAAAACATGGTGTTGAGACACTACTAATACACCTATTCAATAACATAATCAAAGGAATAGACAAGATAAAGCAGGGCTTCCTACTAATATTTATCGATATATCATCGGCATTTGACACAGTTTCCCATCACATCCTATTGAAGTGCCTAATGGAGATTGGACTACAAGATACCACAATTAAATGGTTCCAATCATACCTTGAAGACAGACAGCAGAGAGTAAAATCCGGGAACCTCACCTTAGAACCCTTCAAGACTACTCAAGGAGTTCCCCAAGGCTCATCATTATTAGCTCTCCTCTTCAACATCTATATTCAGCCCATATGCAAAATATTTAACAAGCACAAGATACAATACACCATATATGCTGACAACATCATGGCATACACCCCTATTCAACTGGACTCCGCAGACTATACCACCATATCAACCTGCATTCAAGAAATAACAACCTGGCTAACTAACAACAACTTAAACATCAACATAAAAAAAATGAAATCAATTATCATCACGAGAGACTCCACATTCATTCCCCCTATTGCTGTCAACTATACAGTGGAGTGGAGGAGTGGCCTAATGGTTGGGGCAAGGTACTTCAGGCCGGAAGGTCAGGGGTTCAAATCCCACTAGAGGACAGCAACCTTGGGCCGGAAGGACTGGGGTTTCTAGTCCCACAGGTGCTCCTTGTGGTCTTGGGCAAGCCACTTAACCCTCCATAGCCCATGTTCCCTGTAAAATAGTTATCTCCAAGTTATAATGCCCTGTTCAATGTAATTTCAGTTTGTTCAATGTAAACCGCACTGATGCAGAATAGTGTGGTATATAAGAGAATGTAAATAAATGAATAAACATATCCAGTACACCGATTACAATAAAAGGCAAAGTCAGATACCTTGGAGTGATTCTAGACAAGCAACTCACCCTCCAACCACATATCAACAAGATATCCAGAACAGCCTTCTTCAAACTCGCAACACTCTGGAGACTAAAACTCCTCCTCAATAGAGAACATTTCTGTACAGTATGCCAAGCCATCATTACACCCCTACTGGACTACTGTAATATACTATTCCAAGGTCTGCCTAAACAAACCACTTGCCCCCTACAAATAGTCCAGAACACTGCTGCCCGCATTATTACCAGCGCTTCAATACAAGACCATATAAATCCAATACTACAAGATCTACACTGGCTGCCAATCTCTTCAGGGGCAAAATATAAATCAGTGCTCACCATCTTCAAAATTAAAAATAAAATCTCAGCAGGTATACTACAGGAACTCACTGGAACCAAAACAAACAAAAGACCAGACAGAAACAGCACCAAAAACAACATACCGACACCTACTCTATACACAAGAACCAACAAATCCACATCCATGCGAGCCTTCTCTCTTGCTGCCCCTGCTATCTGGAATGCCCTCCCAGATAATCTAAAATCAACAACAGATATAAAAGATTTCCGGAAGCTACTTAAAACTACCCTATTCATTGAACAATTCAATGAAGACCACCAATCCACCCTAACCACCCCATAAAATGATTTACACAAGACATGACATCCACAACATAAAAAACATCCTATTACTCCTATTAAAATGTATATAGCCCAATGTAGATAGCTCAACCTGTATATATTGCACCCCAAATCAAGATTTACCTATCCACATACTCACGAACACTACCTTCACAGCCACTGCATGACGACACCCCCCACACTACCATACTTGATTGGTTTGCAGTGAAATCCGCTTTGATTCTAGGATAAAGCAGGATATAAATACTTTTAAATAAATAAATGTTGCATTTAGCACTGGTGCACTTATTGCTACCTCGTTGAATGGTCTTATGTGCACCCTCACTGATCATGCCAAAGAGTTGGAGAGTTGGGGTGGTGCCAACACCCATGCTAGCAACATGGGGATATTCTGGTGATTCCTCCATTTTTTATAGTGTGGGTCAGTTGCCACCCCACCCTCATTTTCAGGGCTGATTGCATACTACCAGCGCAAATTTTAGTAAACATGTCCCCCTGTGTAAAATATGTTGAACTCTGACTCAGTGTTCAGTGGCAGTCAAGAAAAGCAAATAGAATGAAAGGAATTATTCAGAAAAGTAAAATGAATAAAACAGAGAAAATACCTCTAAACTTATCCACAGTGTGAGGGCATCTTAGATATTGTGTGCAGCCCTAGTCACCTCATCTCAGATAGTATTAGGAAAACTACAGAATAAGGCAATTAACATGATAAAGGGGATTTTATTTAATTAGTTATGGCATACTTATATACTATCATCAAATTCTAGACAGTTTACAATTTAACATAAACATTGTTCACAAACATACATAATTGCACATAAATCACACAGACTTCAATAAAATATTAATACAATTATTTTAGAAATATCCCCATGTGTAAATAGTGGTGTTTAAATGTGTAGATAGTACACTAAAAAGTAGCATGGGGTAAACACATGCAAATGTGGTTTTAGGAAGCTGTTATTTACACATATGGATGCTTACCGCATCTAAATGTCAAGGGGGGGGGGGTGTTTAGGGTGTCGAGAAGGAGTGGTTTGGTAGGCCTACAATATTGGTATGTATTTACCATCTTACAAGGGAAAACTGCATCAGTATCCAAAAATCTAGATGTTGGGACTTACAGAGTAACTGCTTGATGGGGCAGTATAAAGCCTAAGGTCAGGCCTTCAACAATCACCTCTCCTGACATTGCAGCCCCCTGACATCTGATTCCCTTTGACACCCTCATGCAGTTAACCAATCCCCCGAGAATCCCTAGCATCCAATTCCCCCCCACATCAAGTGTCCTACCTGACCCCTCCCCCCCTCCAGCATAAAGAAATTTCCCTGACCTCGCTTTACCAGATCCCCATTCCCGTTTCCCAATTCCCTTCCTTGACTTTTACAAGGTTTCCTGGGTCCTGGTGCCTAGTGGGAGAAGGAACAATTCTTAGTCGCTCCTGCTTTTCCTGCAAAATGGCACCCATGACCTCTAGCAGTAATTTCTTGATACAAATATGTACTAATGAATGCACATTGTTAAAATGTGCTAAGAAATCAGAAAAGAAACAGCTTCATTTAAGACAGGCACTACCGCAAGGGCTTGTTGACAAATGAAAGAATGAGAAACAGTAAAAGTGTTTCAGGGGTTTATAAGCCAATAAAACACTCTCTAGCAATCAAACCAAAATAAGGCCAATGGGAGTTTTTATACTTTTTTAAGGGCTGAAATTCTTAGGTCAACTTAGCATTGATTAAATGTCTGAGGCACTTGTCAAGACTGAAATGGATGTTTCATTAGTGCTGGAGCATTCTCAGCATGCCAGCATTAAATTCAAGGATAATGAGCTTTAAAATCTAGGTCACATGACTAGAAAAAAGGGCATAACAATGTTGGAACTGTGCAATTAACCAGTCTGGAGCTTACAAACTTTGCTAGCCCAGTTACAGAAAAATTACTGTGTCTAGGGAACACTGATATTGGAAGAATTTGACATGAACTGCTTCAGTACTCCTTCGCATTTATTTTATAATGATAATAATAATATGCAATAGAGAGAATGGTTACTATTAGAATTTTATATACATAAGCTAAAAATAAATTCAATCATTTAAATACTTATGGAGACAAATTAAGAAAAGGGAAAACAAACAACAAATAGCCTTGGGTTAGAATACGCTTTAATCATTTGTCGAGAAAATTCTTCCCTGTCTTTCAAAATTCATTTCAATAATCTCTAGATCTATAAGAGATTCTTTCTTTAGCTGCTTATATACATAAACTACCAAACAATTCTTTGATTTTCACATTACTTGTTGACATTCAAATGCAGAAGAATTACTTTTTTGTCATTGCATTGATCAATCATCCCTTTTCCCACATGTACTTGGTGAAATATCACTCCCTCACTTCAGTTTGTTATTTTATTGTATTGTTTCTTCTTATTGACATTTTAAATTTCACTGACTATATTAAATCTCTAGGGGCCATGCTTACTAACGTGCACTACTGGGTAGTGCAGAGTTTGCACATGGGATCTGTGCCACACTAAAAAGTAGCATGGGGTAAACCGCATCGGGTAACCACAGCGGCCTAGCAGCAGCAGCCTCCAGGAAGGGAACTCTAAAGACATGCATGGACAGGGTGGCAGGTACACAGGAAGTGGTGGGGGTTCTGCGGTCCGAGGCAAAGTCTAGGGCTTTGGATAGCCATGAATCCATGGCCCAGAAAGACAAGGTCTGGAGGAGCGAGTATATAGCCAACCAGTCTGGAGTGAGGTGTAAATAAACCAATATTTATTTAATTGACCTCTGGGAGAATCACTGATTGCCAACCCGACATGCCATGTTTTGGCACCGTCTTCATCAGGGGTTTGGCCGATACAGAAAAGGGCTCATTCTGAACCACAAATAGCGGGGATGGATGTCCCATTGGGATGTCCATCCCCGCTATTCGTGCTCTTTCTCGTCCCTGTCCTCCTTCCCCACACATTGTACAGGGAACTTAGACGGGGGTGGGAAAGGGGCAGATCAGGGATGGCATTAGGGCAGACAGTGGGCGGTTGTTGGCCCCAGATGAACTGGATTCTAATGTTGGCCCGGTATGTCTGGGGCTGGCGACTTGAATGGGGAACTTATTCCACCTCGGAGGTGAAATAAATTCCCTAGTCGCTAGGAGATGGCGGGCCCGGGGCACAGAAATGGCAGGGGACCCAAGGACATTCTCTGCAGCCTGACCCTGGCCTTAGGAGGCCAGATCAGGGATTGGGCTGCGAGGAAAGCATTGCAGGAGCCGGCGGCTAGGGTTCGCTGCTCTACAATGAAGTCACAATGCAATGGCAACCGGACACCATGGAGTCGCAGCTCCATTGTAAAGCCCAGATTGAGTTAGTAGGGCAAGGCCTGTACATGCAGGCTGGGCTGAATCGCGGTCCTGGCCTGCGTATACAGGCATGTTTGTGATTCTGATCCTGCGGGGTTAGATATGCCCCGCGGGATCAGAATCGCAACTCCCTCTGTGCATCAGGATCCGGCCAGGCACAGAGAGGGCTTGTATGTCCTGGATGGAATTGGGCCCAAAGTAAATAAAAACAATGAATACATTAAGACAATAAATTAAAAGAAAAAGTAAAATCAAATTGATAAGACAATAAATAATATAAAGGAGGAATGCCATCCTGTGATGTAATTAAACAATTACTATAATGAAATAGATAGTTATAGATAAATAACACAAGTGGAGATAAAATGTATGTGTATATGTAAAATCAGTTAGTGCAATAAAATAAATAATGCAAATAGAACCATTGTCCAGCAGCTCCCCCGATCAGGGTAGAGCGCCCGAACGGGAGAGGCAGCCACATTCTCCCGCTTGGAGGCTCCTGCCCAGTCGAGGCAGTGGGAGGAACAGAAGGAGCGGCATAAGAGAGCCGTCACCGACGGGCAGGCCTGCGGCTGAGGGCCTCACCAGAGGGCCCTTTGGCGTGGCCCTTAGGCGGGGTCCTGGTTTGTGAACACCCCACCTCAAGGAGAGCCATCTAAAACAGCCAACATTGTGGACAAACCAACCAAAACTACAAACATCCCACACATCGAAGACCACCGGAATTACCACAGCGAGCAATACTACAAGTAACAATGATGCTCAGCAAATGTATGTAGACAAAGACCTATAGAATCATCATTATACCGCACACACCACCTATTGGCATACTCATTTGATGTGTGAGGTATCCTCTGCTATACAAGTCAACCACTATTGTTAATCCTTGCGATCTCCTATACAAGCTCTCACTGTTGCTTTAGACATATCTGACCCTTGCTGCACCAGATAGTCATTTCCACACACAGATTCCCTGCCCCACAACTCATCATGGCCATACCCATCCTAACCCTAGCCAGTGTGTACCTCCTCAGCAACACAATCATTGGCTCCCTCACATTGGCCTTCGACTACAACCCAATTCCAATCCTACAAGGCAGAGGAAGGAAACATCACAGCAGCATGTGCTGTAAACCAGCAGACCTCTATCAAGACTCTCACCCACACATAATCCACATACCACTCCAGCACACCACAAAATCCAAAGTAGCGCAGCTCCAAAGCCCACGAAACTTGAAATGTGCCCTCATAAATGCACAATCAGTACGCAGGAAAAGGCCAGCCATCACCGACCTCATAACACACCTTGAGCTAGACATCCTACTGGTCACTGAATCATGGCTCACCGACTCAGATTCAGCTCTCATCAACCAGATCATCCCCCTTAACTTCTCAATCCACACGTGCCACAGGCCTAACCGCAGAGGAGGTGGAGCATTCATCCTATCAAAATCAGAGCTTCAATATCAACTGATCAACTCCAGTAGCACAACACACCTTGATACAATCACCATAACCAACAGCCATAGCACCATTAACCTAATCTACAGATCACCATCCTCAACCCCTGAGGACCTCACAAACATAATCAACCTTGCCTGCAACCCCAAGGACACTCACAGACCGAACTGGATACTGGGAGACTTTAACCTTCCAGCTCTCCAAAATACCCACTCCAGAGCCTTCCTGGAAGCACTCAACGAACTTGGCTACAAGCAGATAGTTGAGACACCCACCCACCAGAAAGGAAACACACTAGAACTTGTATTCATCCCACGACCAGACATAAATCCAAACTATAACTTTGATGTGGATATCACCCCAGTCCCATGGTCTGACCACAACTTAATCAAATTCCAGATGCCTATGAATCAAGACAGCAATCGGCCTAAGAAAGCAGCCGAAAACCCATCAGCACCCACAGAACATTTCAGACCATTCAACAAGGAGGTGATCCTCAATGAAGTTCTCCCAAACCTCAAACTAGATTCACCTAACTTGGATGAAATGATGGACACATGGAATAACAGCCTGAGAGCCGCCGCATGCCTACCTGCCTCAAACAAGCCACCTGCACCAGACAGGACACCAAGAGGTAGGAAATCTGCTCAATGGTACTCTGCGGAGTTGCAGACCTCACTACTTCTCCTTAGGAAACTAGAAAGAGGATGGTGGCGCTCCCGGTCCCTAACTGACCAAGAAGCCTACAACGCCCACCTGAACGCACACCGGGACTCTATATCTGTAAAAATGAAAGAATACCACTCTGAACTCCTGCACTGATCACTGAACAAACCCCATGACCTCTTCAATCTAGTGAAAACCCTGACAAATAAACCTTCACCCATCCAAACTACAATGTTACATGCGCAGGAATACGTGGACTACATACTAGCCAAATCCAGCAACATCAGCATAACCACGAAATCCACTCCTAGTAACAACTTATACCAATCACTATCACTCAACTCGCTTACAACACCATCAGCCAGAGGCATTGAGGACATCATTGCAACCATCAACGCCACCACTGCACCAAACAACCCTTGTCCAGCATATTGGATAAGAACTTTGCGCAATGAACTCAGTCCGACTCTAGCCAAGATCATGGAGCGGTCCTTCTCCACAGGTATATTCCCAGCATGCCTCAAACAGACGTCAATAAGACCCCTTCTGAAGAACAACAAGCTGAACCCTCAGAAGGTTGAATCCTATCGACTGATCTCAAGCATCCCGCTTCTAGCCAAGATTATTGAGAAAGTCGTGCAACGAAAAATCCAAGAACACGTTGACTCCACTGCCCCTCTCGATCCATGCCAACATGGTTTCAGGGAATCACATGGCATCAAAACACTCCTTGCCACACTTCTCAACACATTAATCACAGGAATTAACAACAACAGACAAGGATATGCCCTGATCTTCTTGGGCATTTCTGCTGCTTTCGACTCCATCAACCATGCGCAACTCCTGACTCGTCTCCAGGAAAAAGGAATTCATGGCTCAGCGTGGAGCTGGTGCAAATCTTACCTAACAGATAGATGGCAGCAGGTGCATAGAGGCTCCATGACCTCCAAGCCTTTTCAACAAAAACATGGAGTTCCCCAGGGTTCCTTGCTATCTGCCCTATAATTCAATATATATATGCAGGCCATATGTGCAATCATACGCTCCTTCAACATATCTTGCCTGATCTATGCAGACGACGTTCTACTTTTCACCCCATTCACTATCAACCAACCAGACTTCTCATCACTAGCAAAATGCTTTGATGCCGTCACTGATTGGCTCCACTCACAGAGCCTCAAGATAAACTTCAGCAAGACAGAAGTACTGTTCATCACGAGAAACCACACCTTCTCCCCACCGGCAACATTAAAGATGAGAGACGCCGAGCTACCAAGTCGATCTACCATCTGCTACCTAGGAGTCACGTTCGACCAGCACCTCAACTTGAAAGCCCACATAGGCAACACCGTCAAGGAAATCTACCACAAGATGAGGACGATTCGACATCTTCGACCCCTGCTACAACCAGACGACTTCCGAACAGTCTTCCAGGCACTAGTAACCCCCCACTTCGACTACGCCAATGTGATCCTTCATGGACTCCCTAAGAAAACACTAAACCCACTACAGTTAGCAATGAACGCTGCTGCCCACTTCCTACATGGGGCCGCTAGAAGGGACCACATTACGCCAATCCTGAAAGACCTGCACTGGCTACCAATCTACTACTGACTCATCTACAAAGCAGTTCTATTAACATTCAAGGCCATCAACAACACAACCGCTAGCTCCTTGATGAATCTTATCCACCCCACACCTGCAACTAGAGCAAGAAGATCCTTCGCCACCAATACACTAATAACCCCCTGCAAAGTAACAAAATGCACTCAGGCAACAAGAAACAGAGCCTTCATGTTCTACGCACCTACCTGCTGGAATGAGCTCCCAGCAACTATCCGCGCAATCACTGACCTTGCCCAATTCAGAAAGGCACTAAAGCACCACCTTTTTCTCCTACACTACACCCAGGCCAACAGCACGCCTCCTCCTGACACAACCCTACAATCTAACCGCATGAAACAGACAACCCAGTAAATAATTCACATTCCTTTACACAGCTCCCAGGGCAAACTTGTATAACATCCTGTCTAGATTATAAATAGCCTGTATATAGTTACCCTGTCTGGACTCGTATAGTCTGTATACCATCCTGTCTAGATTGTAAATAGCTTGCATATAGTTACCCTGTTCTGAATCCAAGTTGCTCCACCCGTTTGATGTAAGTGCAGAGCAGGCTCTTCCTACTCTGCACAAAACGTTATCTGTAAACCACACTGATTTTAAAGAGCGCGGTATATAAAAGCATTAAATAAATAAATATACAAAAACATATGTATGCGTGGTAAAATCATACCGACGAGATTAAAGAACGTTAGGGTAAAATGTACAAATAGAAAGCTTAGAAAGTTTTTAGTAAAAATGTCAGACAATAAACCATTTTCTGTTTATCCATTTAACCAAAAAGAAAAGGAAGAAAGAAACACATGTGGTTTTACTGTTACCAGTTAAGTCACACCAGCTGGTTCTATGAGTAAATCTGTATCTAGGATATATAAAATGGAAATATTCTCAAAATAAGCACCATAAGTTTATTGTCATATGCTATGGAATATTTGTGCCAAAAATTAAATAAATAAGTAAATAGTTAAGAGAAAGGGGGAGGGGAGAAGGTAATGAGTGGCTGGACAAAGAAGATCCCTGTTCCCTGTAAACAGGGCCGGCCCGTCCATTGAGCGAGAATGTTTTTTGCACAGGGGCCCACGTTTCAGGGGGCCCCGCACACAAAACATTCTGATCTAAAAGTAAAATTTAAAATAAAAAAAAAACCTGTCTGCTGCCGGGGCCGGGGCCGCGGCTGCCGCGGCAGAATCGAGTGTGCCGTGGGGCCCCCCCTGCCCGGCAGAGCCTGCCCTCCCCTGCATCAGCTCCCTCTTTGCAGCCGCAGTCACACATGCCAGCTTTCAGAGCGCGAGGGGAGAGTTTCTCCCTCGCAGTTCTGTTAAGCACGCGGGGGCTGATGGGAAGTTCCCATCAGCCCCCACGGGCTTAACAGAGCCGCGAAAGGGAAACTCTCCCTTCACGCTCTGAAAGCCGACGTGTGTGACTGGAGCTGCAAAGAGGGAGCTGATGCAGGGGAGGGCAGGCTCTGCCGGGCAGGGGGGGGGGCCCTGCGGCACACTCAATTCTGCTGCGGCGGCCATGGCCCCGGCCCCAGCCACGGCCCCGGCAGCAGCAGCAGACAGTTTTTTTATTTTAAATTTTCCCTGGGCTGGGGGGTGTGGGGTTAGGAGTGGTGATGGGCTATGGGGGAGCTAAGTCTGGATATGGGCTGATGGGATTAGGACTGGTAATGGGCTATGGGGGGCTTAAACTGAAAATTGGGTGATGGGGGTTAGGACTGGAAATGGGCTGGTGGGATTAGGACTGGGAGTGGACTGATGGGGGTTTAGGACTGGTAATAGGCTATGGGGGGCTAGGACTGGTAATGGGTTGCTTGAACTGCAAATAGCTGATAGGGAGGGGGCTTGGAATGGAAATGGTCTGAGTGGAAGGGAGCTTGAATTGTAAATAGCTGATGGGGATGGGGCTTGGAATGGAAATGGGCTGAGGGGAAGTGGGGGGCTTGAACTGCAAATAGCTGATGGGGAGGGGGGCTTGGAATGGAAATGGGCTGAGTGGAAGGGGGCTTGAACTGCAAATAGCCAATGGGAAGGGGGGCTCTTATGGGAGGGAGCTAGGACAGGAAATGGGCTGATGGAGGGGCTAGGATAGGACTGGGAATTGGGTGTTTGGGGGAGCTAAGATTGGAAATGGGCTGTGGTGGGGGCTTGGATTGAAATGGACTCATGGAGGGGCTAGAACTGGAAGTAGGCTCATGGGGGGCTTGGATTGGAAATGGGCTGAGTGGAGGGGAGCTAGGATTTGACATGGGCTGATGGTGGGGCTAGGAAAGGACTAGAAATGGGCTGATGGGAGGCTGGTATTGGAAATGAGCTGATGAAGGGACTCGTATAGGACAGGAAATGGACTGATGGGGGACTAGAAGGGAGCGGATACTGGGTGGGGCTGGAACTAGAAGGGAGCTGATGTTGGGGGAGATTAGAAGGGGATGGGGCTGGGAGAGTGAAATGGAGAGGGGAAAATATTTTGTGTGGGAGGGAAGAAAAATCTACAATTGGCCAGGTGTTGGGAGAGTAAGTGGGGATTGAGGATGGAGGAGTAAAATTTGAGTGGATGAAATAGGAATAGGAAAGAGCAAAAAGAGAAAGATTAGTATGTTAAAACAGATGTAGAGGTAGAATGGAAAAAAAATTGAAGAGTGAAGAAAGGATAAATGGACAGCAGACGATGGAGAGTTAGCAGAAGACACAAATAAACCAGAAGAAAGTGGCTGGAACAATTGAAACTGAAAAAAAAATGCACAAAAGTTACAAAAATATCTCTTTATTTTGAATTTATTAACTGGAATATGTCAGCTCTGGGAAATGTGCATCATTAACGTCGGTGCTTTGTTTAGTACAAGAGGAAATTAATTTATAGTTTTATTTCTACAGTGTTGTACATTCCAAGTTTGGCTTTTGGGGTTCCCAGTTTAATTATTGTCTTCCTGTTTCTAAATTGTGATTCCTTGTTTGGTGATGGTCTATGTTCTGCATGTGTAACTGAGCTGAGGTATTCTGTTTATGTAATTCCTATTTGACATTGCCACTTGTTCTCTTTCCTCAGTAG
The DNA here is from genome assembly GCA_033557465.1 of Ichthyophis bannanicus. Lineage (NCBI taxonomy): Eukaryota > Metazoa > Chordata > Amphibia > Gymnophiona > Ichthyophiidae > Ichthyophis > Ichthyophis bannanicus. Next base: position 264,775,517 of record CM066034.1, read on the forward strand.
GTCATGTATTGTTATTCTCTGAAATGTATTGGTTTAATATTTGCAGTGTTGCCTTTTGATTGGTAGGGTATGGTGTTTTATGAGTCCTTGTAGTTCTGTTAGGATACGGCAGGTTTGCTATGGGTTTAAATGGGCAGTGTTTGTAGTAGTTCCTAATGTGCCTGGCGGTTGGCACTGTATTATAGTAATGTAGAAATCTTTTAGTCTTTCTTTATCCATACACTCATGAAGAAGCATGTTTACTAAAAGTTAGTGTATGGTAACATTATGCAAATATTTATGCAAATGAGGCCCCTTATGCAAATGAGGCCCCACACCGAGTCTCCGCACATGGCCCCACACCCCCCTTGGGCCGCCCCTGCCTGTAAAATAGTTATCTCCAAGTTATAATGCCCTGTTCAATGGAGTGGAGGAGTAGCCTAGTGGTTGGGTCAAGGTACTTCAGGCCGGAAGGTCGGGGGTTCAAATCCCACTAGAGGACAGCAACCTTGGGCCGGAAGGACTGGGGTTTCTAGTCCCACAGGTGGTCTTGGGCAAGCCACTTAACCCTCCATAGCCCATGTTCCCTGTAAAATAGTTGTCTGTGTGCTGTGCTTTCCTGTCTAATCAATGTGTTTATACCTCAAAAATTTCCTGTCATGATTTGACAATTTCCAATCTGTAATCAAAAAAAAAAAAAAAAAAGAACTGCTGCTGATCGCTGGAAGTAGCGGTATACAAATGTATACTAAATAAATAAATTTCAGTTTGTTGAATGTAAACCGCACTGATGCAGAATAGCGCGGTATATATGAGAATGTAAATAAATAAATAAAATCCCAGCAAAGCTGGATGGGCGAAGACCTTTCACCTTGCACATGCTGAGAGGAGTTATACAAAAAACGGCAAAGGTGACAAAGGATAAATTGAAGGAGATACTTCAGGATGGCCCTCTTGATTATGTTCTTTGGCGCTTTCAGGATAAGCAAAGCTATTCCTCGCTCCAGAGTAGATATGCCAGGTGCTGCTCTGGTGCTGGAGGATGTAACGGTGGGTAGGGGCAGATCAGAACTAGAAGGACAGAGTTATGTGGCTCAATGCTACCATAGTCTGGGATCTTTGCCCAGTGAGCACCATGATCGAGGACTTCAAGATACACTCGACAACAGAGGGAGCCTTACTGTGGCATAAGGATAGCAGCTCCCTATCCCAGTTCCAGTTTAGAGTCTTGTGGCATAAGACTCTGGCAAAAGTTGTGTTCGAGGGGGGGGGGGGGAATGACTCTGAATTCCTTCAGGATTGAAGCCACCACTACGGCTCATAGGTTGAGTCTTAGGGCCGGGCAAATCCAAGCCACTGGGAGATGTGTCTCAAGTTATATATTAGGTAGTGGTGGGCTTGGGCTTTTTAACATTGTGCTTTCTTACCTTATTCCATCAAGTAACAAAGGGACCACAGTCTGGATAGTTTAGCATTTATACATCTTTTGTGCCAGGAGAAGAGCATTGGGAAACCACTATGGAAAGCAGCTGGGCATCCCCCTGACACCACTACTATGATTACTGTTAATCATTTATATAGCACTATAAGGCGTATGCAGCACTGTGCAGACACATATAAAAGACAGTCCCTGCTCGTCAGAGCTTATAATCTAATCAAGACAGACAATACAATAAATGAGAATAAGGGTACAAATAGGGAAGGGTAAGGAAACACAAGGAAAACAAGGGATCAGAATCCAATAGCAGCCTCAAAGAGGTGACACTGTAATCATACATTGGTTAGGGAAGCAGGAGATGTGTTTGAACCAGCTGCAGCCTGCCCTTGATAGTCAGAGCCGAGGCAGTCATCCACCAAATTTTATTTTGCTACATTTAGGCAGCAATGACTTGGTGTCCACCAAGGGTATTGATTTAATCATCCAAATTAAGAGAAACTTGGTTTGGATACATGCGGAGCTGTGGGCAGGCATAATTTGCTCCCAGATACTCTCCCAGCAGATGTGGGCAGGAGCCTGAAGGCTGGAGGGAATAGAAAAGAGTAGGAAAAAGCTAAAAATGGAAGTGGGGAATTTTGTCATGGGTTTAGGGAGGTCGTGGTCAATCATAAGGGCATTGTAGTGGGGGCCGTGGCAGTATATTAAGAGGATGGGGTGCATTTAAATAACATTCACTTGGATGTTTTTAATGTGGATCTGCAGAAAGCAGTCAGTTCAGTGCTTACAATGGGGTGAGTTGGGCTAACCTCCTGGTGGCAGTTTCTTGCCAACAAAAGGGGTTACCATGTTCAAGTACCAGTCTGGGGAGGCCGGGTACCAGGGACAGAGGTGCCTGGGCTCAGAAAATGATCAGTCAAAATACAGGACCAACCTGAGCTCCAATACAGAGCAGTTGGCAGTGGGGGGAAGTTCACCTTGGCCATGGCGCAGGACAAAGCTTCATTTTAAGACCACAAGAAGAGTGTAGTACCCCTTCACGGTAGTCCCGCTGAGGATGAAGGGGTATGCTAACATTGTTACCATTGTTTGAATTTATAATGTATAATGTTGGAATAATGGGTTGTAGGCAAGGCAGGACTAGAGACTGGGAACTGTATGTCATGGGCTGCTGGGGGATGTTGGTGGTGCAGTCTGTTGAAAGCTGTAGCCTGATTAACCCACTAATAAAAGTGTTTTGTACTAAGGCTGAATGTTGCTGATTTATTGAGGTGGGTTGGAGGGAAGGGGCCAAACAGAAGTCCAAAGAACCCATACAGCATGCCACGGTTATGATTTATCAACACAGGAAGTATTCAAACCATACGATGTCATAGTATGTAATTGATATATCCTTTGAGGACCTTAGGTAGAGAGTATTGGATCATGTCCCATTGACTTTAAAAGGTGGGAATCACATCTCTAAATTACATCATTTGAAACAATGGTAGATATATCAATTACATACTATGACACCGTATGCATTGAATTTAGAAATTGATTGATGGAGCTTGCTCTGATAGAGGTCATCAATGCAATATTGGGTGGAAATTGGTAGTTAGCATTAAAGAGCAGGAGGTCCTCTGAAGTTCATGGAACAATCAAGTACATCTGATTGGGAATAAATCTAAGAGGGCTATAAAAGAAGAGCCAGGAGTTAAGATTGTCAGTTCACTTGAGGAAGAGCCGAAAAACTTGGAGGCTTGAAACACAATGTTGTGTTGAGATTCCAACTGATGAAGATCAGTTCCTCATAACATTTATATTGGCCTCAGTGAAAATTTGACACTGTGAGATTATAGGACTTTACAACATTATTTGAAGTCTGTCATCAGAAGGTCATGTAGCACAGTGTGTTCTCCGAGACGAGTGGTGTGGGGACTTGAGTTAATTTAAGAGCTGGAAACAGCTACTTAGCATGGCTTGTGGCGATATTGGAGTGGTATTTGATGTCCAGTGGCCTGCAGCAGTTTGGAAGAATGCTATAAAGATAAGTATATCTGGGGGCTCGCTTTGTTTGCGTTGTCCCTTTGATTGTTTTTATTTAGACTGGGAGGCCTTACTATAAGATAAAAATGGAAGGTTAGCCAAGAGAAAGGGTTCCCTTTGAAGGCAAGCAATCCAACAAAAATATAATCAATCAACTTATGGAAGAGCTATATCCCTTGCTGCTCCTGCTATATGGAACTCTCTTCTGGGCTGCCTAAGAGACACCTCAGACATCAAAGACTTTTGAAAGATGCTGAAAACCACACTCTGTATCAAACACTTTGGAAACATCACATAATTTCAACCACAGAAAACAGCTCAACTGTCTCTCAACTTCTCCCTCTCCCCCTCCCCCAGCATCCAATCAATCCACTTTGAATATGCCCCGCTCCCCCATCTTCCTTCCTGCTAACCCCCTCCAGTCCTTTGCTTCCTCTAATTAGCATCTTCCCAATAAGCACACTGTATATAGCTCTCTCTACAATTAGATATTTTGTACATAGTTCATGTTGCAAGAACCCCTTCTAACCTCAGTATTATAAGTCCTTTGCAATATCTCCCTGCATGCACCCCTTCCCTCGTTCTATATAACCCTTTTTAGTTGTATTGTAAACGGCTTTGATTTAAGGATAAAGTGGTATAAAAATCCATTTAAATAAATAAATAAAAATAATATTGTAGTAAGTAGAAGTGTATATAGGTCAGAGTATTTGATTTCAAGTAGGATCTCACTTAATTATGGAATGATACAGCAGTGGGTCTATTTAGTCTTGTTTGAGATAGGACATAAATATTGGCACCCTTATAAACAATTCAAATTAGATTGAACAGAAGGACCATATTCGCATTGCAGCAAAATTAGATGCACCTGTGATCAATTGTCTACTCACATGACTTGAATCAATGAATGATGACTCTAGTGCTAAAAATGGCCACATTTACAACCTGTTCCGTTTTCACAATGGTGAAGACAAGAGAGCTACTGAGATCATCAAAAAATCCATTATCACCAAATATCACACTTCAAAGGGGTACAAGGCCATCTCCAAAAACCTTGGGATTCCTATGTCTAGAGTTCGCAATGTTATTAAGAAGTTTCTGCTCATGGAACTGTCAAGAACCTCCCAGGTCATGGTGGGAAGAGGAAATTAATCCAAAAAGTATTCAAAAATCAGTGCAAACTGTTAGAAAAACACCCCATACAATATCCTAAGAGCTTAAGGCTGACCTGGAGGAATCTGGAGTGGTGGCTTCAACTTGCACCATATGTCATGCACTAAACAAAGAAGGACTTCATGAAAGAAAGCCAAGGAGGATCCCACCGCTCAAAGATAGACATAAAAAGGCATTTCTGAACTTTGCCTAAACCCAACTTGAGAAACCACAGTCCTTCTGGGGAAAATGTTCTGTGAACAGATGAAACAAAACCTGAGCTCTTTGGCAATGCAGACCACGCGAAGAAATGAAGCTTATAAGGAAAAAAAACACTCTTCCCACAGTTAAATAAGGTACAGGTTCTATCATGTTGTTGGGCTGTTTTGCTGCCTCATGAACTGGAGGTCTGGCATGCATTAAAGGAATCATAAGTCAGAGGACTACCAAAGTATTTTGGAGCAAAATGTGATATCTAGTATCAGAAAGCTAGGTCTGGGTTGAAGGTCATGGGTCCTCCAATATGACGACCCAAAACATACATCCAGAAGTACAAAAGAATGGTTAAAACGGAACAAATTGATTTTTTAAAACTTGCCAGCAATGAGTCCTGATCTCAATCCAGTCATAAACCTTTGGAAAGAGCTCAAATCTGCCATTGGTAAAAGGAATCCTGGAAACCTTCATAGAAACATAGAAATATGACGACAAAAAAGACCATATGGCCTATCTAGTCTGTCCTTCCATATCAACAACTACAACAGTCCCCTTTCTTCCTTTAGAGATCCTCTGTGTTTGCCCCATGCTTTTTTTTCCATTTGAACATTTTAAGTATTCCAGAAATCAATTACACATCACTACAATCTTCACTTAATATTTACATATGTTAACATTTATATAATCTATTTTCTTTATATCATCCCCTTTCCCACCTCCCCCTCCCCCTTCCTCCCCTGCTCATCTTCCACTTGTCATCTATATGTTCATTCTCTGCTCATTCATTCCTGAATTATTATCCTCTCCCCTTTCACCCAATCACCATAAGGCCTACCTGTTAATTTTTATTTAAAGTCCCTCTCGCCTTTTTCTCTATCGCTCCCACTCTCTCATCCTTCCATTTTTCCAACCACTTACGCACACTCTTCCATTGTTCCTCATCTTTTCCCCCTATCCTCCGTCGCATCTCCGTCAATCTATGCATCAAACACATCTCTGCCACTCTTCTCACAAATCCTGCCGGTTGTGGCATGGTCTCCCCCTGCCAGTGCTGTGCTATTTTGCTTCTGGCAGCTACTATACAGTGATGTATCACTCCACTAATCCTCTTTGGAATGTCTTCCTCTAATTGATGTAATAAGCAAGTCTCTGGTTTTCTTTGTATTCGATATCCTGTCATGTTATAAATCAACTCCAAAATCTCAATCCAATAGGCTTGTATCCACTTACACGTCCACCACATATGCAGCCAATCCCCTCTTTCATGACATCCCCTCCAACATTGATCATTAATCCCCCTTCCAGCTCTTTTTTTACGTACTGGAGTCCAATACCATCTGAACAACAGTTTATAAGCATTCGCTTTTACCCTTGTGGCTATGGATATACTTGCCACCATCTGGATTATCTTGTCCCATTCCTCCTCAGACCAACTCACCCCCAAATCTTCTTCCCATGTTATACTGTATCCCAATTTGCTATACCCACCCTCCATTGAGCCTTTATAAATTCTAGACAAGACTCCTTTTTGCCCTAAATTTCCTATACACAACACTTCAAATCACCCCCTATTTTCCCAGAGACCATGCCACACCTTTGGATGCTTTAAAAAGTGGCTCACTTGTAGATATGCATAGTCATCTCTATCCCCTAATCTATATAGATCCTTAATACTTTCAAACTCAATTATTCACTATTTGTGAAATATATTTTAGCCCTGCCTGTTCCCATCTATGCAAAATGTGCTTTCCTAGTCCTTGTCCACTTTCAAAACAGGCTTCCAAGGGCATACACTGTGTGTACCTTTTATTTTGTATTAATCGTTTTCTATTTTGTTTCCAAACTTGTAAACTATGCACTAATAGAGGATTTTGATTTTTAGTTTCAAAACTAACACTTCCTCTCCAAACTACTTTGGTTAGACTTTCTCCCCTTAAAAAAACTTCCTCCATTTGAACCCATTGTTTCTGTGTTCCTCAGTGCCACTCATAAATCGTTTTTAATTGTGCTGCCTCATAATACTTCCTAAAGTTAGGCACCCCTAACCTTCCCTCTCCTTTAGCTCATTGCATTATGGCTATAGCTACTCTCCCTCGTCTATTTTGCCAAATGAAATGGTTAATGATTCTTTGTAACCTTTTTAACTGATTAGGTGATATTTTCATTGGTAGCGTCTGGAAGAGAAATAGGAATCTTGGTAAGAGCATCATCTTTATAGTAGCAATCTGTCCAAACAATGACAGATATCGCCTCCCCCATCCATCCAACCAGCTCTCTATCTGCCCAAATAGTTTCTGATAATTCAGTTTATATAATGCTTCTATCTTGTTACTAATGTAAATGCCAAGGTATCTAATACTCTCTTTTGCCCATTTCAACTAATTTTTATTTTGTAGCCTGTCCTGTGTGTAGTCAAATTTACAATTTCTGATTTAGTCCAGTTAATAGTGAAACACGAGAGTCTGCCAAATTCTTCTACTTCGCGCATTAAAAGTGGAATTGAAACACGAGGCTTACCTACGCTTAAAATTATATCATCTGCAAATAATGAACTTTTGTATTCACTCCATCCTATTTTTATTCCCTTAATATCTTCCTTTTACCTCACTCTTACTGCAAACGGTTCTAATGAAATGGCAAAAAGTAGCGGGGATAATGGACAACCTTATCTCGTTCCTCTCTCTTGGCCATACAATTCCGAATAAGCACCATTCACTCTTGCACATGTTTTCAGGTTGCGATATAACGCCTTTATTCAGCTTAAAAATTCTTCCCCCGAGCCCATTCTTTCCATTACGTCGAATAGGAATGGCCAAGATACCTGATCAAAAGCTTTTTCTGCATCGAGAAATAGCAACAATGCTTCTTTACCATTTTGTTCTATAGACCAAATCATATTTCAAATTTTTCTAATATTATCAGCTACTTGTCTACCTGGAATAAATCCTGCTTGATCACAGTGAATCAGCTTCCCAATCAATTTATTTAATCGTGTGGTTAATATTTTGGCTAGTAATTTAGTGTCAAGGTTGATCAGAGAGATTGGTCGATATGAGGAACACTCTTGTGGGTCTTTCCCTCTTTGTGTATTATAATTATACCTGTCCAACCCATAATATCCGCTAATTCCCTTCCCTCTCTTGGCAAATTGAATAGTCTCACTAATGGATCTAATGGTATCTCTCCAAACCAGTGATAAAAATGCGCTGTCAGCCCATCTAACCCCAGGGCCTTATCTACTTTTAACTGTTTTATCGCTTTCTGCACTTTGTCTACCCATATGGCCTTGTTTAATTCTTGTTGTTCCGTCTCAGTTAATTTCAACAATTTCAATGAATCAAGATAATTTTGTAACCTCTCCCTCTGTGGTAAATCTCTTGCTTTATATAATCCCATATAATATCCCCTAAAAGGCTTCCCTAATCTCTCCATCTTTATATATAACCCCTCCTCCCTGAGTTCGAATTTTCATTATATGGGAACGCAATTTTCTCTGTTTCAGTTTCTGAGCCAGTTATCTCCCCGCTTTATTTCCTCCTTCAAAGAATTCCTGTCTCAAAAGTTGCAATTGATATCTTATCTTGGCAGCTTGCATTTCATTTAACTGTGTTCTGACTGCTAATACTTGCCCTCTAAAAGCTCCTGGTTGCTGTGTGTCCAATTCTTCTAGTTTCATCAATTTGATTCTCAATTCTTTCTCTTTCTCTTCCCTTTCCCTCTTTTTCCATGCCCCCCATTTAAGTAAGATTCCTCTCACTACTGCCTTGTAACTATCCCATACTCCTCCCCATGCTACCTCCCCATTATCATTCCATTTAAAATATTCCTTAGTTTCTCTATTTCCTCCCTAACCTTCCCATCCTCTAATAAGTGTTCATTAAGTCTCCATAATTGTTTTCCTTTCTCTTCCCCCTCTATAGCCAATAGAACCTGTATTGGTGCATGGTCTGACCATGTAATGGACTCCATTTCCGCCCCCAATATCTGTCCCCCCATCTCCTTTGACACCCAGATAGAATCTATTCTGGAATATGATCCATGTACAGGGGAAAATAAGAGAATTGTCTCTTGCCTGGGTGAAGGAATCTCCAGGCATCTATCAAGTAGTGTTGTGTGACAAAGTTACGATAACGCATCCTATCCACTTTTTTCCCTTCTCCCATCCCTGTGGTATCTTTTGCATGGTTCCACATTAAATTAAAATCCCCTCCACAAATTAGAATCCCCTCCCCTAATATCTCCACCTCTTCATTCAATTTTGTCCAGAATTTAATTTGCACCCCTGTTGGAGCATATACATTTACAATGAAATACCATTCATTTCCCACCTTTAATCACATTAACACATATCTAGCCCCTTTATCTCTTACCACAGTATATATTAGTATCTTCAACTTTGTATCTATTAAAATAGCCACCCCACCTTTTTTCTTTTCTACAGTATTAGAGGCATATACACAAGTCCATATCCCCTGGGTTTGATCAGGTACTCTGCCGCTCTTGTTAAATGCATTTCTTGTAAAAGCACTACTGTTGCTCTTTGGTGTATTATTTCTTTATACAATTTTTGTCTTTTAAATGGTGAATTCAACCCTTTAACATTTAGGGGTATGTTTACTAAACTGCGGTAAACGTGAATAACGAGCGTTGTACGACGTTAATGATTGTTAGCATGCTATAGCGTGCGCTGTAGCGCATTAACGATCGTAAATGCGCTATAGCACGCGTTATCATGCGCTAACACGCGTGATGCTCCGCGGCGGGGTAAAACAACGCAGAAGGTGGAGAGAGGGTGGAGAGAAGGGGTCAATGGGCGGAGAGTGGGCGGGGAGAGGCTCCCATTACACTAACGCGCTGAATTTCAGAGCTGAATTCCAACGCGAATGAAAAGCTGCCATTAAAGGCATATTAAAGGGGAGAGAAACCATTTAAATGTCAGCAATGTACAGCCTAGGCAGGGAAACCAAAACAAGGTGATAAGTGTGATACATGTGCACAAAACAAAAGGGCACAGAAACACTGAAAATGACCCCAACAAACTGGAAAAAAACAGCAACCAAGCTGGCCAATAGTGGTATCAATGAGAAACATCAACCCCCCCCCCCCCCCGAGTAAGCTCCATTGAACAGATATGTATGTATTTCTTTATTTTAGTTATATATTTATAAACCGCGGAAGGGTCCATACCCCGTCCCCATACAAGGTGCATGGGCCCACAGTGAAATAGCACTGTCCAGGGACTTCCCCACCATCAGACAGGGTTCCTATGGCGTGCACATGTCCCGCAACATCAGGGCGGGCATGTCGGAATGGGCAACCGGTCAGATGCTGGAGAAGCGGATACAGAGGGCTGCAGGCGGCACATGCTGTGGTGCAGCTGGGCCACAGTGGGGACTAGGGTGATGCCTAGCTGGCCCATAGGAATGCTGAAACAGTAGAGCAGCCAGACAGCAACTGCTGAGGGCCCAACATGGGCAAGAGTGTGCTTCCCACAGTGTCACAGGGAATAGTACCCAGCAGGTACCCCCAATGGCACGGAACATTGGCAGGCGGTGCTGGGGGAAAGCGTGGGCAGCTATGCGGGCACCCCCACCCCAGAACACGCACCATAGGCAGCCGCCTACCTGCATACTGGATGGATTGAGACCACACACCACCAGCACCACCAGCAGAAGGGCATGTCAGCATGGTGGCTAAGGAATACTGGTGGTGGAGGGGGCAGTGGCAGCTGCCCAGAGCAGACCATGGCCTAGCCCCCTTCACGTGGGTGCAGTGCACTCCAACAGACAGGCCCTGTCTGACCAACAGTCATGGTATCACCAGGGAACACACCATCTCTGTGAGAACATGGTGGTGTAGTGCACAGAACCAGTGTATTCAGAAGCAGAGGGTCACAGGTTCAAGTCCCAGCTGTGGTTTCTGCCAACCCAGTCCTCATATATTACCCACTATTAGAACGGGCTAATACAGACAGAACCGGTCTTGCAGATGACGTAAACATGCCGAAAACACCCACATTTTACCCTACAGAGCACAGACACCATAAACATGCACATTACCTAGAGCAGAGCCTCCCAAATGCAGTCCTGGAGGGCCAAACACCATTCCGGTTCCATGCTGCCTCTAATAAAGATGCCTGTGTTGCATATCTATGCACCACCCCCATGGTATGCAGATGTATCTCATGCATATTCATGAGGGACAGCATGAAAACCCGAACAGTGTTTGGCACCGCAGGACTGGAGTTGGGAACCTCTGCCGTAAAGCAGCAGCCAACAGGGGCAGACACACCCGCACCCACAAGCTCCATTATCCAAAGCCTCCTGGAGAGGCAGGACTTTGGGCTCTGCTTGCATCTCCCAATACTAGCACATGCATACCGTAGTAATGCCACCCTAAACCTGGGAATATGTTACACAGCTATCAGAAGGTTGCTATGAGCACTGGCAGATAGCAATGCCTAGGTTAAGTACCATTTCCTGAGTGAGCTGCATCATAGCAACCTTTCTGATGTCTGTGGAGTGTGCTACAGGTCCTGTGTCTAACAGTGTTTACCAACCTGGGGAGTGACTCCTACAGTATTGCGTACCATAGCCATGCCTGCACTGTGCCCAGGCCTGGTGTGATGGCCTGGGCTGCCCAACACCTCTAGTGTTGCACAGTGCTTGCATAGGTGTGGGCAGTGCTTGTCTGTCTATCCAGTGTGTGGTGGCTTCCAACACCCTCCACAGCCCACACTGCTAGCACTGTTGCCAGTATTGGCCTGCCAATGTGCATAATGAGGAGCAAGGTACCATGGGTATAGCCTGGATAGGGTTGCCTGGCCTGTCCGCATCTGCACAGGGCATAGGGCAATGGCCGGACATTGTAGTGCCCAGTACCACCTGCACGGACAGGGTGGCCATAGCATGTCCTGCTGGGAGGTCACTCTCACCCTGACTGAGCAGTGACCATGGCATGGCTAGGTTCCACCATAATGCTATATAGTATTTCTCTTATGTGATATTTATGGGTTTCCTTTTGGGGCCCAATTATGGACTTATCTGCTTGGTGTGTATGCTGATATCCCCGTTCTGGGTACTTGCATCTCTTCCAGGACCATGCACTATGGACTAGCTGGCGGACTGTCTGCAGCTAGTATGTGTCTTGCTGGAGCACCGTGCAGCGGCTGGAGGCTTGCTGCTGGAGAATGTCAGATAATGGTGGGGGGCAGCTGAGCTTTTCCAGACCTGCCGTCTGTCTGCTCTTGCTGTACGGGTGTGTACTGCTCTGCATTGCCTGCCCTGTAGGGTGTTTGATCCTGAGTGGGACTGGGGTGATGGTCCCCTCTACTGCCACCATTGCAGAGTTTTGAAAGTGGATCTGTGGGTGGGAGATCCTGTCCCCCAACCTGAGGCCTAGAGGGTATGTTGGGTGGTGGTATGTAATCTCCCTGGTAACCACAGCAGAATGTGGGTGTGGTGCCGTGCAGTCCTCCTGTAGCCAGCCATGTGTTTATTAGCAGCTCTAGCCCACTGGTTACTTCACTGCCCATGGAGCCAGTGGTCATAGGTTCACAACCCACAGTGGGGTTCATTGATAGGGCTGTCTTAGGCATTGTCTATTTTTACTGTATATTAGTGCTGCCAGCAGAACCACCCTCAGGGTACTGTCACCTTAGGGTATTTCAAAAGGCGCCCTATGGAGCGCCCTATATGGCGCGCCTTACGCGGTGCCCTATAGGGTGCGATTTACATGGCGCCCAATAGGGCGCGACTTACGCGCCGCCCTATAGGGCGCACATTACGCGGCGCCCTATAGGGCGCACATTACACTTCGCCCTATATTATATGTATTATATGCCATTTGAAAGGAATATTTAGGCGCTCCCTATAGGGCGCGCCTTACACTTCACCTTATAGGGAGCGCCTAAATATTCCTATCAACTGGTATATAATACATGACCATGTCAGAGAGAACGTCACTACTGGAACATATTTCATAGGAAGGGTACACCTTTCCTGACATATGCAAACTGTAACCCGCCTGCAGATTAAAATATTATAGTCGGCTTTCAAAGGATGCCTCAGCCAGCCTTATTCATTAGGCACACTGGGGAATCGAACCCATGACTCTTGTGTTATCAGTCTGTGTAGTAACCATTGTGCTACAGCTCTGTTTCTGTCCTTGGGTGTCTGCGCGCTGTAACAATTGTTGCTGCGTGGTGCACAATAACGCGCGTAACTGCTCGTTATTGGTTACGATGTCCCGCCCATGTCCTTTTTTGGCTTTCCTTTCACTAACGCGGCTCCTAACGCGAATTGCACTAACTCAGTTTAGTAAACATACCCCTTAGTGATATTATTTTCAATTCACCTTTATACTTACTTCCCCTCCACTGCTCTGAACCTTTTCCTCCCTCCCATTTACTTCCCTTCCTACCTCCCTGTCTTATCCCCTTCCTCCCTCTCTTTATTTTTAACCCTCCCCCTCCTTCCCTCTGATCCTCCCCTTTTTCTCCCTCCCCACCCCCATCCACCCCATCTCCCATCCTCTTCCCCCCTCTCTTAAAAAGAGAGTCATCTTCCATTCTGATGACTAATTATCAGGTCATTTCCTGTCACTACCACTAATTCCACTTCTCCCCTTTATCTCTTGAACTCCTCCTAAGTTCTCTTTATAATCCCCATCTAGCCTTAACTATTCCTCCTTCTCCTTTACTCCTATCAACTACCTCCTTCCCACTTTGCTCATTCCTATCACTCTTAACTAATCCCAATCTAATTCTATACCTTTTACCCCTTCTCCCTCTCTCCCTTTACCCTTAGTTTACCAACTTCTAACCACTCTCCCCTGTTAAACTTTTATTTCATAGTCAATAAAATACATTGTTCTCTGTTTCAGTCTGCTCCTTTATCCACCACTTGCACTTTTTGGCTCTCTCTATTCAGTCTCGCCATTCTTCTACCTGTCGCAGGGACTTTGTGCCATCGTTAGGCGCTCTGTTTAATGGAAGATGATGCTGTGGTTGTTGTTTCTGTCAGCTCTTTCTCCCCCTCCGGAATGTTGGTTAGACCCAGCTCTTTAAGTGCTTTTCAAGCTTCCTCACTAGTCTGCACTCGTCTAGACCTTCCCTTTACTGTTGTAGAGATTATAAGGTTTAGGTATATGTTCCTGGTTCATAATCACTCAATGGCTTTTATTCTGCTCTAATAAAAATATGTCAACCAAACTACTATACAGTGGGCAAGAAGAAACAGGCCAGCATAAAGAACCATATAAGGAAATATCATATATTATAAGCCTTAGCAAAGTGTATACTTGGATTGAAGGATCCATGCAGAGACTTTTTGCAGAAGGCACATACACAGGAAACCATGCAAAGCTGGGCCGTTAGCCCTGAAGACAGTAGACAATTGACAGCTGGTGAGTATAACCAAGACAGAGGCCTTAGAGATGTTGAAACAGGAACAGAGGGGTCAGAGAGGTCAGCAGCAGGAAACGAAGGAAGGGGGGAGAAAAGTCACAGAGGGATGAATGTGGAGACTGCATACACGGAAGCAAAAAATGTATATATGTAACACGACTATTGTACACAGTGGGAGGAGGGATTCTGAGGTCTGATGACTGACAGAAATTCTCCTCTCCCTTGCCTGTATTGTTCCATCAGTTATCTAATAAACAGAGATTCTGATTGCACCTGTACTGACTTTTGGATCTGGAATATACAGGAAATTAGTGATAATTAGTAATCGGTCTCTTGTAAGTAACAGGGCCTTACAATTGGTGCCGAACACCTGGGAAACACCCCCTTATTTAGGGTATGGGTGGGTCTTTATGACCAAGATACAAATTTAAAGATTTGGATTCCCCTCAAGAAAGAAGAGGGAGGTATGTAAAGATTTGGATTCCCCTCAAGAAAAAAGAGGGAGATACGTTCCCGGTGCGTAGTATAGACCGGAGAAGAAGTGAGTGACGGATTCCCTAGGATGACGGCAGCCTGTAATGATGGCGTCGTGACTATAAGTATTTTTAACCAAGCTTGGTAAGTGTTGTTTAATTTTTGTTTTTGTTATATGAATTTTTGTTTTTGTTATATGAATAAAGTGTAAGAATAATTTGCTGTTATAAACTGGGACTGAGTGATAAGTGATTGAGACAGTACGTGTCGTCTGACACGAAGCGGGTGTGTGTTCTTGCTCACGGTTTCATACCTCCACGAGGAGATTGGCTGGGCTTGAACAAAGCAAATTCTTGTTTGAAAGGTGTCCTGGACATTTCGTGCACTTCCTTCCTCTGTAAATAAAGAGGGTGGGTATTGAGACCCTTAAATAAAAGGTTGCACGTAGGAATCATGTCTCTGTTTAGGAGAAAGAAAGATGGCAATCAGGACATAATGGTAAATCAAGTTTCCCCAGTGACTCCGGTCGAACGGATGATGAGAGATAATCCCTTATTAGGAAAGGAAATAGAGAAAGTTTTGTCTATTTTCACCCCCACACAGTGAAAACACCAGGTTTACTGATTATAGGCTGAGGGACAGTGAAGGAGAATAAAAGATTGTTCTAAAAGAAAACAATGGAAGAAATCTCCTTATCTGGGATCAGACCAGAGAGGGTGACAATTAGATCAATTGAAAAGAATCAGTCTAGTTACATAACAATGTAAACAAGATACACATCAATTGTAATTATGGAGTTCTGAACTTTGAGGTTTGTTCTTTGAACATTGCCAGAAACCTGGCCAGTGCCTGGCTGTGTTTAATGAATAATTGCTCCTATATGTCGCCTGATGAAAGATAGCTAATTGTCTGCAGCAGGATAAGTTGCCTGTTTCAGCTAGAGAGAGGGAGGGGGACTGCTAAGGGATTTGTTCTGGGAATGGACGCATTACCTAGAGGAAACTCTCGATTGAGCAGTCTTTCTTGTTTGTTTAAATAAAGGATTTATTCAGTGTGACAGGAGATGAAGTTCAGAACGCTTTCGGTGAAGTATTTTTTCCTCTGTAATTAGCTTGCTAGCTTTCTAGGTACGGAAATGACGCTGAGAGAAAGAAAAAACTGTTTAGAAAACTTAGGGACCTGATTCTGTTCTATGTGTGATAGTTATAATTGTGAATGAATGGGAAGATCTTCCATGCTTTTATATATGATTATTGTTTTGTGGTAATATATATTCTGGAAACAAAATTGGTAATAGAGGAACAACAGCAGCTATGATATCTGCAGAGTGTGATTCAAAAGTTACTTTGCTTTTGAAGCAAAAATTACCAGTACAGCCGTTTCCCTTCTCCATTTCCCTTCTGGAAGTGCCTGGTTTAGTATAACACTCACGCAATCAACGCTTTCTTAATTAGATTTTATGATCTCTGAAATTGAACTGCTTAGAATTCTTTGCTACTGGTGCAACAGAAGAAAACTGTTTCCTTTTTCCATTTGACCTTCAAAGTAGAGATTAAGATCTCTACAGGATAATGTGGTATTCTGAGCAGATTGCAACTTGGGAATGATTTAAATCCTGAGTGAATAAGAAGTTAATCATGTTTGGATTTTGTTCTGATTGTATATGCTATTAAGCAAAATTAAAAGTTAAACAGGGATTTTATATATTATGGCAAGCACCTCATGGAGGTCGAGGTTGGCTGTAACTCTCAGTGATTTGCTCTGAAATAACTTAAAAAGGGAAGTGTTTGCATTCTAGATGTCC
This sequence comes from Ichthyophis bannanicus, assembly GCA_033557465.1. Lineage (NCBI taxonomy): Eukaryota > Metazoa > Chordata > Amphibia > Gymnophiona > Ichthyophiidae > Ichthyophis > Ichthyophis bannanicus. The sequence goes on from CM066034.1 coordinate 264,792,011, forward strand.
ACCAGTCTTTTCATGAAAAAAAGTATCAGTTTTAAATGTCTGCTTCCCCGAACTGTAAGATTCAGGGTAAATTACTGTGTGTGTTGTTACAGGCCAGTGCCACCATGGGCGTTCCCTCATCTTCCCAGTTTTTATTTGCTACGATATTGGATTTTAGGATAAATTCACCTGTTTTTAAAGTTATGTGTTAGTGTCCAGAGCAAAAGTGTAAGTCTTTTAAATTTCAGTTCCAGGAGTTCTGTTTAGAATGAGCACATATATCCATTCAAAACTACACCAATTAAGTTAGTGGGACTGGGACATTGTTTAAGAATCTAAATTTATATTCTCTGCCTCCCCTTTGTTTGCCACAATACTGACTTTTAACAATTGTTTTAGAAGCAGGATTAGCTGTTGTGTGTGAGCAGAAATCCCAGAACGCAATCCAAGAGGAAGAAGGGGGAAGGGAAATAGCATTCTTTTGTTTGTACTTGTTGAATTTCAGGCAACTGAATTGGTGGAGCGAGTGAAGGACATTCTGATAAGAAGTTATTTCATATCTGATGCAGCACACCTGTGGACAACAGCGACCCCTACTGCAACTACATAATGCTGACTTTTGTGTGACCTTTTGAACTGGCTCAAGCTTGTTTGCAATTTATATAGAATGGTATAATGGTATAAACAGTACTGTGTGTTCTCTCCTGCTCTCTCTCTGGAGAGTGGCGGGTGTCTGCTGCATTATGTTTTAAATGCTGTCATGTATCCAAGAATATCAGGGTTTCACTGCTGTTGTACTTAATCCTTTTTATCGGGTGGCTGCTACACAGTCTGTATCCAGCCCACCATTGTCACCGTTGCTTCCCCCTTTGCTGCCCACTTGAATAATACTGACACTTGGACTCAACGGTCACCTCTGTTTGATCTACTTCTTTCCTGTATGAACTGTTGTTGACCAAGATAATTGCTGCCAAACCTGCTCCTTGGGACACCATCTGTTTCCTTCATCCTGATGGACAATTAGTTTTACTTCTGCGTGTTCACAGTACAACCCACATCTCCAAAGAAGTTGTTTTCCATTGCTATTACACGTAGGTTAGATGCTGGAATTCCTTGATACCTTTCAAGACCCCTGACATAACTGCTGAACTTGGTATGGCTATACACCGTCTGCAATGCTTACTGTATGTTCAAATGAAAGCTGTTATTGATTCTATTAGTAAGTTGTCAGAGTCCCTAGAACAAAATACACAAATGACTCTGCAAAAATAGACAAGCCCTAGATTTGCTCCTTGCTTCTGAATGAGGCCTTTTGCTCTTTTATTAATGCCACTATTTGTTGTATAGTCATAGCGAATCATTCAGTGTTTGTGCTTAATGCTATGGATAAGATACGCCACCTGTCAGATTTACATATTGATGACTTTAAGGGAGGACTGAATGTAGGTAATTGGTTTTCATCCCTTACCTCCTGGTTTCACTCGCTAGGTACTGGTCTAAAGGGCCTTTTAATTTCTGCTGGCATCTTTTTAATTTTTGCCTTGTCCTTTTGTTGTATTGTTTCTCTTGCCATTTCCTGTTGTAAGAAACAGTGTACCAAAGTGTCCACTTCCCTAATGCCCGTTCAAACATGCCATACACATGTGAATGCTTCCTATGCTGCAGTCCCCACTTCAGAATTCTCTGACTTGGTCTTATCTCCTCCACAATAATAATAAAAAAAAAATGGGAGAATTGTAGAGATTATAAGGTTTAGGTATATGTTCCTGGTTCATAATCACTCAATGGCTTTTATTCTGCTCTAATAAAAATATGTCAACCAAACTACTATACAGTGGGCAAGAAGAAGAAACAGGCCAGCATAAAGAACCATATAAGGAAATATCATATATTATAAGCCTTAGCAAAGTGTATACTTGGATTGAAGGATCCATGCAGAGACTTTTTGCAGAAGGCACATACACAGGAAACCATGCAAAGCTGGGCCGTTAGCCCTGAAGACAGTAGACAGTTGACAGGTGGTGAGTATAACCAAGACAGAGGCCTTAGAGATGTTGAAACAGGAACAGAGGGGTCAGAGAGGTCAGCAGCAGGAAACAAAGGGAGGGGGAGAAAAGTCACAGAGGGATGAATGTGGAGACTGCATACACGGAAGCAAAAAACGTATATATGTAACACGACTATTGTACTCAGTGGGAGGAGGGATTCTGAGGTCTGATGACTGACAGAAATTCTCCTCTCCCTTGCCTGTATTGTTCCATCAGTTATCTAATAAACAGAGATTCTGATTGCACCTGTACTGACTTTTGGATCTGGAATATACAGGAAATTAGTGATAATTAGTAATCGGTCTCTTGTAAGTAACAGGGCCTTACACTGTTAACAGTAAACCAAAGGGAAACAGCCATTTATCTTGTATGTCCTCTCTCCTCATGTATGCTGTCACTTCTTTAAGATTTCTTCTGTGTTGTAACGTTCCCAAGGAAAGATCTTCATAAAGCTCCAATTTTTGCTCGTCCCATGTGAAATGTCTCGTTTTCCTTGCCGCATTCAACAACATTTCTTTGGTTTTAAACGAGCTTAAACATACAATTATATCACGTGATTTATTATCTCTTATGGGGCCCAGGCCTCTGTGAGCTCTCTCTATTTGGATTGGTGGTTTCTCACCATCTTCTTCTGAGCCTGCAATTGCTAATAGTAACTTAAATATTTTAGCGCTCACTTCTTCACAGTTCTTATATTTAGGTTCTTCAGGGAGTCCTCGTAATCTTATATTACATCTCCTGGATCGATCCTCTAAATCTTCCACTTGATGCTCGTTTTGAATTTGCCTTAATTCCTCCCATCCTTTTTGTAATTCCAATATGTCTTCCCCTTGGTGCTCCAGCTGAATCTCCTCTTTTAATTCTATTAACCCTTCCTTTAACATCTCTGCCACATCATGGTTACAGCTCTTCTCCATTTCTTTTTCCTGATCAGTTGGAACTGTGGGCTGAGGGCTACTATCCTTCTCTCCCTCTTTTTCTCCTCTGGACTCCACATAGGAAGTAACTGCCAGCAGAGAAGAGTCGGTTAGAGTACTGTGGCAGTAAAGCAAAAACATCTGATAGTGAAGTATATACAAAACAATGACAGAACATCTGATTTAAAAGTTGAATATATTTAAATTACAAAACATCTGATAGTGAACCACAAGGATAAATGACTGAGTGAGGGATCACGTGTTCAACCGGAGTAACTGTCAGCAGGGCAGAAATGATTAGAGTACTGTGGCAGTAAAGAACTCAAAGATGAATCTATTTAAATTACAGATCATCTGATAGTGAAGTCTACTGTGGACATAATATAAGAGGAAGACAGCGGAATCATAGTAGAATCGGCAAAGCTGGTAAACAAACGAGAGAAGCCCAAGACTGAACAGAACACTGAAAGAAGCGAAGTCAACAGTTGTAAAATCTAGTAGAGCTGGTTGGATCGTGATGAAGTGCCACTGAAACCCGATGAAGGGAAATTATGCAGATGAGCAACATTGAAAAGTAGAGCTGCTTAAGAGGAAAACTGTGAGACAAACCGACAGTGCGAAACGGGACTTCTGCGGGAGTATGTGAAAACAACACATTGAAAATATAACCAATATAGGAGAGCAGTGGAGGTTCAGTAAGATAAAAAGCATTGGGAGTGCAAAAGAGAGCAGGCTTAGAGCCATAGAAAAGACCACATTTGTTCAAGAGAGTCCTGTAAAATAGCCAAAGTGTTAATAGAGAGATTATGGATAAAAATAAAAGCAGTCAATCAGCTAGGAGGAAACTGTCCCATGTTTTTTTGAATTCAGTTACTGTCCTCATCTCCACCACCTCCACTGGGAGATTATTCCACGGATCCACTACTCTTTCCGTAAAGAAATATTTCCACATATCACTCCTGAATCTATCCCCCTTCACGCTCATCCCATGTTACCTCGTAGCAGAACTTGTTTTCAATTGAAAGAGGCTCTCCCCCTGTACATTTATGCCATGGAGGTGCCCCTTAATCTGAAACAAATATTAGTGGGCAGCAGAATCCCAGTAGGAGCCCAAAAAGATGAAAATGACACAAATCCCTGCAATATACCAAGCTGCAAATTATGCCAACACATATCACAGGTCTCCACATGGAAAAACATTCAACATAAGGGGATCCTACACATGCTGCTGTTCTATCCTATATGGGCTGCTACTTTGGAGAGACAAGACCTATGTTAAAGCCAAGGATGAATGCTCACAGACATATAATTATGCCAAACAGAACAGAACAAAGTGTGAATTCAGCAACTCCAACATCTTCTATTGGTCTGCACTTCACAGGACCAGAGCGCAGCATTGATGATTTTATGGTAAGGGTTCTGAGTAAAACCTTTGAAGTAAAGATGATAGGATATTTTGAATCAGACCAGAAAAGATTCAATAAGGACATTGGTTTCCTGTCACATTATAAACTATAAATATTTACAGCCTTATCAGCAACAGGACTCAACAAATACATGTACTTTCTGTCACATTATAAACTATAAATATTTACCATCTGGCCACTCTCTGATCTGCCATCCACCCCTTTCTACTCCCCTTCTGTCTATGTAATGTTGTATAGATTTCTGTACATATTTTGGTATCAACATCTGTTGCTCATACTGTACTGACCTGAAGGAGAAGGTTTTAGCTTTGAAAGCTAGTCTACAAATGTATTCTTAGTCCAATAAAAAGGTATCACCTTATTTTTCTTTTTTATTTAACTATCAGAAACATCATGGACATCTAGCATCATGTCTATGTTTAGACCTGCGCAGGGGACATGAAAAGTGTTTGTTTTGACTGAAAAACATCCAAAAGGTATAAGAAAGCACTCCATCATTCCCAGTATTCAGCACTCTTTCAATGATAGTAGCAATGGGATTTGAACCCTGATTACTCTGTTCTTAGCTCACTACTGTAACCATTAAGCTATCCTAGTCATCCAAGCTTTGAGACATAGTTCTGGGGGTGTCTATGTAGATGCCCCTGCAGACATCCATATCAACCACTTCCACGTTGGTGAAATCGTGTCTGAACCTGGATGTGTCTGCTTTTGTTTTCAGATGTTTTGGTTTAGAGATCCCAGATTGCACTTGGACGTCCTTTCTAAAATTCCCCAAATGATGCCAATGCGCCACTGCAACAAGAACCTCTTGAGAAGTTTCAGTATGATAGGATATCATAAAAGCAAAACACTTAATTACAGTGCTCATATAACCATCCTTATTATATTTGTCTGTTTGATATCTTGGTTTCGATTGTAGAGACTGCAAGAAAGGAATGTGTTGCCCTGTTTATGGAATCCTGACCTGAAAGCCAATTGGTATCAGAATGTTGATTGTAATCCTCAGGAAGAGACAAGTCCACTACAAATGATGAGATATTTCTGACCTGGGAGACCTTAAGCCAACGTGGAAAACCAATCTATTTTCAATTTGGATAGTTTTCAAAGTAATTTGACAACAATGACTGCATAGCACAGCTTCTGAAATTGCTATTGTTTTGATACATGAGAATTCTTTCATTCCCAGAGAAATATTGTCAAAGATGAATGCTCAGATTTCCAATGCCAATGACTTGATTCAACTTAAGTTTTATGACTTACCACCTTCAGGAGTAGAAACATATTTCAGCCTACATTTTTGTCATTTCCAATTACAAAATGCATTTCCCCAATTCTTTTAAAAAAAGCAGTTGTTATTTTGTAGGATTTATACATAGGGAAGGTAATTTTGTAACAACTCAGCTTGAGCATGGAATATGTCCATGTTACATCAATTTTCAAAAGGGAAAAATATTAAAGACATACTTTTCCTTGACAAATATTTTCCATCTCCTCCCCTCAAAAACATACACACACACACACACTCTCATACATACACGTTTTCACCAGCTATTTCATATGCATACGTTTTGAGAAACGCTTTATGAAAATGTTTTGAAAATCCAGAAATGTGTGTACAGTATAAGCACAAACCCACTCCAGTTTCACCCCTGAGAACACCCCATAATATTTTATCCACATGGGTAATTTTCTAATAGGGCTTCTAGGCTATCAAATCACATAACTGCATATATTGCACCTGTTTTATAAAGGCAACCCATGCCTCTCCTTGGTAATTTTATAAAAAAAAACCACCTATATTTACATGTAAATGACATGTGTAAATGTAGATATTTTTGTCAGAAACACATGCAACCACCACCTGCACGGACAGGGTGGCCGAAGCATGTCATGATGGAAGGTTGCTCTCACTCTGACTGAGCGGTGACCACAGCATGGCTAGGTTCCCCCATAATGCTATGCAGCATTTCTCTCAAGTGATATTTGTTGGTTCACATTTTTGGGGCCCAATCACTGACATACCTGTGTGGTGTGTGTGTGTGCTGACATCCTGGTTTTGGGTACACACCGTTCCTCCAGGAACATGCACTATATACTAGCTAGAAGACTGTCTGCAGTTAGCATCTGTATGGCTGCACCACCTTGCAGGGTGCAGCTGACCTATCTGCCAGTGGCCCTGTCCCATGTGCAGATCCTCAGCCACCAGGACTGGGGTTGCTGGACCCGCAGCCTGTCCTCATGTACCTCCACTGCCCCCCTTGCAAAGGGTGAGAGCATGGGTCAGTACAGTTGCCCTTTCCTACGTGCCCACTCTGCTGTTGCGCACATGTGCACGCCATAACAAACCTTCCCAATCTAAACAACAGAAACCCTGATCAGCGCTATTTCATTGTGGGATCATTCACTTTATAGGGGGACAGAGCATAGACCCTTCCAAACATGATATCTTAATTTTTACGCTTTGTCAGTAGTGTTGTTTTATGTTTATCATTAATATAAGTTTTGGCCAGCTTGGTTATTGGGGTTTCAAATGTGTTTCTCGTCCTTTTATATGTTTATTTGCCTTTTTGGTTCCTGCACATGTATCACAACTATCACGTTTCTGGGTTTCCCTGCCTTTGCTGCACATTGCTGACTGAAATGGTTTCTCTTTCCTGCAATTGTGCCTTAACGCGAGGGTTTCACTGGCGTTAGTGTTCAGACCCGGATTTCACAGCTTTAGTGTGCCTGGAGCCTCTCCCCTCCCACTCTCCGCCCATTGAACCCTTCTCTCCACCCTCTGGGAAGCCTTACTCCGCCTTTCAGACCCGGATTTCACAGCGTTAGTGTGCCTTAATGCCGCTGCCGCGTTATCGCGCAATAAGTGACGTTATTTTGCGATAATGTTACATTATCGCATGATAACATCACTTATCACATGATAATACCACCGCTGCAACGTTAAGACGGTTTAGTAAACATACCCCATAGGCACCTAATAAAGGTGTGCTTTTGTCATTGGGCATTATTTTCATAAGTGTGCACTAAAAAGATACTGCGCACTAGATTGATTGCACCAACCAAGAAATTAAGGAGGCATGTTTACTACAGTAAGATTCACACATGTAGCTCGTGTTTAGCCCTGAAAATGAGCATTGGGTGGTGCTAGACCGTCCTTCGGAATGAAGAGTTTGTATGTATGTCCCCATATAGCTAGTAAACATGTTTATTTAATCATCAGTTTCCATATGAAATGAAATCATTATATTATTTTTAAGAATGTTGAAGATAAGGAATATGGTCCTTATTGTTAGTTTGCATTAGATGTTAAGGTAATCAGTTTAACATTTACAGCTTGCTATTCATGAACTGCCATCAGCTGGGTATAACATTTCATAAATGTTTTTATTCTCAGGTTTTTAGGGATGGCATATTGCAAAGATTTTGCTTTTAAAACAATAAACATAAAAATTACATTTGAAAACTGTAGTACTCTCCTCCCCCCCCCCACAGCCTAATGCAAGCAAAAGTATTTTGATGCACATTTTTATATCATCTATCTTATTTCTCATCCAAAATAGTTTACAATGATTTTCAAAAAATATATATTTCAAAGATATAGGGGCCCTTTTACTAAAGCGAGTTGTGCACTTACTGTGCATATTAACATGATAGCTAGTACTCACAAAAATGCATATTGATTTCCTATCATGTGATGGAGTAAAGAATGGGCAGGGTATGGACAGGGAGTAGATGCAGGTAACATATTGCAGTTAACGCAGGGGTACATATCATGCACCCACTGTCAATGTGTCAGCGCCGATGTACTCAACCACACCTCGATGGGTAAAGTTAGGTGCGAACCTGTTAATAAAGCAATGAATTTGTCTGGTAATACTATAGAAATAATAAGTAAGGATATGAACAGCCAAAAAAAAATCAATTTCTGCTCATTCAAATTAATTTTTGCCAGTTATGGGGCATTTTCTTCTATTCATTCTACCTATTCATTTTTTGCATGCACATTAATATAGTACAGATAGGTCAAGGTGGGTCTTCTGAATGGGATGCCCGTTGTGGAGTCCCGCAGGGCTCCCCATTGTCACCAATCATTTTTAACCTAATTATACAACCCTGGCATGTGCTTTTTAACAATTGAATTTAGAACGCTATTCATATGCCGATGACATTTCAGTGTTACTTGTTTTTTTCTCCATCTTCTATAGACTACTACTTAACCATTAACACTGTTTTGACACAGTTGGAAGTTTGGGCAAAGTTATTATGGCTACAAGTTAATATCTCAAAAACAAAGGTCATATGTTTTAACAACAATAAACCATTACTGGAATCTTTACTGTGTGTGGTATCACAATTACATCTTAAGACAGAGCAAATTCTAAACATTTTAGGGCTTTTGACAAATTCAGATTTAACATATGAATCTTATGTTAGCTTGATTGTATCAAAACCCTTTTATAAATTATGACAATTACATAGGTGGAAAGCTTATTTTCTAAAGAACATTTTTAACTTGTGGTGCAAAATTCTCTTAACATATTTTGATTATGGAAATTTACTATTTCTGAATTGCTCTCAATATCAGATTAGATGATTACAACTATGTCAAAACACGGCTGCATGCTTTATCTTTGGCATGTTACAATATACAGCGACACATCCTTTACTTCACAAATTACATTGGTTGAAAGTCTCTAAGCTGATTCGTTTTAAGTTTTTTATTTTTATATATAGATTTTTTAATGATTTTGTACCAGAATATTTTTCTTCCTTATTACTTCTGTTAGCAATATGTAAATCAAAATGCCTACAATCAACCAATACTTTGTTGTTCCCCCCATGTAGATGTGTTTGTTTTAAATCATGCCTTATGCCTACAATCTCTTTCATGGCGGCACAACATCGGTCTGAATTACCTAAACAATTGAAATGTATCCCTTCTCTATGTCAATTCCATAAAAGTTTGAAAACTTGGGGGTATGTTTACTAAACCGTCTTAATGTGCGCCTGGCGATAGTGTGCAGGCTGCCATAAAAGGAGTGGGCGTTTCAGTCCTAAAGCAGCAAAACGGGAGTATCGCGCGATAACGCGTGCTGCTGCGCACATTATCGTGCGAAGCGCCGCTAAGCGTGTTAACGTGTGGTAATCCTAAGTAGGTGCCCAGAGATGCAAATATTGAAACAGAGGTGTAGCACAATGGTTAATACACTGACTGATGATACAGGAATCATGAGTTTGATCCCCCAGTGTGCCTAATACTTAAGGCTGGCTGAGGCATTGACATGTAAGTATTGTTTCCTGTGGCACCTTCTTTGTATTTTATTAAGTGCTGCCAGCAACCACACTCTCACGTGCCGCATAAGGCACCCTATAAGGCACTCCATAGGGCACATTATAAAGTGCACTGTCCGCCACGGCACCCTATAATGTCCCCTATAGGGCACTCTATAAGTCGCTCCATAGGATACCATATAGTGCACCTTATATGGATGGTAACCATAAGGTGCCTCAGAAGGTGCCGTATAGGGCGCCCTCTGAGGCACCTTATGGTTACAGTACGCTGAGGGTGTTTTTGCTGGCAGCGCTAATGTACATTGAAAGTAGATAATGCTTTGGACAGTACTATCAAATAACCCCACTGTGGGTTGGAACCCATGACCTCTGGCTCCACAGGCAGTAAAGTAACCAGTGGACTACAGCTCTATAGCTGCTAGCAAGCCCCTGACTGGCTGCAGAAGGACTGCACGTCACCACACAAACAGTCTGCTGTGATCACCAGGATAGGGTTAGCCCACTCATACCCATGATGCACTGCACATGCAAATCAGCCGTCTACAGATGAACACAAGATGGGGTATGCACCCCCAAAGCACTTCGGCCTGGTAGGGGGAACTGACCGTGTGTGTTACTGGCACAGAATAGCTACACACCGTCACATTGTGCGGGTACTGTGCTCACCCTGAGGGTGCGGTGGGGCGCCCAGCACCAGGTCCACAGCACCTTCCATAGCAGAAATAGGCCATGCTGTAGGTCCCCAGCAGTGCTAGTGTGTTAGATAGGCAGTTCCTGCAGACACACTTTGGATACATCTGTATTTCTCAGTCAGGTTTAACCCTTATGGACCCATAGGCAGATTATGTACCACCACCCAACCCACCCTCTGGGGCTGCGGGTGGGAAACAGGATCTCCCACCAACAGATCCACATTTTACTTCCCTGCAATGGCAGCAGTAGAGGGGACCACCAACCGCAGTCCTGCTGGGGAACAGACACCCTACAGGGCAGTCAATGCAGCTCTGTACACATCTATAAAGCAATAGCAGACAGACATTAGGCACAGAAATACTCAGCTGCACCACACCACTATCTGATATTCTCCTGCAGCAAGCCTGCAGCCACTGCACCCTGCAGGGTGCTCCAGCAAGACACATACTAGCTGCAGACAGTCTGCTAGCTAGTCCATAGGGCATGTTCCTGGAGGAGATGCATGCACCCAGAACTGGGATGTCAACATACACACCAAGCAGATAAGTCATTGATTGGGCTCCAAAAGGAAACCCATAAATATCACATGAAAAAAATATTATGGGGCACTATGGGGGAACCTAGCCATGCCATGGTCACTGCTCAGTCAGGGTGAGAGTGAACTCCCAGCAGGACATGCTGTGGCCACCCTGTCTGTGCAGGTGGTGGCCAGGCACTACAATGTCCCAGCCATTGCCCTATGCCCTGTGCAGATGCATCCTGGCCAGGCCACCCTTTCCGGGCTATACCCATGGTACCTTGCTCCTCATTATGCACATTGGCAGGCCAATACTGGCAACTGTGCTGGCAGTTTTGGCTATGGAGGGTGTTTGTAGCCACCACACACTGGATAGACAGACACACACTCCCACACCTATGCCAGCATTGCACAACTATAGAGGTGTTTGGCAGCCCTGGCCACCGCTCCAGTCCTGGGTACAGTGCAGGCATGGCTATGGTACGCAATACTGTTGGGGTCACTCCCCAGGGTGGTAAACACTGTCAGACACAAGACCTGTAGCACACTCCACAGACATCAGAAAGGTTGCTATGATGCAGCTCAATCAGACAATTGTACTTAACATCGCAATTGCTATCTGCCAGTATTCATAGCAACCTTTTGATAGCTGTGTACCGTATTCCCAGGTTTAGGATGGCATTGCTAAGGTATGCAAGTGCTAGTATTGGGAGATGCACGCAGGGCCCAATGTCCTGCCTCTCCAGGAGGCATTGGATAATGGAGCTCGTGGGTGCAGGTGTGTCTGCCCCTGTTGGCTGCTGCTTTACGGCAGAGGTTCCCAGCTCCAGTCCTGTTGTGCCAAATACTGTTCAGGTTTTCATGCTGTCCCTCATGAATATGCATGAGATACATCTGCATACCATGGGGGCGGCGCATAGAAATGCAGCACAGGCATCTTTATTAGAGGCAGCATGGAACCTGAATGGTGTTTAGCCCTCCAGGACTGTATTTGGGAGACTCTGCTCTAGGGTATGCGCATGTTTATGGTGTCTGTGTTCTGTAGGGTAAAATGTAGGTGTCTTGGGCATGTTTACATCATCTGCAATAAAGGTTCTGTCTGTATTAGCACGTTTTAGTAGTGGGTAAAATATGGGGACTGGGTTGGCAGGAACCACAGCTGGGACTTGAACCTGTGCTCTTCTGCTTCTGAACACATTGGCTGTGTGCACTGCACCACTGTGTTGTCACAGAGACAGTGCATTCCCTGCTGATGCCATGACTGTTCGTCAGACAGGGCCAGTCTGTTGCAGTGCATGGCACCCACCTACAGAGGGCTAGGCCACGGTCTGCTCTGGGCAGCTGACACTGCCCCCTCCACCACCAGTATCCCTCTGCCACCATGCTGACATGCCCTTCTGCTGGTGGTGCTTGTGGAGCGCAGTCTCAGGCCATCCAGTGTGCGGGTAGGCATCTGCCTATGGTGAGGGTTCTGGGATAGGGTTGCCTGCATAGATGTCCACGTTTCCCCTAGCACCACCTGCCCATGTTCTGTGCCCTTGGGGGTACCTGTTGGGTACTATCCCCTGTGACACTGTGGGAAACACACTCATGCCCATGTTGGGCCTTCAGCAGTTGCTGTCTGGCTGCTCTACTGTTTCAGCATTCCTATGGGCCAGCTAGGCATCACCCTAGTCCGCAATGTGGGCCAGCTGCACTGCCGCATGTGCCGCCTGGGGCCCTCTGTGTCCCCTTTTCCAGCATCTGTCCAGTTTCCCATTCCTACATGCCCGCCCTACTGTTGCAGAACATGTGCATGCCATATGAAACCTGGCCAATGGGGTCGGAAACCCTGCGCAGCGCAATTTTACTGTGGGCTCATTCACCTTGTATGGGGACGGAGCATAGACCCTTCCAAAATTCATATCTTTTTTTTGGAGCTTTCTTGGGAGGGTTTTTTGATGTTTCCCTTTGATATCACTATTGGCCAGCTTGGTTATGGTTTTTTTACATTTACTTCTGTTCATTTTCAGTCTTTATTTGCCCTTTTGTTCCGTGCACATGTATCACATTTATCACTTTTTGTAGGTTTCCCTGGTTTTGCTGTACATTGCTGACGGAAATGGTTTCTTTTCCCTTTAAATCAGCTCTAACGCCAGGATTTCACTGGCGTTAGTTTTGAGCCTCGGATTTCACAGCGTTAGTGTGCAGGGAGCCTCTCCCCTCCCACTCTCCACCCACTGACCCCTTCTCTCCGCCCCTGGGGAGCCTTCCTCCACCCTCCGGGAGCCTTTCCCCGCCTTCAGCGCTCGTTTGCGACGTAGCGCGCGTTATTGCGTGATAAGGTACCTGTGCGCCTTAAAAAGCGCCATCATCGCACTATAAGGTACCTTATCACGCGATAATGTCGCAGAGCGCACGTTAAGACGGTTTAGTAAACATACCCCTTGGTTATTTATTAGGGATTAGTGTCCTTCTTTGTTTCTTTTTAAATGTTCATTTTTTTTCTTGCTGTTAAACTACACAGAACCTTTTTTTAATTGGGATTATTGTGGTATATAAAACTATTAGATTATATTAGTATGTGCACTAGAAATATTTAATACACAGAAATCAATTGTATGCATGTTAATTTATATAGTACGGGGACATTCCAATCCGTGAATAGCGGGGTTTGGACATGTAGGCCGGACGTCCAACCCACACTCATCTCCCTAGCCCTATTCCACCACAAGCGCTCCCCGGACATACAAAGTGTTTGTGTTGGGAGCACTGTACGTGGGCGGGAGGGGGCAGAGCAGGGATGTGGCCAGGTGCTGGGACGTACAGAGGCTATTCAGGAAAGACCTCTATATGTACCCTGGCGGCAAGTTGGATGTCCAGCCTATTCAACCCCAATGGTGAAATAGGTGCAGGCCGCTGCACTGTTGGCGGGCTGCAGCACCTGGCACCCATTGGCAATTGCTCAGTTAGGAGCCTATCAGCATGGCCTGCACTGGTGGGCCCCGTTGATGGCCTGACAGCGCTGTGCGGGTACCGCTGTCAGGCCTGCGATTCCATGCTACCGACTGTATGTGCCGGTGTCATGGCAATGGGACACCTCTGCACCGCCATACCAGCCGGAGCATTGTGTGCTCAGGATGGGCAGCCTTGAAGACATCTCGCACTGCAGAATATGGTGCACGCTGGGCCATCTATCTGCTCCGATTCCACAATTGCGGGTGCATGCAGATCCCACTGTTGCAGAATTGGGTCCAATTTGGCCCCGTCCAGGTTTTTGGTGTGTAGACAGCTGAGGTGTGTACCTTTCAGAATCGACCCCCACGTGTATGCATAAAGTGATCTGCATGCACTATTTTTTTTTTAGGTATCCAGCAAACTGAATTTACCATGACAAATGCATATTCCTTAATGATAAGCAATAGTAGAGGTAGAAGAAGTAAAAAGCATGCAAGATTTACTTTGAAAATGAGTGCAGATCTACATATACTTTCCAAGCTGAATAGAGAGACTAAAATTGTCTCCTACAAACCTGGAGTTTCTTTTATTTGGTGAATTATAGACTTAGGGCTTGTTTCAATGCAAAAAAGTGAGCACGCTTGGGGGAAAAAGGTTTGCCCAGCTGTCTGCACATCCATACACGTGCATCTCTTTATTTATTCATGAATAAAGAGTGTGCCTTGAGAGAGGCTGTAGCGCAGAAAGAGCTGAAAGTTAATATGGCAGAAGCAGCCTAGTGGCAGCAAACCTGGGTCATGCCAACCAAAAAAACTGGTGGAAGCTGTGGCAGCAAGTGGATAATTGAAAGGTTTTGAGGGAGGGAGTAGAAAAGAGGGGCATGGAGATTTCTAGGGAACATGGGTGTAAAAGGGAGAGTGAAAGTGAGAGGTTGACATGAGATAATACAGGCTGCAGGAGGGAGAGAGGCCCATGAAGCCAGAAGTCCTTCCAAGGAAAGCCGTGCAAAGGAGTTCCAAGGTAGGAACTTTGGGGCTGGAGGAAGGGCCGGGAGAATCTGCTTATGGAGGTTTAACAATCTGAGAGAGAGATACAGCAGATTTTGTTTTCCCTGAACTGCTGTCTGTTCTGGGTTTTGCTTTGTGGAGGTTTAACAAGTTAGGACAGAATAAAAACTGTTATTGTTTTCCCTGAACTGCTGTCTAACCTGTGCTTTAAAGAAAAACCCCTTCTCACTACACAACCACATATGGTGGGAGATTGAGAATTTCCTCTGAGTATGTAACTGAGGGCAAATCCACATTCTTCCAGGGCTGGGCCTCTACAGCAGGTCAGGATTCTTTGTTTGTTTGCATGGGCTAAGAGGGTTAACCTTGCCCTAGTTAGGGAGCTTGAGGAAGTATAGTCACTGCTGAACAGGAAGGCTTTGTTTTGGCCACTAGAGGCTGCTAAATGTTTGTTGGAGCTGGAATATTGCAGAGTTAGCTCAACTGCAGAAGAAAAAGGTATGGTGGTGTTGCAAGAGAACAGTGACAAGCCAGGATGGAGCGGCTCCTCCAGATTCTGGCAGAAGTTCCACAACAGTAACAGTATCAGCAGTAACAGCAACAATGTCAGCAGCGGTTTCAACATGCCCTGATGGAAAGACAGCAGCAGCAGTTATAGGATCTTAATTGAGTGCAGGGGGAGCTAGAGAAGATTTCACTAGCTCAGTTGATTCAGGCCCTGCAGACACTTCAACTCCACTGTCCAGCGCAAGCACTTCTTAAAATGACAGCAGAAGATGAACCAGACCATTTTTTGGTGAACTTTGAACGAACAGCTTTCGTGGCCAGGTGGGCAGAGGCAACATGGACTACTATTTGGGGAATCTGCTGATGGGCAGCAGTCAGGCTGCATTCCAATACATCAGCTATATGGGTGAGCTACGTCAAGGCCTCCATACTGAAATGGGACAGCTGTACCCCAGAAGACTACCGCCAGTGATTCAAAAAGAGGGTGGAGGCTCCAGATAAAAGAGAACCCTTGGAGGTTCCTCTGTTGGTTCAAGGGTCTTTCATGGAAGTGGCTGCAACCAGAGGGAAAGACTAGGACCGAGATAGTCAAGACTGTGCTATTGGAGCAGATTTTGGAGGACTTGACTGCCCCAATGAAAGCTTACATGGAAAATGCACTAGAAATATATGAAAGGCATCATGAAGCCCAGCCAGTGACTGAAGTGGACAGTGAGAAGGGAAAGAAGTCATCCATCAGCCCAAGAGAATGGAAGGGGAAGCCAGAGCAGATGTTGACTCCCATGTTCTGACAAAGTCACCTCCTAGGTGAGGGCATGGCCCCAACCTTGACCGCTTTATCTGTTTTAGGTGTGGAGCCCAGGGACATTTTGCTCAGGAATGTCCCCATGGTTGTCAGCCTAACCACCCCTCACACTTGCGCTTTTGTGGATACTCCCCATTCCTGGGCAAAGAACTTTGTGATTCCAGTGGAGCTCAAGGTCTCCAGGCCTTGATAGACTTTGGGAGTGTGTGGACCCTCATTCATCGGGAAACTGTAACCTGATTTCAAACTTACTATGCAAAGATGGTAACATTAGCCTGTGTACATGGAGAGCAGAGGTAGTATCCCATGGCACAGGTTTCACTCAAGACTCACGTACGCTGTATATCCTTAGCGGTCAATTGGGGGATACATTTAACACGAGGGGATATGAGACACATACGCTAATACTTACAGGGAACATGGGCAATGGAGGGTTAAGTGGCTTGCCCAAGACCACAAGGAGTGCCTACAGGAGTGCCTTGCACTCATAATCATCAATCACTAACAAGCTCCTCACCCTACATCACCAACACACCCTCAGATTAATTACCTACAACACTCCAACTACCCAGAAACCTGGGACAGTCAAGTGAACCAAAGCACAAACTAACACCTCTCACAGCTCTAGCTGCCACCTACAGGGAGTAATCTCCCCCATTACCTACTATCTCTCACTCATATTACCTTACTCCACAAATTCTCTCCTATACCCCCACCCAACACACCCCTCCTCATCACACCTCACCTCCTACCCACTTATTACATAATGACTACCCCCCCCCAACCCACACCCGCAATTTGAAACACCTCATCACCATATTAACCCACAATTCTGGAACCAAATCCATTGAAACCAAACCCACCACACCAACACCCCTCAACTGGCCTTCAGTAAAAAACAAAATAATACCCATAAGAGATCTCCTCTTCACCCACAACCTGGACATACTCTGCATCACAGAGTCATGGCTCGCTAAAACAGACACCAAATCCAACCTCCTAACTACAGCCTCTTCCACTCCCCATGCATTCATAAAAAAGATGGCAGAGTCCTCATACTAAAGATAACCTAAACTTCACCAAGAAAGCCACCAAATCCATCACTTCCCTTAACACATTCTCCATCACCAACAAACAACTCACCATCTACCTCCATCAGCACCTGCCAGAGACCTCTCTGACCTGATTCACACTACCCCCGCAAACAATACATAGCACAAGGACCTCATTCTAATGAGTGACCTCAATCTACATTCAGTCCCACCTAAACATTCAACAGCCTTTATAGAAGCAATGCCTTACACCTCTGTCATTTAAGATTGTGAGTGGACAAGGTGCAGATGTCCAAGACATCAAAAAGGTTAGATAGAATTTGTCACAGTCCTCCTCACTTCTCACCACCACCAAAAAATTGTCTATTAGACAACTTTTTGGTGGTGGTGAGAATCGAGGAGGATTGTGACACATTCTATATACCCTTTCGATGTCTAGGACATCTGTACCTTGCCCACTCACGATCTTAAATGACAGAGGTGTAAGGCAGGGGTCTCCAAATCCAGCCCTGGAGGGCCACAAACCAGTCAGGTTGGCAGGATATCTCTAATGCATATATATCTCATGCATGTTCATTAGGGATATCCCGAAAACCTGACTGGTCTGCGGCCCTCCAGGACCGGAGGTGCCCACCCCTGGTCTACCCCCTTGCAATGGTAGCAGTAGAGGGGACCATCAACCCCAGTCCTGCTGGTGAGCAGACAGAGCGGTACACATCCATAACGCAATAGCAGACAGACGACAGGCCTGGAAATGCTCAGCTGCCCCCACCATTATCTGACATTCTCCAGCAGCAAGCCTCCAGCCGCTGCACTCTGCAAGGTTTTCCAGCAAGACACATACTAGCTGCAGACAGTCTGCCAGCTAGTCCATAGGGCATGGTCCTGGAGGAGATGCATGTACCCAGAACTGGGATGGCAGCATACACACCAAGCAGATAAATCAGCGATTGGGCCCCCAAAAAAACCCCATAAATATCACATGAGAGCAATGCTATATAGCACTATGGGGGAACCTAGCCATGCCATGGTCACTGCTCAATCAGGGTGAGAGTGACCTCCCAGCAGGACATGCTATGGCCACCCTGTCCGTGCAGGTGGTGGCCAGGCACTACAATGTCCGAGCCATTGCCCTATGCTGTGTGCAGATGCATCCAGGCCAGGCCACTCTATCCAGGCTATTTCCACGGTACCTTGCTCCTCATTATGCACATTGGCAGGCCAATACTGGCAACAGTGCTAGCAGTGTGGACTGTGGAGGGTGTTGGCAGCCACCACACACTGGATAGACAGACACACACTCCCCACACCTATGCCAGCACTGTGCAACTATAGAGGTGTTGGGCAGCCCAGGCCACCACACCTGTCCTGGGCACAGTGCAGGCATGGCTATGGTACGCAATACTGTAGGAGTCACACACCAGGTTCGTAAACACTGTCAGACACAAGAACTGTAGCACACTCCACAGACATCAGAAAGGTTGCTATGATGCAGCTCACTCAGAAAATTGTACTTAACCTAGGAATTTCTATCTGCCAGTAATCATAGCAACCTTTTGATAGATGTGTACCATATTCCTCGGTTTAGGGTGGCATTACTAAGGTATGCAAGTGCTAGTATTGGGAGATGCACGCAGAGCCCAAAGTCCTGCCTCTCCAGGAGGCTTTGGATAATGGGGCCTGTGGGTGCGGGTGTGTCTGCCCCTGTTGGCTGCTGCTTTACGGCAGAGGTTCCCAACTCCGGTCCTGGTGTGCCAAACACTGTTCGGGTTTTCATGCTGTCCCTCATGAATATGCATGAGATACATCTGCATACCATGGGGGTGGCGCATAGAAATGCAGCACAGGCATCTTTATCAGAGGCAGCATGGAACCGGAATGGTGTTTGGCCCTCCAGGACAGCATTTGGGAGGCTCTGCTCTAGGTAATGTGCATGTTGATGGTGTCTGTGCTCTGTAGGGTAAAATGTAGGTGTCTTGGGCATGTTTATGTCATCTGCAATAAAGGTGCTGTCTGTATTAGCACGTTGTAGTAGTGGGTAAAATATGAGGACTGGGTTGGCAGGAACCACAGCTGGGACTTGAACCTGTGACCTTCTGCTTCTGAATAAACTGGTTTTGTGCACTGCACCACCTTGTTGTCACAGAGTCACTACGTTCCTTGGTGATACCATGACTGTTCGTCAGACAGGGCCCGTCTGTTGCAGTACACGGCACCCATCTACACAGGGCTAGGCCGCGGTCTGCTCTGGGCAGCTGCCACTGCCCCCTCCACCACCAGTATCCCTCAGCCACCATGCTGACATGCCCTTCTGCTGGTGGTGCTGGTGTTGTGCAGTCTCAGGCCATCCAGTGTGCAGGTAGGCGGCTGCCTATGTTGCGGGTTCTGGGGTAGGGGTGCATGCATAGACTTCCCGCTCCCCCCAGCCCCGCCTGCCAATGTTCCGTGCCCTTGGGGGTAGCTGTTGGGTACTATCCCCTGTGACACTGTGGGAAATACACTCGTGCCCATGTTGGGCCTTCAGCAGTTGCTGTCTGGCTGCTCTGCTGTTTCAGCATTCATATGGGCCATCTAGGCATCACCCTAATCCGCACTGTGGCCCAGCTGCACCACAGCATGTGCCGCCTGCGGCCCTCTGTATCCCCTTCTCCGGCATCTGTCCAGTTGCCGTTCCAACATGCCCGTCCTGATGTTGCGGGACATGTGCACACCATAGGAACCCTGTCCGATGGTCGGGAAAGCCCTGATGCAGCGCTATTTCACTGTGGGCTTATTCACCTTGTATGGGGACGGAGTATAGACCCTTCCACGATTTATATCTGTTCTATGGAGCTTACTCGGGAGGGGGGGGAGGGGATGATGTTTCTCATTGATACCACTATTGGCCAGCTTGGTTATGTTTTTTTCCAGTTTGTTGGGGTCATTTTCAGTGTTTATGTGCCCTTTTGTTCTGTGCACATGTATCACACTTATCACTTCAGATCAGCGCGTTAGTGTGAAGGGAGCCTCTCCCCGCCCACTCTCCGCCCACTGACCCCTTCTCCACCTTCTGCGGTGTTTTACCGTGCCGTGGAGCGTTATGATCGTTAGCGCATCATAACGCGCGTTATGTAACATTAACGATCATTAGCGCATCATAACGTGTGTTATGATGCACTAACGATCGTTAACATTACATAATGCGCGTTATGTACCGTTACCGCAGTTTAGTAAACATACCCCTTAGTCACACTGAATTGCTCTGTCTGATAGCCAGAGTCCATTACTTTAAGGTGGCACAGGTGGTGTTCTCTTCAATCCTCCCTGTTGAGAGTAAAGACTGAGGCAGAAAAGCTCACATCCTGGAGATGAATGCATTGAAAGCGTTTTGGTTTTCTTGACCATGGGTTGAAGTTTCAAAGGCTGCAGAGTAGTGATGGTGTCCATCTGTCTAAGATAGGTCAAAGTGTCTTCAGCAGCAGACTGGCTAACCTACTGAAGCGGGCTTTAAACTAGATTTATTGGGGATGGGTGAAGAAAGCCCCCAGGTAAGTGAAACATTAAATATCTCTGTAGAAATGGGTAAAAGGGGCAACATCTGGAAAGCGGGGTGTATAAATGCCCATAGCATGGGAAATAAGATCCCAGATGTTGAAGTTTGAATGGAAGAGGCTGACTTGGATTTAGTGGCAGTTGCGGAGACATGGTTCATGGACAACCATGACTAGGATGTAATTATACCGGGCTATACAATTTCAGGAAGGACAGGGTAGGAAGAAGGGGAGGTGGAGTTGCACTATCTGCAAAAAATAATATTAAAGCTATAGAATTGCAAGGCTTACTGTAAAAGGAAGAGAGCAGGCACTGTGGATTAAACTAGAAAGAGGGAAAGGAAAATCCATTTCAATTGGAGTTATATGCAGATCCCCCTCACAGATTAAATAAAAATATACACAGCATTGCCACGAAAGGAGAAGTGTTACTGGTGATTTCAATATGCCAGATGTGGATTGTCACATCCCTGCTGCGGTGTCATCAATAGGGAAAACTATTCAGTAACTGGTAACAGAACCCACATGTGAAGGGGCCATACTGGACTTAGTGCTTATCAATGGGGAAAGTGCAGGGTTCTGTCCTTGGTCTGATTATTTTTAACATCTTTGTTAGTGATATTGCAGAAGGGCTATTGGGTAAGGCTTGATTGTTTGCGGATGTTACCAAAATCTACAAGAGTAGACACCCAGGAAGGAGTAGATAACATGAAAGAGGGATCTAGCTAAGCTTGAAGAATGGTCTAGAATTTGGCAGCTGAAATTTAATGCTAAAAAATGCAGGGTCATGCATTTGGGCTTGAAAAATCCAAACAAATAATACAGTGTAGGGGGTGAGGTACTTCTGTCACAGAAGAGGACCGGGTCCTGGGCGTAATTGTGTCTGAAGATCTTAAAGTAGCTAAACAGATAGAAAAGGCTACTGTGAAATGCTTGGGTGTATAATGAGAGAAATGGCCAGCAGAAAAAAGGAGGTGATAATACCTCTGTATAAGTCTCCGGTGCAACCTCATTTGGAGTATTGTGTGCAATTCTAGAAACTGCACCTCTAAAAAGGATATATAGCAGATTGGAGTCAGTGCAGAGGTTGGCTACTAAAATGGTTAATGGTCTTTGTTATGAAGCATATGAGGACAGACTTAAAGATCTTAATAAGTATACTTTAGTGCAGTGGTTCCCAACTCAGTCCTCTGGTACCCCTAAGCCAGTCAGGTTTTCAGGATTTTCACGATGAATATGCATGAGATAGATCTGCATGCACTGCTTCTATTGTATGCAGATCTATCTCATGCATATTCATTGTGGATACCCTGAAAACCTGACTTGCCTGAGGGTATCTGACCACTTCTTTAGAGGAAAGGCAGGATAGGGGCATTATGATAAAGATATTTAAATACCTCCATGGCATATATGCACAGGAGGGTCTCTTTCAATTGAAGGCAAGCTCTGCTATGAAGGTACATAGCATGAGAGTGAAAGCGGATAGACTCAGGAGTAATATGCAGAAATATGTCTTTACAGAAAATGTACTAAATGTGTGGAATAGTCTCCCAGTGGAGGTGGTGGACACGAGGACAGTATCTGAATTCAAAAAAGCATGGGACAAACACAGAAGATTTACATAAGAACATAAGAACATAAGATATGCCATACTGGGTCAGACCAAGGTCCATCAAGCCCGGTATTCTGTTTCCAACAGTGGCCAATCTAGGTCATACGTACCTAGCAGTTTCCCCAAGGGACACAGGTTCCACAATGTTTGTATTGGTTCAAGCATTGATATCCTGGGTCCCTTCTTAATAATGGTTTATGGACCTTTCCTCCAGGAACTTGTCCAAACCTTTTTTAAACCCAGCTACACTAACAGCCTTTACTACATCCTCCGGTAACAAATTCCAGAGTTTGATTACACGTTGAGTGAAAAAATATTTTCTTTTATTAGTCTTAAATAGTTTACCCTGTAGCTTCATTGCATGTCCCCTAGTCTTTCTATATTCTGATAACGTAAACAATCGATCTACGTTTACCCGTTCCACTCCGTTCATTAATTTATAGACTTCTATCATATCTCCCCTCAGCCGTCTCTTTTCCAGGTTAAAGAGCCCCAACCTTTTTAGCCTTTCTTCATAGGAGTAGCCTTCCATCCCCTTTACCATTTTGGTGGCTCTTCTCTGAACCTTTTCTAAAATTGCTATATCCTTTTTAAGATATGGCGACCAGAATTGCACACAATATTCAAGGTGCGGTCTCACCATGGAACAATATAGAGGCATTATAATATCTTTTGTTTTATTTTCCATTCCTTTCCTTATCATACCTAGCATTCTATTTGCTCTCTTGGCCGCCGCTGCACACTGGGCCGAGGGTTTTAACATGGTATCCACAAGGACGCCTAAATCTTTTTCTTGGGTGGTGGTTCCTAATGTGGAACCTTGCATCGTGTAACCATAGTTTGGGTTGTTCTTCCCTAGGTGCATAACCTTGCACTTCTCCACATTAAATTTCATCTGCCATTTTGATGCCCAGTCTTCCAATTTATCAAGATCCTCTTGCAATTTTCCACAATCCTCCTGGGTTTTAACAACTTTAAATAGTTTTGTGTCATCAGCAAATTTGATAACCTCACTCGTTATTCCACTTTCCAGGTCATTTATGAATATGTCAAAAAGCAGCGGACCCAGCACAGATCCCTGGGGTACACCACTATTCACCTTTCTCCATTGGGAAAATTGGCCATTTAGCCCTACCCTCTGCTTTCTATCTTTTAACCAGTTCCTGATCCACAGTAGTACACTGCCTCCTATCCCATGACTCTTTAGTTTCTAAAGCTAAAACGAAAACTATTGTAGTTGGTATGGAAGGGCAGACTAAAGCTAAAACGAAAACTATTGTAGTTGGTATGGAAGGGCAGACTAGATAGACCATGTGTTCTTTTTCTGCCATCATGTTTCTGTGTTTCTAAGAAATATGAAAACTATTATGATCAGAAATGCCCTCTGGGAAGTATTCTCACGAATCGAAATACCCAATGAGATCCTCATTGATCAAGGAACACCCTTTGTATCCAAATTTATGAAGCACGTGTGTGCCTTGGTGTATGTCAAGATGCTGTGAACATCAGTATATCACCCACAGACGGCCTCATTAAGCGATTCGATAAAACATTGAAACAGATATTATAAAAATGTTTGCAGGATGACGGGAAGAATTAGGATATTCTCCTACCCTATTTGATGTTTGCCATACATAAGATACCTCAGAATTCTATGGGGCTTTTGCCTTTTGAGTTGCTCTTCGGAAGATGGCCAAGAGGTATATTAGACATGGTAAGGGAAACCTGGGAAACAGAATCCCGTGCTGGGCATAATTTGGTGAAGTACATTATACAAATGCAAGACTGGCTCTAGGAAAGCCGGAGAGGTAGCCAAACTCAGTGTGGAAAAAGCCAAAACCGAGCAGGCCAGGGGTTACAATTGGGCAGACGTGCACTGCATCTTACAACCAGAACACAGAGTTTTAGTTTTTCTTCCCTCATCTGAGAGCAAGCTGCAATTGGCAGGGGCCTTATGAGATGGAAGAGAAAGTGGGACCTGTTAACTACAAGATTTCCCAGCAAGACAAATGGGAAGAAAGCCAAAATACCATACTAATCTATTGAAAAAGTGGACTCCAGTGATGGCTATGATGGTACAGGACCAGAGTTTGAGCTGGAAATTTCAACCTCATCAGATCCAGCTCACGTTCTGTTTGTAGACCAGCTCTCTGCTGCCCAGAAAAGAGATTTAAAAGGTTTGATTGACCGAAACCTAAAGGTGTTCACCACCGCCCAGGATGAACCCTCGTCATTTGTCATGATATTGTTACTGACCCTGGGGTATTTATCTGGCAATAACCTTACCAGATTTGGGAGGCCCGGGAGCTGGAAGAAATGCTTACTCTGGGAGTTATACGTCTATGACTGTCTCGTCATTACCCATTGTCTTGCTTCCTAAACCCAAAGGAAGTATCAGATTCTGCATTGACATCTGGAGGGTTAATGCAGCTTCTCAACTGGAAGTGTATTCCATGCCCAGAGTAAATGAGCTAATCCAGTGACTCGGTGGAGCATGGTTTATATCAACCTTGAATCTGACCAAGAGATACTGGCAGGTACCTTGACTCTGGCTGCCAAGGAGACACTGCATGGTCTGTTCCATTTTACAGTACTGTTCTTTGGATTGCACAGGGCTCCTGCCACATTTCAACATCTAGTCAATTGTCTATTAAGACTGCACAATGAGTATGTGGCTGCATACCTTGATGACATTGTCATCTACAACAAAGACTGGACTACCCATCTAACCCAAGTACAAGCTGGGTTGATGGCCATACCCAAGAAATGTTTTCTGGGAGGTTGGGATGTTCAGTTCCTGAGATATTTAATTGGGAATGGGTAGATACAGCCTCAACTATGGAAGGTGGATGCCATTGCTCAGGTCTTCAACCTGCAATCGAAGAAAGAGGTTCATGCCTTTCTTGGATTGATTGGCTATTACCACCGGTTCTCCACTAATTTTGCAGAGGTGGCAGAGCTGTTAACCAATCTCCTCTGGAAGAAAGCTCCCAAATGGATCCAGTGGTCACTGGACTTGGACCTGGTCTTCCAGAGCCTCAAGAAGGTCATGTGCTCTGAATCCATTCTGATTAGCCCTGATTTCTCTCTACCATTTATTGTGTAAACTGATGCCTCAGAGGTAGGCCTAGGAGTTGTTCTGGCCCAGGAAGTCAGGGGTGAAGAACATCCTGCAGCATTCATCAGCAGGAAGCTGCTTCCTCAGGAATAGCATTATGAGGTGATCAAGAAGGAAGCCCTGGCTGTCATGTGGGTGCCTGAGACCTTCAAATACTATCTGCTCAGTTGTCCATTTATACTCGTAATGGATCACCAATCCCTCAAGTGGCTGACTCAATATAAGGAATCCAATGGCTGTATTATGCAGCGATTTTTGAGTCTAACCCTACCAGTTTCAGGTCCACCATAGGGCTGGTTGGACTCACCTGAGCATGAACTTCCTTTCTACTACTACTACTACTGCTGAGCATTTATATAGTGCTATAAGACATGTAAGAGACAGTCCATGATCATCAGAGCTTACAATCTAGTCAAGACAGACAACAGGCAAGATAGACAACACAGTAGCTGTGGACAAGGAATACATTTAGGTGGAATGGTAAGGAAACACAAAGGAGAACAGGTGAGTCAAGATCTGAAAACAGCAGCGAAGAGGTGAATTTTCCGGCTGGATTTGAAAAGGGCCAGAAAAGGCTTCTGACATAGAGACTCAGGTAGTTTGTTCCAGGTATAAGGGGCAGCAAGGTAAAAAATAAAAGTGGTCTGGATTTAGCAGTAGAAAAGAAGGGCACAGATAGAAGCTATTTGCCATTGCCTCACCCAGGTGGGGTCCCGGGTTAGGCAGGCACTCAATGGGGCATGGTTGAGCTAAAGGGGAGGGTGTGTGATGGAGTCTATAAAATGTTACCCTTCTCTCTCCAAAAGGAGTATCAACAGTTTCCTTTATGAGAGTCTGCAGTCCAGCGTTCAGGGCTGGGGGGAGGGGGGTATGGCTCACAGAGAGAGGTTAAGAACCCAGCAGGCTGCAGGAGGGAAAGAGGCCCATGGACCCATAAGTCCTTCCAAGACAAGCTGTGCAAAGGAATTCTGAGGTAAGAACTTTAACTAGGGCTGGAAGATGGGTCAGGAGAACCAGCTTTTGGAGGTTTAACAAACTGTGAGAGAAGTACAGCTGATTTTATTTTCCCTGAACTGGTGGGTTTCGCTTTGTGGAGGTTTAACAAGCTGGGATGGAATAAAAACTGCATTTGTTTTCCCTGAACTGTTGTCTGCTCTGTGTTTTAAAGAAAACCCCTTCCCACTGCATGCCACACTATCACACACTCATTGCCCTCCTACCAAGGTATTCTTTGGGAGGCATGGCCTAGTGGTCAGAGCACATTACCTCGGGCCAGGGTTCAAATCCCACTAGAGGACAGCAACTTTGGGCTGGAAGGACTGGGGTTTCTAGTCCCACTGGTGCTCTTTGTGGCCTTGGGCAAGCCATTTTAACCCTCCCTTGCCTCAGGTACAAAAACATAGATTGTGAGCCCTTCAGAGACAAGGGAAAATATATATACAGTACCTGAATGTACACCACTTTGACTGGTAGAAAAACTGTGTATAAGCCTAGTTGAATAAATAAATTCCTTTCCCCACTAATTTCCCCACTCAGATATGCCTGAGACAGCCAACAAGGAACAGAAAATGTGTATTTGTTTCATACTGTACATGTACACTAACGCTCATGCTTGTTTTCCTCAAAGGCAGAAAGGGAAATAAGAATCAATGAATCAGGCTTTTATTTTCAATTTATGCTATCCTGGATTTCCTCCATCTCTTCCACCTCCCAGCTTTCTTTTTCAAATCAACAGAGTAGAGCTATTCCATTCAATTCACACTTTCCCCCTAGTATGCTTTTGCACGTAAAACACAGTACCCTTCTCATTTCTGAAAAGGTTCTACTTAAAGATAAAAGGCCAAGGGATTTAAATAAAATGAGAAATATTCCTCCATTTTGCAGATAGTGTCTTTGTATGAAGACAGATTGATGTTTATGTTGCTATGTGGCAACACTGCCTGGCTTTTAATGGTTCTTTTATTATGTGACAACTGGAAAGTCATGTTCCTACTGTATTGACACCAGTTTTTGCTGGATGATAAAGATAATTTTGTTGAAAATTAGTCTGCCTTGTTGGATTTAATTGAATACAAAACAAAATGTTTCTTGTCTTGTGCATTTGACTTTATCTCACATTTATGGGCCAAATACATGGAGCATTTTTCCCTTTGACAGAAAATGGGAAAACTCTTTAGGACATCAGGCTCCTGATTAATGATGATACTTAGGGGCTCTTTTATTAAAATAGTGCCCTTAGCAGATGATTAACAGCAAAACTATTGCATGGTAAGTGCAATCATCATACACTGTCAGGGGCATGCTCAACAAGTTCCCAGCAGTTATTGCACGACCGAGTCCAAGAACGCACTGAATGATTAAAGCGGATGCACCAAATGACACCTATAGAAGTACTGTTATGTGCACTTGTTATAATTGCCACATTATTGCATTGCCCTCTCACTTGCAGCAATGTGCTTTCTAGGCCCACACTTTGCAGTTAACCTGCCTGCTTTCCTTCCTAGTGCACAATGGCTGCTTAACATGTATTTTAGCAGCAATAGCTGACATACATGTATGTTAGCATTCTCAGCTGCCAGTTGCCACACTTGAAAAATGCCCATGTTCACAGTTGAAGGGCCATAAAACACGCACAGTTAGGAATGGAAGTGAGATGGCTCTTGAACAGTTTTCTGAAGACTGGCTTCATGAACTGTGAGCCCGCTGCTTTTTGACATATTTATAAATAACCTGGAAATGAGAATAACAAGCGAGATGATCAAATTTGCAAATGACACCAAATTATTCAAAGTTGTTAAAAGGCAAGAGGATTGTAAAAAAATTGCAAGAGACCTTGATAAATTGGGAGACTGGGTGTCCAAATAGCAGATGACTTTTAATGTGGACAAGTACAAAGTTATGCACTTCAGGAAGAACAACCAAACTACAATTACACTAAGCAAGGTTCCATATTAGGAATCCACCACCCAGCAAAAGGATTTAGGCGTCATCATGGATAATATATTGAAACACTCTGCCCAGTGTGCAGTAGCGACCAAGAAAGCAAATAGAATGCTAACCATCATAAAGAAAGGAATGGAGATTAAACAAAAGAAATTATAATGCTTCTGTATCGCTCCATGATACGACTGCACCTTGAAAATTGTGTGCAGTTCTGGTCACCATAT
Organism: Ichthyophis bannanicus; assembly: GCA_033557465.1. Lineage (NCBI taxonomy): Eukaryota > Metazoa > Chordata > Amphibia > Gymnophiona > Ichthyophiidae > Ichthyophis > Ichthyophis bannanicus. The sequence goes on from CM066034.1 coordinate 264,820,622, forward strand.
CTTAAAAAGGATATAACAGAAATAGAAAAGGTACAGAGAAGAGTTAGGAAAACGGTAAAGGGGATGGAAGGAGGAAAAGCTTAAAAGGTTAGGGCTCTTCAATTTGGAAAAGAGATGGCTGAGGGGAGATATGATAGAGGTCTATAAAATAATGAATGAGTAGAATGGGTAAGTGTAGATTGGTTGTTTACCCTTTCAAAAAGTAGAAAGACTAGGGGACATGACATGAAGCTACAATATAGCACATTTAAGATTAATTGGAGAAAATATTTTTTTCACTCAACATATAATCAGAAATTCATTACCGGAGGATGTAATAAAAGCTGTCAGTGTAGCTGGATTTAAAAAAAAGGTTTGGACACGTTTCTAGAGGAAAAGTCCATAGAACTTTGTTAAAGAGGACCGGGGAAATCCATTGCTTACCCATGGTACAAGTAGCATGGAATCTGTGTACCTTTTGGGAACCTGACAGATAATTGTGACCTGGATTGGCCACTGTTGGAAACAGGATAGTGGACTTGATGAACCCTGTGTCTGACCCAGTATGGTATATCTTATGTTCTTGTGTTGTTATGAGGAGATAGCTAAGCTAAAGGTAAGCAAAGCAATGAGACCAGATGGGATACATCATAGAATATTGAAAAAAAAAAAGGTAAGATCTGGTAGCTCCACTGTCTGACCTTTCAGTGCTTCTTTAGAGTTGAATGTGGTCACAGAAAAGGTGTGTGTGGTCCCTCTGCACAAACACAGAAGTAAAAAGTAGTTGGGAACTGCAGGTCAGTTAGTTTGACCTCTATGGAGAAAATAAATGGAAATGCTGCTAAAACAGAAATAATGCAGTTTTTGGAATCCAATGTAGTGCAGAATTTGAGGTAGGATGGGTTTACTAGAGGCAGGTATTGTCAGACAAATCTAATTACTGTATTTCTTTAACCGACCAAAGAATTGGACCAAGGGAGAGTGTTTAATATGGTAAACTTAGATTTCAGAAAAGCCTTTAACACTGATCCATATAGACAACTTATAAACTTGATATTTATCCTAAAGTGACTAGTAAGAGGTTATCAAGTAAATCAGCAATAAACAATAAATGACATTGCAGAAGGACTGTTGGGTAAAGCTTACCTCTGTGGATGATACCAAAATTCGCCATAAGGTAGACATCCTGGAAGATAAAAAAAACATGATGAAGGATATAGTGAATCTTGAAGAATGGTTTAGAATTTGGCAACTGAAATTTAATGGTAAAAAAATGCAGGGTCATTTATTTGGAATGCACAAATTCAAGGGTGTAGTACAGTATGGGGAGAAGTATTTCAGTCTACGAAAGAAGCGCAGGACTTGGAGGTTATTGTTTGTGATGATCTTAAGGTGATGAAACAGATAAGACAATAGCAAAAAACATAAGGATGCTTGGCTGCATAGAGAGAGGAATGGCCAGCAGGAAGAAGCAAATGTCAGTATATCTGTGTAAGTCTCTAGTGAGACCTCTTTGAGTATTGTGTACAGTTCTAGAGACTGTACCTCTGTACCTCCTGGAATCAGCTGTTGGGATTAGAGACTGGCATCGGGGCTGTCTATACCAGATCACATTGAATCACTGGGCATATGGGCTCACGCTCGAAGCAGTCTGCAGCAGATCACACTCCTCCAGCAACTGCCAACTGCACAGCAAAGAGGCTCTGTACCAGACTGTAAGTGTGGGAATTTGCATCACAGCTCAGGCTCAGAGCTCTCCGCAAAAGATATTGACGGCAAACACTGTGGGAAGCAGGGAATCCCCTCTCCCCCACCCCTCCACATTGCAACAAGCTGCCTCTGACCTGCAGATTCTGGTTCCTCCTGCTCTGACTCTGCTTCCTGTTTCCTCCACAAACATATAAATTTCCTCTGAAACTCAGGCGTGCCTGCGGCTGGCGGGTCCGCGCCTAAGAGCCACGCCAAAGGGCCCTTATGCATGGCCCTTGAGCGGGGATCCTTGAGCAATTCCCCCGAAGACAGTCTAACCATTGAATATAAAAAACTTCAAGCAAGAAACCGGTTCACTGCAAATATTATATCGCTATGATCCCTACACCAGCACCATGTCGCCTGATGTGTTTGCTAGAGCTGTAATGTTCTTTCTCATATTCTCCTCCCTACTTACCTACACCTGTATCCAGGCATACTCAAACTTTTGTAACCCTATCCCAATTATTTACTGACACAATGTAAAAGCCCCTAATATACACTTCACTAGGGAACCTTACAAATCGCAACACCCCAGGAATCAGAGACAGAGATCATCTACATCACACTTATGATCTCCTTACCACAGTATGAACAAAAAAGCAAACCTTCAGACATACTACTTAACTGCTACCTTATAAATGCTAGGTCTATAAGGAATAAAATTCCAATCATCTCCGACTTACTTTCTGAAAAAAACTCCAGAAATCCTCTTCATAACCGAAACATGGTTATCAGAATTGGACAGGGTATTATTAAACCAACTGAAACCTACAAATTATGATCTTTTCCATTGCCCATGTGCTTCCAAGAGAGGTGGTGGAGTCCTCATCAGCATTAAATCCCATCTCAGAACTTACTAAAACACGATGATATCATTGATGACATGGATTCACTTAGGATAGAAACACCTCAACTTTCACTTTGCTTCCTATACAGGCCTCCATCAGCTAATAGTAAGAGCCTTACCTCCATCCTTGAGAAGGTCTGCTCCATCACAACAAACAAACATCTGGTAGTTCTAGGGGATTTTAACCTCCCATCTCTCAACCCCACTCATGCCTCAATGATTCTGGATATTATAACCAAATAATATTTTCACCAAATCATAAATGTTCCAACTCATAAAACAGGGATTATCCTTGACCTCATTTTTGTTCCCAACACATTTACCTAGTACCCTACTCATGCCTATCCCATTGTTACACCCGTCCCATGTTCTGATCATCACCAAACCAACTTTGAGTATTTTTTTCTGGTATGCTAATTCAGTGCCCTATTATGCACCACACACAAGTTATAAAACGTTTGACAAGGATAACTTCCTGCAAGAAATTATACCAGACATTACTATTCCAATCAATGACCTTGATAACTACATTGCTAATTGGAACAACTCAAAAAAAGAATGCTGCAATTCTTCCCGGTCCACATACTAAACCATGAATTATAGGACAAAGGAAATCAGAACCCTGATTTTCCCAGGAATTAAGACTGATAAAAGGCAGCTAAGAAAACTACAAAGAAAATGGAGATTGTTCAATACTTATCAGGATCAGCAATTATACATGAATAAGTTACAATTATACAGAAATACGATTAACTATTACAAAATGAACTACCATAAGAAGATCCTAATGAATTCCCTAAACCGCCCCAGGGAATTATTCAAGATTGTAAAAAACTTGACAGGTGTCCAAAACCACATAAATAACCCCCTCATAGCACCTCAATCCCTTGCAAACTGCTACATCACCAAACTCACACCTCCACCAATCTCCCTGATACCACCACCCGCCAATCAAGCACCTAAACCAATTTGGTCTGCTTTCCATAACTAAATCTTAAAGAACTCAATAGAGTTATATCCAGCATCAACACCACAACGTCTAGTCTCAATCCTTTCTCCCTAAACTGGCTAAAGGTGGCCCGCGCAGAACTGGCACCTTACATACTTGATGTGGTCAACCTGACTTCGCTCCCATCACCTCATGCTTCTCCAAAGTTGCACAATAAATGATTTTAACTTCAAAATTAATTATAAGAAAACTGAGAACCTAATTACTACAAGAAACCCACATGCAACACTGCCACACACCTCATCATAGATAACTTAATGCTACCAATTAAAAAGAGGCAAAATACCTTGGGGCTACCCTTGATAATGCTTTAAATTTAACCAGCCATCTTAGAAAAACAGCTAGCCTAATCTACAACAAACTAAGGCTCATCAAACACTTGAGGCCCCTCCTACCAGATCATGACTTTAGGACCGTGCTCCAAGTGATGCTATTCCCACATTATGATTTCTGTAGCAGCATCCTCCAAGGACTACCCAGACAAACCCTAAAACATATCATGATCGCTCAACATCTAGCTGCTGGATAGTTGTCAGGACCAACTCATCACATCACTTTACTAACATAAGAACATAAGATATGCCATACTGGGTCAGACCAAGGTCCATCAAGCCCAGTATCCTGTTTCCAAAAGTGGCCAATCTAGGTAATAAGTACCTAGCAGTCTCCCCAAAGATCACAGGTTCCTCACTGTTTGTATTGGGTCAAGCAGTGATATCCTGGGTCCCTTTTAATAATGGTTTATGGACATTTCCTCCAGGAACTTGTCCAAACCTTTTTTAAACCCAGCTACACTAATAGCTTTTACTACATCCTCCGGTAACGAATTCCAGAGTTTGATTACACATTGAGTGAAAAAATACTTTCTCTTATTAGTCTTAAATAGGTTACTCTGTAGCTTCATTGCATATCCCCTAGTCTTTTTATATTCTGATGACGTAAACAATCGATCTACTTTTACCCATTCCATTCCATTCATTAATTTATAGACCTCTATCATATCTCCACTCAGCTGTCTCTTTTCCAGGTTGAAGAGCCCTAGCCTTTTTAGCATTTCTTCATAGGAGTATCTTTCCATCCCCGTTACCATTTTGGTGGCTCTTCTCTGTACCTTTTCTAATAACACTATATCCTTTTTAAGATACGGCGACCAGAATTGCACACAATATTCAAGGTGCGGCCGAACCATGGAATTATACAGAGGCATTATAATATTTATTTATTTATTTATTACAAGCTCTTATATACCGCACTATTTGGGATCAGCGCGGTTTACAATATAACAAAAGACCAGAACAACAAGCTGTTTGGTTTTACATTGAACAGGAAAGAGAACTTGGATACTACATGGGAGAATAGTTAAATGAAACTATTTACAATGTATTTACATGTATATATGTATATACAACATGTACATATATATATACATATATACATATACATGTATATATGTATATACAACAGTGTTTATTCTTAGATCGGGCTGGGTGTTCAATGGGGGTTGGTGGTCAGGATGGTGATTGGATGTTCTGGTAGTAGTGGGGGAATAAATGGGATTTGATTGCCTTTCTGAATGAGGTTAGATCAGAGATAGCCCGAATTTCAGGTGGTAAGGTGTTCTAGCACTTAGGGGCATAGAAGCTGAACGCCCTGTTAGATGTCACTAGTGAGCATTTAGTTGCTGCCTTAGGGATTACTAGCGAGTTTGTTGATATCGTTCTCCTAGCTCTGTTAGGTGGAACGGTCTGAATGAGGTCCATTAGAGAGGAGGAGGTGATGCCTTTGATAGCCTTGAATGTGAGTAATAATGTTTTGAACACCAGTCTCCCGTGTATGGGGAGCCAGTGGAGCTGTTTTAAAATAGGTGTTACATGGTCCCTTCTTGATGCTCTGTAGAGGACTCTGGCCGCAGTGTTCATGGCAAGTTGCAAAGGGTTTAAGGTGGAGTGTGGGAGGCCTTGAAATACGGCATTAGCGTAGTCGAGGTGCGGTAGGGTTAACGCTTGGAATATAGTCCGGAAGTCCTCGGGATCAAGCAAGGAGCGAAGGTTGCGGAGAGTCCGGATTTTGAGATAAATCGTTCTGACTACGTTGGATATATGTAATTTCATATCCAGGCGCTGGTCCAAGGTAAGCCCAAGGTATCGGATTGAAGGCTTTGTTTGGAGCTCGGCTTCTTTCACCTTTATCTGTGAAGGGGGGGTGAACAATGGGTCTCTAGTGATGAAGAGAACCTCCGTTTTTTTGTGTTGAATGCGGAGGTTTTGGGATTGCAGCCATTCAGACACTGCATCAAAGCAGTTGGTCATCGGTGAAAGATCCATGCTGAGTGTGGAGAAAGGCATGTAGAGGAGAATGTCGTCTGCGTATATTAGACAGTCGACCTTGAAGGATTTGATGATGTTGCAGACTGGCTGTATGTATATGTTAAATAAGAGTGATGATAGGGATGACCCTTGTGGCACACCCTGTTTTGATGGAAAGGTGTGGATGTTGCTGTTCCTGAAGTTACATACTGACATCTCTGGTCTAGGTATGATCTGCACCATGCCAGGGCAGTGTCGTTGATGCCCTTTTCTTTTAGCCGCCCTAGTAACAGATCGTGGTGTACAGTCAAAAGCAGCAGCAGCAATGTCCAGGAAAATAAGCACAAAGCCTTGGCGTATGTTGTCAATGCCTGTGATGATGTTGTTGAAGAGGGTGGTGAGGAGGGTATCTACACCGTGGAACTCCCTGAAGCCATGCTGGCATTGGTCTAGAGGGGATGCAGTATCGATGTGATCCTGTATTTGATTTTGAGCTTCCTTTTCAATTACTTTAGCTAGAAAGGGAATACTAGATATGGGTCTATAAGACTCGACTTTGTTTTATTTTTCATTCCTTTCCTTTTGATACCTAGCATTCTATTTGTTCACTTGGCTGCCACTGCACAGTGGGCGGAGGATTTTAACATGTTATCCACGATGACGCTTAAATCTTTAGTGGTTCCCAATGTGGAACTTTGCATTGTGTAACCACAGTTTGGGTTGTTCTTTCCTAGGTACATAACTTTGCCCAGTCTTCCAATTTATCAAGATCCTCTTGGAATTTTCCACAATCCTCTTGGGTTTTAACAACTTTAAATAGTTTTGTGTCATCTGCAAATTTGATAACCTCACTCGTTATTCCCTTTTCCAGGTCATTTATGAATATGTCAAAAAGCAGCGGACCCAGCACAGATCCCTGGGGTACACCACTATTCACCTTTTTCCATTGGGGAAATTGGCCATTTAGACCTACCCTCTGCTTTCTATCTTTTAACCAGTTTCTGATCCACAATAGTACACTGCCTCCTATCCCATGACTTTTTCGTTTTGCCAAAAGTCTCTGATGAGGGACCTTATCAAAGGCTTTCTGAAAGTCCAGATACACTATATCAACCGACTCACCTTTGTCTATCTGTTTATTCACACCTTCAAAAAAACATAACAGATTAGTAAGACAAGATCTTCCTTGTCTAAAGCCATGTTGCCTGTCTCCCATTAAGCCATGAGTAATCACATCCTGTACTATAACCTGCACTGGCTCCCAATTCATAGTCGGATTTAAATATAAAATAATAATGACCACATTCAAGTTAATAAAGGACATATTGCAATCTTACCATTCAAACCTTATAAAGAATCCACAAAATGACAGAGCAAGAAGGAAATGTGGACAAAACACTCTCCTTGTACCATCCACATTCAGAAAATATATCAGGGCAACAATGAACAGAGCCTGTAGTTTCACCACCTCAATGCTATGGAACTCCCTCCCAGACAAGCTCAGAGCCACCTCAGACCTGATTTCATTCAGGAAACTACTTAAGACACATTTGTTTATAGAACATTTCGGCACAGATACAACCATCTCAAGAGCTCTTCCCCACATAAATGTTTCCAACACAAATCAGAAAAAGATCTCTTCTCCCTCTCCCCCCACCCACTAATCCTCCCCCTCCCTCCCGACCCCCCTATTAAAAAGCATCTAAGCTTTTTTAACCTTTTTCACCTAAGAACAAATTGATTTTAGTAGACTCACCAGTGTATTATGATAAACCATTGTATTATGGATAGGCTTGCTCCTGTAAATAAATTCCCCTGAACATAATGTACACACATGTAAATAAGTTAGATTTCTCACATTGTAATGTAAATAAGTTTTATTCTTACATGGCACTATTTAATGCCACAGTTCTAATTACCATGTTTTATGTTAAAACAAGTTGTCAATCTGTTAATATGTAATGTTCTTTCCCTGTTACATGTAAACAGCTTTGATTCCGCTGAAAGGCAGTATATAAATACAACAAATAAATAAACAGGATGGAGTCTGTGCAGAAGTTTGTTTCCTAAACTGGTAAAGCATATGGGGCAGTCCAAAATATTTCAATATGTCTACTTTGGAAGAAAGGCAGGAAAGGAGAGACATAATAGAAACATGAATGCACTGGAAAGCCTCTTTCACTTGAAAGAAAGATCTTGAATGAGGGGGCATAAGATATGCCATACTGGGTCACACCAAGGGCCCATCAAGTCCAGAATCCTGTTTCCAAGAGTGGACAATCCAGGTCACAAGTACCTGTCAGGTTTCCAAAAAGGTACACAGATTCTATACTGCTTATTCCCAGTAAACAGTGAATTTCCCTGGTCCTTAATGGTTTATGGACTTTAGTCTTTCTACTTTTTGAAGGAATAAACAACTGACCTACATTTACCCGTTACACTCCATGATAGATATCTATAAAATAACGAAAGGAGTGGAACGGGTAAATGTAGGTCAGTTCTTTATTCCTTCAAAAAGTAGAAAGACTAAGGGACATGCAATGAAGCTACAATGTAGCACATTTAAGACTAATTGGCATAAATATTTTTTCACTCAACGTATAAACTCTGGAATTCATTACTGGAGGATGTATGAAAAGCTGTTAGTGTAGCTCGGTTTAAAGGAGGTTTGCACAACTTCCTGGAGGAAAAGTCAATAAACCATTATTAAAAGGACCAGGGAAATTCACTGTTTACTGCTGGGAAGAAAGGCTCAATTGCCTAAGAAGTACTCTAAGGAAAGATGCCCATAAGTGCACCCCCTCAGAAATACTTAGCTGGAATAATGCGTATCCGCCATCCCGCTAATTCAAACTTATTTCAGGCTGCCACATAGACAAACAAATCTTGATGATTTAAAGTCCCTTGTCATAAGCAACTAAACTTTGCCATACAGTAAGCATCACTAGAGTAGCCTCATTTTAAGGATTGCCAATCGAAATGCAGATATCGCTGTTTGAATTCAAACTACCTCAAAGGTGATAGCTTTATCCATTAACACTGATTGAGTACTGCATCTCTCTTCAATTATTAAACAACAGAAGATGGTTTAAATTCATTAATCAAGGCATCTAATAAAGTAAAAAATAATCCAAACAAAGGAGAGAGGGTGACCTCTCAAGAGAGGCAATCCGACAAAAAATAGCAGTTGATAGAATAGTCTTATTTAGATAGGCAGAGAGTTTGTATGGGTTTATAGGGTTTTCACCTTAATTTTAGAATGTCTATGTGGTGATTCTTTTGAGCTTTATTGTGTGAGGACATGATTATTGGCACCTTATTAACAATTCAAATCAGTTTGAACAGAAGATCCACATTCCCTTTGCAGTAATAGATGCACCTGTGATCTATTGTCAGAACTCACTTGACTTGAATCAACCGATGAATGTTGGCTCTAATGTTTAAAATGGCCCAATTCACTCCCTGTTCCATTTTCTCATTTTCCTGAGACTGTCAGAAAAGCCATTATCACCAAACATCAGACTTTAAAGGGGTAGAAGTCCATCTCCATAGACCTTGGGATTCCTGAGTCTACAGTTCGCAATGTTATCATGAACTTTTCTGCTCATGGAACTGTCAAGAACCTCTCAGGAAGAGGAAATTTAATCCAAGTCTTAGAAGGTTAGTGTGAACTGTTGGAAAAACACCAAATATAATATCCAAAGAGCTTAAGGCTGACTTGGATCAATCTGGAGTGGTGATTTCCACCCGCACCATATGCCATGCACTAAACAAAGAAGAATGTCATGGGTGAAGGCCAAGGAGGACCCCACTGTTCAAAGACAGACATAAAAATGCATCCATGATCTTTGCCCAAACCCACCTTGAGAAACCACAGTCATGGACAAATGTTCTGTGGACAGATCAAACCAAACTTGAGCTCTTTGGCAATGCAGACCAGCAATACATATACAGGCAAAGAAATTAAGCTTATAAGGAAAAAAAACACCCTTCCAACAGTTAAATATGTTGGCAGTTCCATAATGTTGTGAGACTGTTTTAATGAAGGCCTGGAATGTATTAAACGAATCATGAATTCAGAGGACTGCCAAAGTATTTTGCAGAAAAATGTGCTACCTAGTATCAGAAAGCTAGGTATGCCTCAAAGGTCATGGGTCCTCCAACAGGACAATGATCCAAAACATTCATCCAAAAGTACAAAAGAATGGTTAAAAAGGAACAAATTGACTTTTTTAAACTTGCCAGCAATGAGTTCTGATCTCAATCCAATCGTGAACCTTTGGAAAGAGCTGAAATATGTCATTGGTAAAATGAATCCTGGAAACATTCATGAGCTGGAACAAATTGCAGTTGAAGAGTGGGAGAAACTACCAGCAGACAGATGTACAAAACCTATAGATGGCTACAAGAAACCTTTGGAGGCTGCCATCACTGCCAAGTGCTACACAACCAAATATTAGTGGAGGGTGCCATGAATCCTTTCCAGGTCATATTTTGGTTTTTTTCTAAGAAATTAGAAACATAGAAACATAGAAATATGATGACAAAAAAGACCACATGACCTATCTAGTCTGTCCTTTCATATCAACAACCACAACAACAATCCAGCTTCCATCTCCTACCCTCCACTGAAACTGCTCTTACTAAGGTCTCAAATGATTTGTTCTTGGCAAAGTCCAAAGGCTTTTACTCTGTCCTCATTCTTCTTGATCTCTCTGCTGCCTTCGACACTGTTGACCATAACCTTTTTCTTATCACCCTATCCTCACTTGGATTCAAAGACTCTGAACTATCTTGGTTCTCTTCCTATCTATCCCATCGCTCTTTCAGTGTGTGCTTCGATGGCTCCTCCTCCTCTTCAACCCCACTACCTGTAGGAGTTCCTCAGGGTCCAAACCAAGTGGCAATTGGTTCTAAATAAAGTTGTTTCCTCCTGAGTTATCCACGTCTTCTTACTGGTTTGGTCTTCTCTGACGTGGGTTCGTGCCTGAGTGTTGGGGAGTTCCTCAGGGTTCCATTTTAGGTCCACTCCTCTTCTCTCTCTATACCCAATCCCTTGGCACCCTTATCTCTTCCCATTGCTTTCACTATCATCTCTATGCTGATGACTCTCAAATCTATCTTTACGCACCTGTTATCTCTCCTGATATCAAGTCTAAGATCTCACTCTGCCTCTCTGACATTGCAGCCTGGATGTCCCACCGCCGTTTAAAACTGAACATGGCCAAAACTGAGCTTTTTATCTTTCCCCCAAATGCTTCCCCTCCTCTTTCCCCTTTCTCTCTCTCTGTTGATAACTCTGTACTCCTCCCTGTTTCTTCAGCACGTGTTATCTTCAATTCCTCTCTCTCTTTCTCTTCACATATCCAGCTCATTGCTAAAACTTGTCGTTTCTTTCTATACAATATTTCCAAAATTTGCCCCTTCCTCTCTGTTGACACCACTAAATTGATTGTCCACTCCTTAATCACCTCCCATCTTGATTATTGTAATGTTCTCCTTGTCGGCCTCCCTGCAAGCCACCTCTTTCCTCTTCAGTCAATTCAACACTCCGCTGCTCGACTCATTTTCCGCTAGTCTCGTTTTTCTCACATCACTCCTCTCCTCATGTTGCTTCATTGGCTTCCCATCCGTCTCCATATCCAATTTAAACTTCTCCTCCTGACCTATAAATGTATTCACTCTTCTGCCCCCCAGTACCTTTCATCTATCATCTCTGCTTACACCACCTCTCTGTTGCTTCGCTCTTCTAACAGTCTTCGTTTATCTGTGCCCTATACTCATACTGCCAATTCCAGACTTCGCTCCTTCCAACTGGCAGCACCCTTTGCTTGGAATAGTTTTCCTATCTCTGTGCACCAGGCGTCCTCCCTGGCCATTTTCACGTCTAGACTAAAATCCCACCTCTTCACTATTGCTTTCCATTCCTGTCTTACCCTATCCTGATCTCTCTATCAACATTTGCTTACTTTGTCCTATAAATTTTTATTTGTATTATGTAACTTATTTTGTTTTCTGAATTATTAGATAGTGAGCTCTGATGAGCAGGGACTGTCTCTCTTCTATGTTTGTACAGCGCTTCGTATGTTGCGGCACTTTATAAGTCTTTAATATTTATTTATTATATTTATTTATTTATTTAACATTTCTTATATACCGCGCTATTTCTCATCAGTGCGGTTTACATCGAACAATAAACACTTGGACTTACAAATAATAATAATTATAATATTAATATAATATAACAAATATAATAATAATAATAATAATACAGTCCCATTTTTTCCTTTAGAGATCCTCTGTGTTTGTCCCATGCCTTTTTGAATTTAGATACTGTCCTCATCTCTACCACCTCCACCAGGAGACTATTTCACGGATCCACCACTCTTTCCATAAAGAAATATGTTCACATATCACTACTAAATCTATCACCCTTCACTCTCTTCCCATGTCCCCTCGTAACAGAACTTGCTTTCAATTGAAAGAGGCTCTCCCCTATACATTTATGCCACAGAGGTATTTAAACATCTCAATCATATCACCTCTATCCCACCTTTCCTCTAAGGTGTACATATTAAGATCCTTAAGTCTGTCCTCATATGCTTTATAATGAAGATCACTAACCATTTTAGTAGCCACCCTCTGTACTGACTCCATCCTGTTTATATCCTTTTGAAGGTGCGGTCTCCAGAATTGCACACTATACTCTAAATGAGGTTGCACCAAAGACTTATACAGAGGCACTATCACCTCCTTTTTTCTCCTAGCCATTCCTCTCCATATGCACCGAAGCATCCTAACTTTTGCCATCGCCTTTTCTACCTGTTTAGCTACTTTAAGATCATCAGAAACAACCACGCCTAGGTCCCGCTCTTCTTTAGTGGACAAAAGTACTTCACCCCCTAAACTATATTGCTCCCTTGGATTGCTGCAGCCCAAATGCATGACCTTACATTTTTTAATATTAAATCCCAGAAGCCAAATTCTAGACCATTCTTCAAGCTTAGCTAGATCCCTCCTCATGTTATCTATACCTTCCTGGGTGTCTACTCTATTGCAGATTTTGGTATCATCCGCAAAGAGGCAAACCTTATCCGACAGCCCTTCCACTATATCACTAACAAAGATGTTAAAAAGAATCGGACTGGGGACAGATCCCCGGGGCACACTACTGGTAATGTCCTTCTCCTCAGAGTGAGCTCCATTTACCTGTACTCTTTGTCGCCTCCCACACAACCAATTTCTAACCCAAGCAGTAACTTTAGGGTCCATCCCTAGGGTGCTCAGTTTGTTTATAGGTTGCCTGTGAGGAACGGTGTCAAAGGCTTTAGTGAAATCCAGAAACCTCACTATTTTCTTTTTCAGCAGTGTTTTCAATAATTTACTCACCACCGAAGATAAACTAACCGGCCTGTAGTTTTCAACCACATACTTACTTCCGCGTTTGTGTAATGGTACCACATGAGCCTCTCTCCAGTCCTTTGGCACCACTCCCGACACCAATGAGGCATTGAAAAGGTCAGTCAGTGGAGCTGCTAGAACGTCCCCAAGTTCTAGGGTGTATACCATCCACTGTTCCCTCTAAGCTGTGCGCGTGTGCACGTGCACACACCTCGCTGAGCGAGCGCACATACTTTACAACAGAGCGCACAAAAATTCAGGCTCTGATTCTGATAGAAAATAACACAGACGTCTTAAAATTTAAAAGTTATGATTGTAATGACTAGAAATTTCCCACTTCATTTAGTAATCGTCTATTTTCATTTAATTAGATTAAAATTAATGTGGTGTACATACTGTATTCTGATGTGTAGTCAAATTTTAAAGTATATAACTCCGAGTGTCATTATGTGGCGCACAAAAATTTAACCTTCCTTCAAAAGCTGCACACAGCTGATATTTTATGCGCACACAGCCTACAGAAAATTAGAGGGAACATTGATCCCATCTGGTCCCATCACTTTGTCTACTTTAAGTTGAGCTAGTTTCTCATGAACATAGGGCTATGTTTACTAAACTGCGGTAAACGTGAATAACGCGCGTTGAACGACATTAACGATCGTAAGAGCAGTATAATGCGCGTAATCACGCTCCAACGACCATTAACATCATACTACGCGCGTTAACCGTAGTTAACGATAGTAAAGCCCCGCGGCGCATTAAAACAGCGCAGAAGGTGGAGAGTGGGCGGAGAGAAGGGGTCAATGGGCGGAGAGTGGGCAGGGAGAGGCTCCCCTCAACCTAACGTGCTGAAGTGCAGAGCTCAATTCCAACGCGAATGAAAACCTGTCGTTAAAGGCATATTAAAGGGAAGAGAAACCATTTCCGTCAGCAATGTACAGCAAAACCGGGGAAACCCTACAAAACGTGAGCAGTGTGATACATGTGCACAGAACAAAATTGCAAATTAAACTTTAAAATGACCATAAGAAACAGTGTAAAAATTATAATTCAGATGGGCAACAGTGATAGCAATGGGCAACAATAAAAAACACTCCCAGGAAAGCTCCAACAAAAAAGAAATGATGTGTGGAAGGGTCTACACTCCGTAGACCCTTTCAAAAAGCATTTCATTTTATTGGAGCTTTCCTGGGAGTGTTTTTTAATGTTGCCCAATGATATCATTGTTGCCCAGCTTGGTTATGGGTGTGTGCCCCTTTTTTCGAGGTCTTTTTTGAGGTTTATGTGCACGTTTGTCTTCATACAAGGTAAATGAGCCCACAGTAAAATTGTGCAGAGTAGGGTTTCTGACTCGTCAGGCCAGTTTTCCTACCTCCAGGGACTGCACTGTCTCTGTGGCCACAGTGTGGTGCAACGGACACAGCCAGTGCCTGTAAGACCAGAGGGTCACAGGCTCAAATCCCAGCTGGGGCTCCTGCCAACCCAGTCCCCATAGCTTTACCCACCACTAAACAGTGATAGTAAAGACACTCCTTTATTGCAGAGAACATACACTTGGTTAATACGCCTATATTTTACCACACCAAACACAGACACCATAAACAGGCGCATTACCTAGAGCAGAGTCTCGCAAATGCAGTCCTGGAGGGCCCCACACCATTCAGGTTCCATGCTGCCTCTAATAAAGATGCCTTTGCTGCATATCTATGCACCACCCCCATGGTATGCAGATGTAGCTCATGCAAATTTATGAGGGACAGCATGAAAACCCGAATAGTGTTTGGAACACCAGGACTGGAGTTGGGAAACTCTGCCGTACAGCAGCAGCCAACAGGGCCAGACACACCCACACCCACACCCACAGTCCCCATTGGCCAATGCCTCCTGGAGAGGCAGGACACTGGGCCCTGCCTGTATCTCCCAATACTACCAGTTGCATACCTTAGCAATGCCACCCTACACCTGGGTATATGGTATACAGCTATCAAACGTTTCCTATGATAACTGGCAGATATCAATTCCTACTTTAAGCACATTTTGCTCATTGAGCTCCACCATAACAATCATTCTGATGTCTGCGGTGTGTGCTGCAGGTCTGGTCTCTGATAGTGTTTACCACCCTGGGGAGTGACCCCCAACAGTATTGCGTACCATATCCATGCCTGTACTGTGCCCAGGACTGGTGTGGTGGGTATGGCTGCTGAACACCTCTATAGTAGCACAATGCTGGCATAGGTGTGGGGGTGGCTGTCTGTCTATCCAGTGTGTGGTGGCTGCAAACACGTTCCACAGCCCACACTGCCAGCAATGTTGCCAGTATTGGGCTGCCAATGTGCATAATGAGGAGCAAGGTACCATGGGTATAGGCCGGACAGGGTGGCCTGGCCAGGGTGCATCTGCACAGGGCATAGGGCACTGACTGGGACATTTTAGTGCCCGGCCACCACCTACACAGACAGGGTGACCACAGTATGTCCTGCTGAGAGATCACTCTCACCCTGACTGTGCAGTGACCACAGCATGGCTAGGCACCCCCATAGTGCTATATAGTATTTCTCTCATGTGATAGATATGGGTTTCCTTTTGGGCCTAGTCACTGATTTATCTGCTTGTTGTGTATGCTGACATCCCAGTTCTGGGTGCATGCATTTCCACTGGGCACATGCACTGTTGATTAACTAGCAGGCTGTTTGCAGCTGGTATGTGTCTTGATGGAGTGGCTTGCAGGGTGCAGTGGCTGATGGCTTGCAGCAGGAGAATATCAGATAGTGATGGGGTGCAGCTTATCATATCCAGGCCTAATGCCTGTCTGCTCTTGTGTTATGGATGTGTACAGAGCTGCATTGACTGCCCTGTGGGGTGCCTGTTCTTCAGCAGGACCGGGGTTGATGTTCCCCTCTACTGCTACCTTTGCAGGGAGGTAGAATGTGGATCTATTGTTGGGAGGCCCTGTTTGCCGCCCTGGGGGGGGGGGGTGGTGGTGGTGGTGGTCATCCATGGGGGCTACACCTGCCTGAAACAGATAGAGACACCCAAGGTGTTATCTGCAGAAACTACCTATCTCACACATTAACACTGCTTTGGACCTCCGCCATGGCCTCTTTTAGCCATGGACGGTGCTGTGGACCTGGTGCTGGGCGCCTCACTGCACCCTCAGGGTGAGCACAGTACCCGCACAATGTGACGGTGTGTAGCTACTCTGTGCCAGTACAACACACGGTCAGTACTCCCAACCAGGCCGAGGTGCTGTGGGGGTGCACATGGTCACTTCCCCCTACCAGGCCGAGGTGCTGTGGGAGTGCATTCCCCATGGTGTGTATCTGTGGACAGCTGATTTGCATGTGCAGTGCATCATGGGTGTGACTGGCACAATCCAACCCTGTGAAAATCCAGCACCTGCTCACAGGCTCTGATAAACCATAGGCCATCACACGTACATCTGTTAGCATAATGCATAGGTGCAAGACACCCTAAAGAGTCTGTAATATAAGGTGTCCACGCTGGTAAAAACACACATATCCATGCACCAACGCACGTAGCTACGCCCGTACCAACGCACGGGGCTACGCCCGTACCAACGCACGCAGCCACGCACACTGCGAGGGTGTGTTTCTGACACCACTACTCAACGTAAAGAAAAACATGCCTCCTCATTCCCTATGTAATGTACAGGGTGATGCCTGGGCCAGCCTTCTGCATTAGGCACACTGGGGACTCGAACCCATGCTGCCTGTAACAGCAGTCGATACACTAACCATTGTGCTACAGCTCTGTTTCAGTGATTTGTGTCTGTACGCCTTCATACGATTAACGCGCAGTAACGCGCCACAGCGCCCTGTAACGCTCATTAGTTTTTGGAACGCGCGTTAGTGGTTACGATGTCCCGCCCATGTCCTTTTTTGGCTTTCCTTTCACTAACGCGGCTCCTAACGCGATTTGCACTAACGCAGTTTAGTAAACATACCCCATAGTCTTCTAAAATTTGTTCAAGATGTCCCTCACTTCTGTTCCTGTTTGTGGGTGATTTCTGAGGTCCTGCTCATGGTTCTTCATCTGTGAACACAGAACAGAAAAATTTGTTAAGCAATTCCGCTTTATCCTCATCAGCTTCTACATATTCCTCCCCTTCACCCTTGAGTCTGACAATACCACTTTTGTCCTTCCTCTTCTCACTAACATATCTGAAGAATGTCTTATCCCCCCATTTTATTGCATTGGCTATTTCCTCCTCTTTTTGAATCTTTGCTTTCCTGACTACTTTGCTAGCTTCTCTAAGTTTTTCCAAATATAGATGCCTGTCTTCCTCTCTCTGTGATCTCTTGTATTTCATGAAGGCCTCCCTCTTTTTCTTAATCTTTTCCGCTTCTTCTTTTGAAAGCCATAGCGGTCTCCTTTTCCTCTACATCCCCCAGCTGTTCCCATCCCGCTAACAACTCGCTGAGGTATTGGCCCATCTTGGCAAACTTGGTTTTCCTAAAGTCTAAGACCTTCACCTTTGAATGGATTCTAACAGCCCTAATCCTAATACTGAACCATGCCATCTGGTGATCACTGGATGCAAAATGATCTCCCACTATAACATCAGAAACACTTTCACCATTGGTAAGCACCAAGTCCAGTATGGTCCCATCACGTGTGGGGTCTGTTACTGATTGCCTTATTAGTTCTACCTGTAGAGAATCCAGGATCTCTTTACTTCTAGATGATACTGCAGCAGGAATGTGCCAATCAACATCTGGCATATTGAAATCCCCTATCACTAACACTTCCCCTTTCCTAGCAATGCTGCGTATGTCTTTAATTAACTCTCTGTCCACCTTTTCCTCTTGTGAGGGAGGGCTGTATATCACACCAATGCAAATAGATTTCTCTTTCCCTATTTCTAGTTTAACCCACAATGCCTCCTCTCTCCCTTTTAACCTCTGCAATTCCAAAGCTTTAATATTATTTTTTGCATATAATGCCACTCCTCCTCCCCTTCTTCCTATCCTGTCCTTTCTGAATAAAGTATAGCCAGGTATAGTTACATCCCAGTCATGGTTTTCTGTGAACCATGTTTCTGTAACTGCCACTAAATCCAAGTCAGCCACTCCCACCAAAGCTTCAAGATCAGGGATCTTATTTCCCATGCTATGGGCATTTATACACACTGCTTTCCATATGTTACCCCTGTTACCCATTTCCATAAAGGTATTTAATGTATCACTTACCTGTTGGCTTTCACTTACCTCGGGGCTTTCTTCACCCATCCCCAATGAAGCTAGTTTAAATCCCTCTTCAGTAGATTAGCCAGTCTACTACTGAAGACGTGTCAACCTTTCTTGGACAGATGGATGCCATCTCTGCTCTGCAACCCTTGGAACAGCATCCCATGGTCTAGAAAACCAAAACGCTCTTGATGACACCATCCATGCAGCCATGCATTCATCTCCAGGATGCGAGCCTCTCTGCCTTGGCCTTTATCCTCAACAGGGAGGATTGAAGGGAACACCACCTGTGCACCTAACTCCTTCATCCTCTGTCCCAGAGCCATGAAGTCACTTTTGATACGCTCAGAGAGATACCTGGCAGTATCATTTGTTACAACATGGATTAGCAACTTTGGGTAATATTCAGTGGGCTTGATGAGTCTCGACAAACTCTCCATAACATCTTGGATTTTGGCTCCAGGCAGACAGCATACCTCTCTGTACATCAAGTCTGTTTGGCTGATGGACGCCTCAGTGCCCCTCAGAAGAGAATGACCAACCACCACTACCCTTTGCTTCCTTGTGCTCACTGATTCTGCAATTTTGGGGTACTTGAGCTCTGGTTCTTCCCTTTCCAGTGATGCTTTCACCTCCTCCACTTCCAGAGCTGCAGAATGGTTCTTCAATTCAAGGGCTGGAGAAGTTAGATTGGTGATTCTGAACGCCCAACTATGTTTAAGTTGTACAGGCATATTTTTTTGTTGTATATATTTGAAAATACTATTAAAATATTATGATGACATACATTTGAAATATTTCCAATTATTTCTCAAGATATTGTACACAACATACCTAAAATGCAAGGGTACCAAAAGCATAGTTACTCACCTGTAACAGGTGATCTCTGGAAACAGCAGGAATTTAGTCTTCACATATGGGTATCGTCAGTACCTGTTGGGAATGCTCCCCAGCGTCCAATAGAAAAGCTTTTTGGGAGCATTCCACAGTGCCTGCGTGCTGCCTTCCCACCTTTCCCAACTGTCCTTCTCCAGTTGAGTTTAAAGCTGAGACAAAGAGAGAGGGAAAGAGAGAAAGAGAGAGAGATAGAGAGATACAACTCCTAGGGGAGGTGGGTGTGTTGTGAAGACTAAATTCCTGCTGTTCCTGGAGATCACCTGTTACAGATGAGTAACTATGCTATCTCCAGGAACAAGCAGGAATGTAGTCTTCACATATGGGGACTCCCTAGCTGCAGATGCCATGGAGAAGGCCCCAGATGTTGTGTGCCTTTGTGAAAGGGCTCCACTTCCCCCCATGGATCTCTGGCATCCTATCAGGGATTGTGGGTAGGAGTTGATTAAGTATGGAATAGATGTTGAAGAACAGCCAGACCAAACAAGGCATCCCGGCGGGAGTCCTTGTCTAAGCAGTAATGGGCTGTGAAGGTATGAACCGAAGCCCAAGTAGCTTCTCAACAGATGTCGTCGATAGACACAGAGTGAAGATGAGCCATAGAAGCTGCCATGGCTCTCACATTTTGAGCTCTGACATGGCCTTCAAGAGGAAGGTTTTTACTCTCATAGGCAAAAGATATACACTGTGCAATCCGGCTGGACAGTGTTCTTTTGGAGACTGGAAGTCCCAAATGACTAGGATCAAAAGCAACAAAGAGTTGAGAGGACTTTCTATGTTGCTGTGTCCTTTGCAAGTAAAAGGCCAAAGCCCTTTTGCAGTCCAAAGTATGAAGATTCCTTTCTGCATTTGAGGCGTGAGGCCTTGGGAAAAATACAGGAAGGTAAACGGCTTGGTTTAAATGAAAAGGTGACACCACCTTTGGCATAAAGTGTGGATGAGTCCTAAGGACTACCTTATCATGATGGAACCTTGTATAAAGAGGATCAGCCACCAACACTTGCAATTCACTGATGTGAAGTGCTGATGTGATTGCAATAAGAAAGATGACCTTCCAGGAAAGGAATTTCAAAGAGGTAGTGGCTAATGGTTCAAAAGGTGGTTTCATGAGCTGCCCAAGAACCAGATTTCAGTCCCATGCTACTGGTGGTGGCTTAATGGGAGGCTTAGTTAAAAGAAGGTCTCTCATAAATCTCGCTATGAGAGAATGAGAGGAAATAGGTTGTCTATTTAGAGGCTTGAAAGAAGCTGCAATAGCACTCAAATGAACTCTCACTGAATTAGTCTTAAGCCCTGCATTTGATAAATGAAGGAGATACTCCAGTAATGATTCCAGAGGTATTGCAAGAGGGTTAAGACCCTTCTGCGAGCACCATATGGTAAACCTTTTCTACTTAAATGCATAAGAGCATCTTGTGGAAGGCTTCCTTGAAGCATAAAGGATATCCTTTACCTGCTGGGAAAGGTTAAGACCATGAAGTTCTAGGCTTTCAGCAACCAGGCCCTGAGATGAATAGACTGGGGATTGGGATGCCACAGCATCCTGTCCTCTTGATAAAGGAGATTTGGAGCAGATCCTAACTCCAGAGGCGGAGCTTGAGAGAGATGTAGGAGCAGAGGATACCACATTTTCCATGGCCAATGTGGAGCTATGAGGATCATATGACCTCTGTCTCTCTGAAGCTTGAACAGGGTTTTGGGAATTAGGGGAATGGGTGGAAAGGCATACAGGAAGTCCTGACCCCAATGGAGGAGGAAATCATCCTTGGCCTGACAACCCTGAGCCGGAATTCTGGAACAGAACCAGGGGATTTTGGCATTCAGCAGACTTGCAAAGAGGTCTATGTCCGGGGTTCCCCAAATTTGAAAAGATTTGTCCACCTTGTCTGCATGGAGAGACCATTCGTGTGGAAGCAGAACTCGACTGAGTCTGTCTGCCAAGAGTTTTGAATGCCTGGAAAATACACTGCAAGGAGATGAATCTGATGCTTTCTGGCGAGGGCCCATAGTCGCAAAGCTTCGTTGCAAAGTGACAGAGAGCCTGTTCCGCCCTGCTTGTTCACATAGAACATGGCTACTTGATTGTCCATTTGAACTAGGACTCTCTTATAGATGAGCTGGATGTGGAATACTCGAAGAGCAAGGAAAATTGCTCTGAGTCCTAGTAGATTGATGTGTAAATAGGCCTCCTGTGGAGTCCAGGTACCCACCTGTGAAGCATCTGTTGTTAGCGTGGCCTGGGGTGGGGGTTGCTGAAAAGGAGACCCCACCAAAAGGTTTTGGGGTGATTGCCACCATTGGAGGGACAAAATAAGAAAATCTGAGTTTGCTATTTTGTTTGACAGGCAACCTGACGTCTGAATCCACTGAGTAGATAAAGTCCACTGGGCTGCCCTCGTATGGAGGCGAGCATAAGGAACCACATGCATGGTGGATGCCATGTGGCCTAGCAACTGTAACATTTCCTGAGCAGTGAGGTGAGGTTTTAGCACTGCTTGGGAAGCTAACTGCACAATGCGAAGGCAGCGGGGCTGTGGAAGGTAGGCCCTTGTCTGTCTGGTATCCAGCAGAGCTCCTATAAACTCTAGGGACTAAGTGGGAGCAAGGTTGGATTTTGGGAAGTTTATGACAAGTCCCAGATACTGAAGGATGCAAATTGTGTGAATGAGGGCAAGCCTGGCCTCTGGCTCTGAAGGGGCTCGAATGAGCCAGCCATCTAAGTAAGGGAAGACGAATATTCACAGGGTGCGGAGAAATGCTGCCACCACAGCCATGCATTTTGTGAACACCCTTGGTGCAGAGGCCAGGCCAAAGGGAAGAACCCTGTATTGGTAGTGCTTCCCTTGAAACAGAAAGCGAAGGAACTTTCGGTGAGTTGGATGGATGACAACATGAGTGTATGCATCCTTGAGATCTAGAGAACAAAGCCAATCCTGACTCTGAAGGTATGGCAGCAGAGTTCCTAGGGAAATCATTTTGAACTTCTCTTTGAACAGGAATTTGTTCAATTCTCTGAGGTCTAAAATGGGTCTGTGTCCTCCTGTTTCCTTTGGAATAAGGAAATAGGGGGAATAAAACCCTGTACCCCATTGGGGAATGGGTACCTCTTCTATTGCCCCTTGAGCAAGGAGCACAGCGACCTCTTGCCCTAACTGGTCGCTGAGAAAGGTCTGAGAACTGAACTGTCTTACGACTGTAGGAGGGGGCATGCTGAGGAAATGAAGCGTGTACCCGTCTCTTACAATAGACAGAGTCCAATTTTCTGCTGTTATCTGACCCCATCTGGGGACAAAATGACATAACCTTCCTGGGATGGTGGAGGGTTCTGGGCCATTCAGGGCCAGGAAGGCAAAGTTCTCTAGATAGGAGTCAAAGCCCCTGTGGAAGCTGAGTCTGCTGAGCCGGTTGAGGCTTAGCTGCTTTTGTCTTTGTTTGTCTAGGTTGTTGCTGCTGCCCCTTTTGGGCAGACTGACCTAAACGATGCCTCTGCTGGGTGTAGGAGGGATAAAACGTCTTCTTCTTACTGAAGAATGGTTTCTTATAGGTTTTTTTCCTTGCAGGATCAACTGTAGATTTAGACAATCTATCCAAAGTGATATTGTCAGCATCTATCTCATTAGCTTTTTCCTGCCAATTCTTGCCAAAGAGATTCTCTCCTGTGCAAGGAATGTTCCCTAGTTTATCCTGTACCCAAATTTCCAAGTCAGATGCCTGGAGCCAGACAATCCTACGTGCACCTATGGCAATGGCAGAGGTACTGCTTATGCACTCAAAGCAGTCAAAGGCTGCACGGTTCACAAACTTGGAAACATCCTGGGCATATTTGACAAGGGCAAGGTAATCTTGCCTCTTATCCACAGGGAGGAGAGGGCTCATAAGCTCTAAATCTCCTGTGACCTCCTTATTGAACATTCCCATATATAGAATATAGGAACTGATCCTAGCAGTATGCATGGAAGCCTGGAAGGTTTGACGTCCAAAGGCGTCAAGAGTCCTACACTCACATCCTGGAGGATTAGATGCATGCCTTTTTGCACACTTTATCCTTCTCATAGCTGATTCAACCACCATGGAATGGTGTGGTAATTGAGTCTTCTGAAACCCAGGACAAGGAGGAACTCGATACATGGTGTCAAGTCTTCGAGAGTAAGGAGAGGTGGTTTGAGGTGTTTCCCACATCCTTAACATGAGATAATGCAAGATCTCATGAATAGTTAGGGTAGCTGCCTCCTTGGGAGCTTTAGGGTATTGCAGGATTTCTAATTCCTTTGCCCTAGGCTCTTTTTCAGGAGCTACTGTGATGGAAAGACCTCGGGCCACATCTCGGATAAAATCCTGAAAGAACATATCCTCTGGTGGAGACATCCTATGCTGAGGAGAAGAGGAATCCTCAGGAAGAAGTACTCTGGTATCGGCAGAGCTTTCAGATTCTTCAGACTCATCCGCGGATTCGAAGTATCTCAGATCCGGGTGATCGTGCAAGGCACGGTACTGGTACCTATCGAAGTCGGCATCGGAGTGTTCCAGTACCGACTTGTTGATGCCGGATAGACACGCATGCTCGGTCCTGATAGAATACCTGCTGATGTCGATGCAGTCGGTGCCAGCACTGGAGTCGATGCCGGTACCGGTTGAATTGTCTGAAGCGGTTTCAGGGGCATCGAGGCCGTGAGAAGAGCCGCCAGACTGCGTTCAATAGCAAAGAATATCTGGTCTATCGACGCTGCCGATGCTTGGGTATCGGTACCGGATGAAGTGGCCGGTACCCCAGAGCATGGCACCAGTAGTTCTGCTGAGGTTGAAGCCTCGAGAACATCCTGGAGCCCCATTAGTGCTTTGGAAGCCAAAGCCTCCTGCCGGGGCAGTTTTGCCAGTGAAAGTCCTTCAAGGGCAATGCCAGAGGCATCTCGATGTCTAGAAGGAGATCTACCCTTTGAGGACCGGCTAGATTTATGTTTAGTTACCTGAGATCCATGGGAGGAAGACGAAGCCCTGGAAGACGTCGATGCCACAGAAGCTGCATCGGAGGGAAAAAGGGTGCTAAGCTTAGAAGCTCGGTTTTGCTGGCCCCATTTTGACATCATCCCACAGGCAACACACTCAGAAATAGAGTGGTCAGGACCTAAACATTTGAGGTACCACTCATGGGTGTCAGTGACAGAGATGGTACCGCCACACTTAGAACACTTTTTAAAACCCGATGCGGGTTTTTCCATTCTGAAGGTAAAAGTTGAGCCTAGTGCTCAAAATGGCACGTGGCACCTGAGGAGAAAATTATTGGAAAGACTCCAGAAGAAAGGTTTTTTGGGGTTTTATTAAGAAGAAAAGAAAGAAGAACCGGTGGTACCAGTGTAGCGTCGAGGGAAGGCAGACGCGACCACAAAAAAGAAGAATAGAAGGATTTTTTTTCTGCGGTGACAGGATGTGCGACCTGTCGGCTCCGCGGAAAAAGAAGAACTGGAGAGGGAGAGTTGGGAAAGGTGGGAAGGCAGCACACAGGCATTGTGGGATGCTACCAAAAGCTTTCCTATTGGACGCTGGGGAGCGTTCCTGCGCAGGCTCTGTCGGTACCGATGATACCCATATGTGAAGACTACATTCCTGCTTGTTCCTGGAGATAATGTTGACCACTGCAGTGGAATCCCTAGCCCCCTCAGCACCCAGGGCTGGTCCCCCTGCCTTGCATTGAATATCCGGGTTTAGGGGTCGGCAGGCAGAGCTATACGCAAGGCCTGCCCAGAAGAATATTGGGCCCTACATGTTTATTTTGGCAATTATCTGGATAGTGCTGCTGAATATCTGTACAGCCTGCAGGTAAGGTTCCCAATTAAAACTGGGGTGGTCTGTGAGCAAAGTTAGAAGGTCCCAGAAGCTATTTTGTTAGTGACAATATTTAGCTGCTAAATTTATGCAGTTTTTGCTATCCAATTAGTGGCTGCATAGCACCCCTAACCAGACAGCAATCGCTCTATCTGCAAAGCCAGATATTGAGCACCGGACATTTGATATGCCCCTGTGCTATATATCCAGCTTTAATTAAAGTGGTAGCAGTCAGGCACTTTAAAAGCACTTACCGCTGCTGAATATCATCCCCATAGTGCCTATGTGTCTTTATAACACAGTAGCACAAAAGCAGACAAAATTATAGTTAAAATGTGGTTGCATGTGTTTATACCATCTTGGGAGCAAGTACAAATATAGGCAGCTGAAGTATATGCATATGGGTGTTTTATAACCTACATTTCATGTGTACTTAGATACTCTCCCCATGCTCTGCCAAAACTCTTCCCCCAAACATGCCTTCACCAAGGGTGGGCTATACAAGCGTATAAACACGATGGGCCTGATATTCTAAAGGTATTTACACTGTTTACAGCCCAGTAAACCATGTAAATGCCTTTAATTGGGATATACAATGGCACTTACACAGTTAGTGTCATTGAATATCCCCTTCTAACCCCACTAGACGCCCCAATGCTATACAGTTAGCATCAGAGCATGTTGGGGACATTCTGGGTTGGAGTGGAGTCAGAGACTGTAACTAACCAGGCAGTGGCAATATTGCATGCTGCCTGCTTAGATACTGCGCCTAAAAGATAGGCAAGGAAAATCCTTGCTTATCTTAAAGGTGCAGGAGCTAACCAGGCAGCATGTAATATCGCTGCTGCCCAGTTAGATACTGCGGCTTCCAGGATGTGTGGCGATCCCCAGATATTCAATGCCAGGGCTGCATATGACCCTGGCATTGAATATCCAGAGTCAAGGGTCAGCGGGCTGGACTATGCACCACTACAGATAAATTTTGGCCCCAAAAAATCCTTCATAAATTTACCCCATAACAACCATATTTCACTTGGGGGAATTCTGTGCAATGCAGAATCTGGGCAGATGCATAGAATTCTACATTTGCTATGCAGAATTCTGCTTTGGCACCAGCATAGGCAGACAGTGATAGGGTTGCCAACTGACCGGTTTTCAGCCGGCCTGGCCGGTTTTTCCATGGCCAGGCCGGCTGCCGGCACAGATATAGAACCGGCCCTTGAAAAGCCGGTTTTTTGCTCTGGCCGCGAGATCGGTAGTGGCCAGAGCAAAAAAAACAACTTTTCTCCACAGTGCGCGAGCGCGAACGCAATCGATCCTCCATGCAGCCGCTGCTTCTGCTTTTCACAGAGCAGCGGCTGCAATAAAGTTAATTTGAAAAGAAGAGAAACCTGAGGAGCCCTCCTACCTCTCACATCACTTCCTCAGGGGCTGCAGAAGGACAACCGGAGGGCTCCTCAGGTTTCTCTTCCTTTTCAAATTAAGTTTATTGCAGCTGCTGCTCTGTAAAAAGCAGAAGCAGCAGCTGCACGGGGCAAAGCAGAGGCAGCACTGAGGAGTGGGGGGAAGGGTGAAAGCAGCTTTAAGGGGGGTGCAACACTAAGGGGGGGGGGAATGAAGCAGCACTAAGGGGGTGAAGCTGCACTAAGGGGGGCAAAGCTACACTAAGTGGCAGGGGGTGAAGCTGCACTAGTGGGGGGCGAAGCTGCACTAAGGGGGGGTGGTGAAGCTGCAGTGCTGGTGGGGGGGGAGGCCAAGGACTACAAATGGGCTTTGATGGGGGGGGGTCTAGGACTACAAATGGGCTGTGATGAGGGGGGGGGAACCTGGACTGGGAAAGGGCTATGGGGGGGGGGTGACTTGGACTGGACATGGGCTATGAGGGGGGGAACTTGGACTGGAAATGGGCTATAATGGAGGGAGGTGGAACTTGGACTGGAAATAGGCTGTGATTAGGGGGGCTAGGACTGCAAATGGGCTGTGATTGTGGGGGGGCTAGGACTGCAAATGGGCTGTGATGAGGCAGGGGGGGGACCTGGACTGGAAAAGGGCTATGGGGAGGGGATTTGGACTGGAAATGGGCTATGAGGGGGGGAACTTGGACTGGAAATGGGCTATGGTGGAGGGAGGGGGAACTTGGACTGGAAATAGGCTGTGATTAGGGGGGCTAGGACTGCAAATGGGCTGTGATGGTGGGGGGGCTAGGACTTCTAATGGCCTGTGATGTGAGGGCTAGCACTGGAAATGGGCTGATGAAGAGCTGGAATAGGACTGGAAATGGGCTGATGGGGGGCATGGGAGAATGGGACTAGAAGGGAGTGGATGCTGGGTGGGTCTAGAACTATAAGGGAACTGATTTTGGGGGAGGACTAGAATGGATGGGGAATGAGAATGGAGAGGGGAAAAGATATTTTGTGTGGAAGAAAAGTCTACGATGGGCCGGGTATTGGGAGAGTAAGAAGGGCTTGAGAATGGAAGGGTGAAATTTAAATGGATGATAAAGGAATAAGGAAAGAATTGGGGGAAAGAGCAAAAGGGAAACAAGCAGAAATAGAGAGAGAATGGAAAACATCTAAAAGAGAAGAAAGGACAAATGGATAGCTTGCAGAAGACACAAAGAAACCAGAAGAAAGTGACTGGAGCAATTGCAACTGAAAAATAAAATGCCCAAACAGAAGGTAGAAAAATACTTTTTATTTTGAATTTATTAACTGGAATATGTCTGGTCTGCGAAGTGTCTATTGCTAACATCTTTGCGTTTTTGTTTAGTGCAAGAGGAAATTACTTTATAGTTTTATTTCTCCAGTGTTGTACATTTCATGTTTGGCTTTTGGGGTTCCCAGTTTAATTATTATCTGACCAAGGAAGTTAGCCTACATGTATCCTCGGTAATTTTTGTGGGTGGGGCTGGGGGCGGGGCAGGGGTGGGACCAGGGGCGGAGAATGGGTGGAGCATGGCAAGCCACAGGTGTCGGGTTTTTCTCGGTGAAAAAGTTGGCAACCCTAGACAGTGAGGCAGGCTCAGGCACACAAGCTTTAAGAGCAGCTAATCCTGCCTCACTGTTCACAGCCACAGGAGCATTTCCACACTGGAGCGCAACATTTTAAGAAGGTAAACAGAAGTGCTTTATTTTTCTTGCTAGAGATAGGAAGCACTTCTGTTTACCATTTTAAAATATGCAGTGCCAATGATGGAAGTCTAGGCCTGATATTTCAAGCCCTTAGCTGGTGGCCAATGGGAGTCCAGACAGCTAAGGTAGCAGAACTATCCAGATAGTGCCACTGCTTGTCTCCACAGATTGCCCAGTACTATCTGGTTAGTGGGTGGAGTGAGGGACGGTGTCAATGCTATTTGGATAAGTGCCAACTTTACTCGATAGCAGCGATTTTCAATTAGTGTTTATCCAGATAACGTAAGCTGCATGCAAAGCAAGCCTAAGTTGCTATCTGGATAAAGGAAGTTTGAAAATCGCCACTAGTCTGATAAATCTACTTTTATCCAGACACTGCTGAATATCCCACTGATATTTAAGTACCACGGCTTACCTTTGCGATGTGTGAATATTGGCCATTTTGAAAATCATCACTCTCTCTTGTCCAAAGTCCCCATTAATATAAGTGGACTGCTGCATTCCTGTGAGCAATTTCTTCAGACTTTTATGAGTCATTATTTCTTTGAGCAGGCTAAAAAATAAGCAGATGTGTCTTGTCAAAGAACAGGTATATATATTGTTGATGCAAACCATATAAGAAACAGAGATAAATTGACTTTCATCATTCATGTCAGTGATAGTTAGAGAAGCAGTTTATCTTGACCAATGCATTTTTCTTAGGCCATGCAGGTCCACAGCTATATTTTATTTCATTCATATTCATGTCTTTCCCAAGCTTGAATTCCTCATTTCTTTTAGTTATTCTCAAATTGTTCCTGCAGCTTACAAAACTGCTAAGAAGAAGAAAAGAATGGTGCATTTTAAGAAACTTGCATGTGTGTGTGTTTGTGCACTTAGAATGGACTAGAGGCATTTGATGTGTTTGTAAATTCTGTTGTACTGAGCATTGAGGAATGTAGAGGCTCCACTTCCCAAGGTGAACTGTCACTTTCCTACGTGGTAACATTCTACACGGAAAATCATCCTTTTGTTCTTCATTTAATTCAACAAAATTTTAATTCCAGCACTGTATGGTAATATGATTATACTAATGAGAATGAATTGTGCCAATTAAAATGCCTTGTCAATGTTATTCAGAGAGAATGAGGAAGAAACCTTTTAAAGTGCAGAGTTCTTGTAATCATGTTAGGCACAAAGACATTAAGATTCTTCAGCCCACTGTAAAAATGTTTCAGACATGATAAGTACAGAACTTCAAGACCACATGGTGCAGCCTAAAGAGGGAATCTTTGTGGAAATGTCCAATGGCATATTTGAATCATTCTTACACTGTTGCTAAGAATCCTAGAGACATGCAGTCATATTCAGATGACAGGGAACCTACAATATTTTTGTTTTGTTTTGTGTCATTTTACATGCAAAACAACACACAAGGTTTTGTTTAACGTTTCCACTTTGGCATGCAATAAATCATTTTAGTATGTGCTAAAATGATTTAAGTTCAATATTACCTGTAAATCGATTTGACTCTAAGATATATTGGTCTATGCAAAGATGTGTCTGGGGAAGTGCAATGGAATTACATGTCCCCACTCAGTTTCATAACCAGCGGGATGTCTACAGGCACATCCATGTTTAGACCTGCTCCACACAGGAATAAGCATCAGAAAGGTGCTTGTTTTGGCCTTAAAACATCCAGAGAGTGTACAGAAGATAAATAGTTAATAGATTAAGATCACACTGGGATTTTAACCCTGGCCCTAACCCACTACACTAACCATTATACTATTAAATGTCCCCATTCTGAAGTGCTATTCTGGAGACATCTATGTAGACATCTCCCTAGATGTCCATATCAAGCATGTCCACATGAAATCATGCCTGATGTCCTAGATTGCACTTGGACATCCTTTGTAAAATGTGACTTAAAATGAACAATGAAATAAAATAGTAAAGAAAACAAAGGTTTATTTTTTTCCATTCACATCCTTGATGAATCTTGTGGATCAAATGATTTACAACACCAGAATCATACCCAATGAAAAACTGAGCATAAAAAAAGATGATTATATTTTGATACTTCGCTTGATATGTTGAGTTTTTTTTTTTTATTTAGAATTTTCATAGTACTCAGAATTTGGCACAAAAGTCAATAATCAAACAATTAGCTTTCACAGTTTCAGGTCAGGGAGTTGCTTAAAACCCTAGTCCTGAAAACCCCCCTTCTCTTTGTAAAGACAAGTAGGTGCCGACGGGGAGGCAAGATGGTGTCAGGAAGCAGACTTCTGGTGGCGGCTCCGCAGTGAAGGCACAGTGTTTTGGCGGTGATCTCTGCCTTATTTCATTATGGGGAGTTGGAAAAGGAAGCAAGCGGGTTTACCTGGAGGTCTCTTGCTGCCTCCCGTTGCTGGCCAGAAGACCTTGGACCTCTGCGGGTTTGTGGCCGCTGGGTCCAGAGCGGTGTCTTCGCCGGCACTGCATGATGAGTTGTTGGCTGTGCTGGGCGCATCAGGGGTGAGTCTATCACCGCATTGACATGCACCCCTGACTCAGCCAGGAACTGTGTCATCAGTGGATGGCATGTTCCTTCCTTCCTCGCCTGGCCTGCTGGAGAGCACACTGGTGTCTGGAGGTGGGGGGCAGCGCTGTATGCCTCAGGTCTGCATTCCGGAATGCTGCAGCAGTTGGAAGGAGGTGTTGCAGCCGCCCCGTCTTTTCCTGCGGTGGACTCGCGATTGAAGGAGCTTGGAGGAGTGCAGCTTCCTACTAGTCGGGGACAGGTTAAACCTGCTGTCATAACTTTGGATGCACTGTGGGATGCCATATCGGCCCTGACTACTTCTCTAACAGTTGTTGTGGGTACAGTAAGTTCTGAATTTTCCAATATGAAATTGGTGATTTCTGAGGCTTTCAGGGGCCAAGCGTTGCAGGTTGGTGCTTTATCACAATTGAAAGAAGATTTGGGACTCCTTCGGGAGGAGCATGTGGTTTTGATTAAGGAAAGATCAGTTTTAGTTAGAAAGATTGAACAACTTGAGAACCAAGTGCGAAGGAATAATCTTTGTTTACTGAACTTTCCAAGGTCTCCTCTCATATCCCCCCTGGAAATGGTGAGGAAATACTTCAGTGAGGTGCTCAAGATTTCACAACAGCATCTGCCTCCCCTGACCAGGGTTCAATATCTCTCTGTAAATACTGCTGGCATTCCTAGAGAAGGCTCAGAGGACCCACTTTGTGGGGTTGGGGACTTGACTGGCTTCTTGGAAAGTTCTTTGGAAGTGATAATCGAGAGAACTACTATGCTTGTTACCCTGGCACTAGAATCCAATAAGGTTTTGATTCTTCGGTCTTTTTTTAGGAACATTTATAAGAAAATTTTGGGCTCATAAGTTTGCATATTTCCTGATTTCTCTTGGGCTACCCAGTTAAGGAGGAAGGAATTACTGGCTTATCGGGCAGGACCCTCTCTCTGGGGGCTACGTTTTTGTTAAAATGTCCCTCTCGCTGCTTTATTTCCTACCAAGGTAAAATTTTATTTTTCTTTGAGCCCAAGCAGCTCCTTGAGTTCCTTAATGCAAGGAAAGATATTAAGGTAGATATGATTTCCCATACGTCTGATGCATTCGTCTTAACCTGCCTTTATTTAGTATTTCTTGAGCAAGGGCTTAATTATGATCAGGATTGAATTGTAATTTGGTTTCTTGTTGTATATTTCCTGTATGCCTCCCCATTGTTTTTCTTTTGATTGCTTTGTGGACTAATATTTGGTATATGTTTATTTATTTATTTATTTTATTTAACAGTATTTCTAAACCGCCTTATCTTAATAATCAAGGTGGTATCACAGCAAGCAATCAAGTAAAGTGTGTGCGTTATACATGCAGTGAGGGTGAAACTTAGTTGTGTGAGGGCTGTGTTGGGTGCTTGATTTGTTTGAGCTATGTACAAGGTGGGCTATTTACAGTGGTGCTAAAAACACATTTTATATACATACAGTGTTTAGGAGGATTGGAGTGCTGTTATACATTCTCTTAGGTTATGTGATGTGACCATAGTGCTCTATGAACAGCATGGTTTTCAGCTGTTTTCTGAAGTCTTTGAGGTCTGGAGTTGCCCTTAGATCGTCCGGTAGATTGTTCCATATTGTTGGAGCAGCCATGGAGAGAGCTCTGTCTGTTGTGTCCTTGCGTGTGTGCTTGTATTCATTTGGGGTACTGACTCGGTTGCGTGTTTGACTTCTTCTAGGACGTGCGCTGGTTTCCGGTTGTATGAGCGTGTGGAGGCTGTTGGCTGATGTGTGCTGTTTTATCTTAAATAGGTTTATGATAGTCTTGTATCTGATGCGAGCACTGATTGGGAGCCAGTGTAAGTCCTTTAATGTAGGTGTGATGTGCTCCTGCCTTGCGGCTTCGGATATGATTCGAGCTGCAGTGTTTTGTGCCAGCTGGAGTGGTTTGAGAGCTTGTTTCGGTAGTCCAAGGTATATCGGATTGCAGAAGTCCAGTATTGGGGTTATCAGTGCTTGACAGACGGTACGGAAGTGTTCTGGGGCGAGGAGTGGTTTCAGTCTCCTGATGATTCGCATCCTGTAGTAGGCTTTTTGGATTGTTTTGTCTATGTGTGGTTTGAGGTTGAGTTTACTGTCCAGAGTAACCCCAAGGTATCTCACCTCTGATCTTATCGGTATCGTGGTGCTTTGTATCTTTATGTTTGGTGGGTGTATGAAGCTTTGGTTCCGAGTGATGATTAAAGCTTTGGTCTTGTTGTAGTTTATTGCGAGGTTGTTGTTTTGGCACCACTTCGTCATTTGGGTAAGGCAGTCTGTTATCTTAGAGAAGTCCGGGTTGTCGATTGATATCGGGGAGTATACCATGATGTCGTCTGCGTATATTGTGTATTGGATGTTGTTCTCTTTCATAATGTTGCATATTGGTTGGATGTAGATGTTAAAAAGGAGTGCTGAGAGTGCGGATCCTTGCGGTACTCCTTGTTGGACATTTATGGGTCGGGAGGTGTCATGTCCCACCTTGACCTGTAGCTGTCTTTCGGTTAGGTACGAGTGGAACCATTTCAAAGTGGTACCGTGTATACCAGTGTTCTTTAGTCTCTCCAGGAGCGTATTGTGGTCAACTGTGTCGAAAGCTGAGGAGATGTCGATGAAGATCATTATAATTCCATTCCTGGTGTTGTCAATTATTCTTATGATGCTGTCGAAGAGGTAGATCAGTAGAGTTTCGACTCCATGGTTGGGACGAAATCCGTGTTGGTTGTCGTCGAGAATTCCGTGTTCGTCAATGTGTTCCTGAAGGTGTAGTTGAACCGTCTTTTCGATTATTTTTGCGAGGAAGGGTATGCTGGAGATTGGTCGGTATGCTGCTGGGTCCTTTTTGTCGAGAGTAGTTTTCTTTGTGATTGGTCTTACTGAGGCAAGCTTTAGTTGCTGTGGCATGAGTCCTTGAGTGAGTGAGTTGTGTACCATTTTATGAATGGTTGGTATGAGGCTTGATTTGGTGGTTTTGACCCATGACACTGGGCAAGGGTCTGTAGGAGCAGTGCTTGTGTTGATTGTGGAGATGATGTGGGATATCTGTTCTTTTGAGGGTGAGTAGAATGTGCCCCAGGTTTTGGGGTGTACGTTCGTTCTGGTGGTTCCACTGGGTGTTGTGCGCTCTGTGGAGTGAAATTTGTCTTTGATGTGGTCGGCGAATTTCTGTGGATCAACTTGTACTTCGCTTTCTGCTGCTTGCTCTTTTGTCAGGGTTTTTACTATTTCGAAAAGTTCTCTGGGTTTGTTGATGGAAGAATTTATCAGGTTTGTGTGGAATTCTCTCTTTGATTGGTTGATGTGTTCATTGTATTGTTTTTGCTTTGTTAGGTAAAGATGTTGGTCGGAAGTTGTTTTGTTTTTTCTCCATCTCCGTTCAATCTTCCTGAGCTCCCTCTTTTCCTGTCGTATTTTTGCTGAGTACCATGGCTTGTTTTGTCTCTTGTTGTGGTGTTGTTTCTCGGTCCTGTCATCGGATGGTTTGGCGGCGTTAGCTAAAACGCTGTTCCAGTTGGAAACTTGTTCCTCCAGGTCCTCTGAGTCAATGTTCAAGTGTTGTAATGTGTCCTGTATGAATTCGTCCTTGTCAAAGGACTTGAATCGTCTTTGTGTGTGTGGGATGTTCGCTCTGTCGTTTGTCCGGTCTTCTTGTGATTGCAGTTTTGTCTCGATTAAGTAATGGTCAGACCATGGTACTGGGGTGATGGTGGGTGTAGAAATTAGGTCTCTTGAAGTTAGGTAGTTTGATGCGAAGATGAGGTCTGGGGATGATCCAAGTCTGTGTGTTGGAGCATTGACTATCTGTGTGAATTGAAGTGAGGTCATTGCTTGAAGGAAGGCCTCTGCATCTTTTGTGTTGGCGGACTTGAGGTTGAAGTCTGCAATTAGTAGTGCTGGTTTGTTGTTTGTTGTTATGGCACAGGCTTCTTCGAGTGTGAAGGCTAGTTCGTCGGGTGGAGCACGGGGTGCTCTGTAGGTTAGGCAGATTGCAATATTCTTGTTCTTGATGCTAATTGTGTTACACTGCTGTGTATCTGTGAGGTTCTGTGTCTTGAACTTGAGTTTTGCTTTTGCTATTATTAGGACTCCTCCTCCACGCTTGTGGGTGCGTGGGCAGTTGTATGCTGAGTAGTTGTTCGGTACTAGTTGGTTGAGTAGTACACTGTCGGTAGGGTTGAGCCATGTCTCTGTGATGCATATTATGTCGGGCTGTCGCTCTTCTATGTGGTCTACCAGAGTGTGTATCTTGTTGCAGATGGATCTGGCGTTTATGAGCTCAATTGTTGTTGTCTTTGTGGAAGAGGTTGTTGCTACATGTGCTTCCTTTGAGCCGGTGTTGGGGTTTGATTTGTGTCTGTTTGGTCTCTTTGATTGGGAGGTTGCGAGTGTCTCTTTGTGTGTGTGTTGTGGTTCGAGATATGGCAGTGCAGTAGGAGGGTACCATGGTGTGTTTGTTTGAGGGTAGTGGAGGTGTGTGTTCGGTGGGAGGAGTTGTGTGACTAGTAGGTAGAGAGGGAGGAAGTATGTGGTGTGCATGTTGGTAGTTTGTGATGTTCTGATAGGGTGATGCCTGTCTCCTTAGGTCTTCGTCTGTTGTTTGCTTGGGGAGAGCTGTACTTGGTGCGGGAGCCTGTCCCGGGGATGTAGAGCTGGATCTGTGGTGGTCGCCTTGTTGCGGGAGCCTGTCCCGGGGAGGGAGCCTGTCCTGTGGATGTAGAGCTGGATCTGTGGCGGTCGCCTTGGTGCGGGAGCCTGTCCCGGGGAGGGAGCCTGTCCCGTGGATGTGGAGCTGGATCTGTGGCGGTCGCCTTGGTGCGGGAGCCTGTCCCGGGGAGGGAGCCTGTCCCGTGGATGTGGAGCTGGATCTGTGGCGGTCGCCTTGGTGCGGGAGCCTGTCCTGGGGAGGGAGCCTGTCCCGTGGATGTGGAGCTGGATCTGTGGCGGTCGCCTTGGTGCGGGAGCCTGTCCCGGGGAGGGAGCCTGTCCCGTGGATGTGGAGCTGGATCTGTGGCGGTCACCTTGGTGCGGGAGCCTGTCCCGGGGAGGGAGCCTGTCCCGTGGATGTAGAGCTGGATCTGTGGCGGTCGCCTTGGTGCGGGAGCCTGTCCCGGGGAGGGAGCCTGTCCCGTGGATGTGGAGCTGGATCTGTGGCAGTTGCCTTGGTGCGGGAGCCTGTTCCGTGGAGGGGAGGCCGGAGCTTTTATGGAGTGTGTTGTTGAAGAGGGCGTTTGGTAGTGTGTGATGTGTTATGTTCTGTGGGAGTTTTACCTACGGTTTTGATGTCCTCCTCGGTCTGCTCCTCTGTCGGGATCCGTTGGTATGCAGTCGGCGCTGCTGAATTCCTTGGATGTTTCCTACTTTTCGCCTTCGTGCCGCGCCTAAGGGCCACGCCAAAGGGCCCTCTGGCGAGGCCCTCAGGCCCGGGCCCGCCCTGCAGGGACGCTGCTTTTATCCCCGGCCGGCTGCTGTGTGTTCGGGCTCCCACTGCCCGGATTGGGCAGGAGCTGAAGAGGGGGTGGAGACTCCCGGCAGCGGCGTCTCTGCAGGCAGGGACGCCGCTTTTATCCCCGGCCGGCTGCTGTGTATTCGGGCTCCCACTGCCCGGATTGGGCAGGAGCTGAAGAGGGGGTGGAGACTCCTGGCAGCGGCGTCTCTGCAGGCAGGGACGCCGCTTTTATCCCCGGCCGGCTGCTGTGTGTTCGGGCTCCCACTGCCCGGATTGGGCAGGAGCTGAAGAGGGGCTGGAGACTCCCGGCAGCGGGAGTTTTTCCTTTAGTTATTTCTATCTGTACAATTTAGATATTCCATATTTTCTTGGTTCATTCATGTGAATGCTTGAGTGTTCTTGTGTAAATGCCAATAAAGATTAAATAATGAAACCCTAGTCCTTATCATCTATCAATTACCCTCTACACCTCCTCTGCCATTTAGGGGTATGTTTACTAAAACCCTGCTAATGTGCCGGCCATGCTAGTGTGTGGGTGCCATATAAGGAGTGGGTGTTTCTTTCTGAAAAAGAAAAACTGTGATTTAAATATGCGCTAAGGTGCGTGGCGCCCATGTGCACCCCGCACATTAGCGCATGAGAAAGCTGCGCGGGAGGCATAAGTGGCGCACTGATGTGCATGCAGAAGAGCAGAGCCACAGCACAATGGTTAAGACACTGACCAATGGTATAGGGATCAGTGGTTCAATACCCCACAGTACCCAATGAAGACGGCTGGCTGAGTCATTACTTTAGGTGCCAGTGAAATATTGGGCAGCATAAGGGGGCGCGCTGATGGGCATAAGGCAGCATGCTATTGCTTTAGGAGGCATTTTAATATTGGGCGGCATAAGGCGGCGCGCTGATGTGAAAGCACAGAAGCAGAACCACAGCACAATGGTTAAGACACTGACCAATGGTGCAGGGATCAGGGGTTCAATCCCACACAGTGCCCAATGAATAAAGCTGGCTGAGGCATTACATATTATGGGGAAGATTGCTTTAGGAGGCATTTTATTTTTATTTTAATTATCACTACTTGCAAACGCACTCTCAAAGTGTGTTAACATAAGGCGCCCCATAAGGCATATTTTAAAGTGCACTCTCCACCAAGGCACCCTAGAATGTTGCTTATAGGGCGCTTTATAAGGTGCCGTATGAGGTACCGCAAGGTCAGAGTACTGTTTTTGATGGCAGCACTGTGCAGTATAAGGAATGAAAAGCATAAGTAGATGCGCTGACATGCAAGGAGGAGCAGCAGTGAAGCACAATGGTTAAGGCACTGACTGCTGATACAGGGGTCATGAGTCTGCTCCCCAGTGTGCCTAATACGTAAGGCTGGCTGAAGCATCAGCTTTGCAATGTACGTTTTGTTTCCTGCAGCACTTTATTTTTATTTTATCAATTGCTGCCAGCAAACACGCCCTCACGTGCCGTAATTGAAGGTGCCGTATAAGGCACCCTATAAGGCACTCCATAGGGCACATTATGAAGTGCACTGTCCACCACGGCACCCTAAAATGTCCCCTATAGGGCACCCTATAAGTTGCTCCACAGGATAACGTATAGTGCACCTTATATGGACTGTAACCATAAGGTAACCTATAGGGCGCCCTATAAAGCGCCCTCTGAGGCACCTTATGGGTACAGTACGATGAGGGTGTTTTTGCTGGCAGCAATAATGTACATTAAAAAGAGATAATGCTCTAGGCAGCCCCATCAAATAACCCCACTGTGGTTTTGTACCCACCACCTCTGGCTCCACAGGCAGTGAAGTAACCATTGTGCTACAGCCATATAGCTGCTAGCAAGGCCCTGGCTGGCTGCAGATGGAGTGCACGTCACCACACAGACAGTCTGCTGTGGTCACCAGGATAGGGTTAGCCCACCCATACCCATGATGCACTGCACATGCAAATCAGCTGTCCACAGATAAACACAAGATGGGGAATGCACCCCCACAGCACCTCGGCCTGGTAGGGGGTACTGACCGTGTGTTTTACTGGCACAGAGTAGCTACACACAGTCACATTGTGCGGGTACTGTGCTCACCCTGAGGGTGCGGTGAGGCTCCCAGCAAAAGGTCCACAGCACCTTCCATGGCTGAAAGAGGCCATGCCAGAGGTCCAAAGCAGTGTCAATCTGTGAGATAGGTAGTTTCTGCAGAAACACCTTGGCTATCCCTGTCTGTCTTAGTCAGGTGCACCCCCAGCCCCAGCCCCAGCCCCAGCCAAGGGTGGCAAACAGGGTCTCCTATCAACAGATCCACATTCCACCTCCCTGCAATGGTGGCAGTAGAGAGGACCACATCAATAACACAATAGCAGATAGACCTTAGGCCTGGATATGCTAATATGCACCCCTCCACCATCTGATATTCTCCTGCAGCAAGCCTTCAGCCACTGCACCCTGCAAGCCACTCCATCAAGACACATACCAGCTGCAAACAGTCTACTAGCTAGTTCATAGTGCATGCACCCAGAACTGGGATGTCAGCATAAACAAGCAGATAAATCAGTGACTGGGCCCCAAAAGGAAACCCATAAATATCACATGAGAGAAATACCATATAGCACTAGGGGGGTGCCTAGCCATGCTGTCATCACTGCACAGTCAGGGTGAGAGTGATCCCCCAGCAGGACATAGTGAGATCACCCTGTCTGTGTAGGTGGTGGCCGGCCACTACAATGTCCCAGCCAGTGCCCTATGCCCTGTGCAGATGCATCCTGGCCAGGTCACCCTGTCCAGGCTATACCCATGGTACCTTGCTCCTCATTATGCACATTGGCAGGCCAATACTGGCAAAAGTGCTGGCAGTGTGGGCTGTGGAAGGTGTTTGCAGCCACCACACACTTATAGACAGACACACACACTCCCACACCTATGCCAGCATTGTGCTACTATAGAGGAGTTTAGCAGCCCTGCCCACCACACCAGTCCTGGGCACAGTACAGGCATGGATATGCTACGCTATACTGTTGGGGGTCACTCCCCAGGGTGGTAAACACTGTCAGAGATCAGACCTGAAGCACACACTGCAGACATCAGAATGATTGTTATGATGGAGCTCAATCAGCAAACTGTGCTTAACGTAGGAATTTCTATCTGCCAGTACTCATAGCAAACGTTTGAGAGCTGTGTACCGTATACCCAGGTGCAGGGTTGCATTGCTAAGGTATGCAAGTGCTAGTATTGGGAGATGCACGCAGGGCCCAATGTCCTGCCTTTCCAGGAGGCATTGGCCAATGGGGCCTGTGGGTGTGGGTGTGGGTGTGTCTGCCCCTGTTGGCTGCTGCTTTACTGCAGAGGTTCCCAACTCCAGTCCTGGTGTGCCAAACACTGTTTGGGTTTTCATGCTGT
Source organism: Ichthyophis bannanicus (assembly GCA_033557465.1). Taxonomy (NCBI): domain Eukaryota; kingdom Metazoa; phylum Chordata; class Amphibia; order Gymnophiona; family Ichthyophiidae; genus Ichthyophis; species Ichthyophis bannanicus. Next base: position 264,860,340 of record CM066034.1, read on the forward strand.
CCGTCATGAATATGCATGAGCTACATCTGCATACCATGGGGGTGGTGCATAGATATGCAGCACAGGCATCTTTATCCTGAGGCAGCATGGAACCTGAATGGTGTGTGGCCCTCCAGGACTGCATTTGGGAGACTCTGCTCTAGGTAATGCACCTGTTTATGGTGTCTGTGCTCGGTGGGGTAAAATATAAGCGTATTAACCGTGTGTATGTTCTCAGCAATAAAGGTTTGTCCTTACTATCACGGTTTAGTTGTGGGAAAAATATGTGGACTGGATTGGCAGTAGCCCCAGCTGGGCTTTGAACCTGTGACCTTCTGTTCTTGCACACACTGTCTGTGTGCACTGCACCACTGTGTTGCCACAGATATGCTGCATTCCCTAGGGACTCCATGACTGTACATCTGACAGAGCCTGTCTGATGCAGTGGACGGTGCTAGCCTGCACAGGGCTAGGCCACTGTCTGCTGTGGCTAGCAACCACTGCCCCCTCCACCACCTGTACCCTTCCGCCAACATGCTGACATGTCCTTATCTTGGAAAAAGCATATGACCTGATTGAGTTGTGGCACTCCAGGACTGCGTTTGGGGGACTCGGCTGTAGGTAATGCCCATTGTTATGGTGTGTGTGCGGTGTAGGGTAAAATATAGGTGTTTGAACCATGCTTATGTTCTCTGCAATAAAGGAGTGTCTTTACTATCTCTGTTTAGTGGTGGGTAAAATGTGGGGACTGGGTTAGCAGGAGCCCCAGCTGGGATTTGAACCTGTGCCCCTCTGATTCTGCAGGCACTGGCTTTGTCTGCTGCACCACACTGTGGCCACAGAAGCAGTGCAGTCCGTGGAGATAGGAAACCTGGCTGAATGAGTCAGAAACCCTGCTCTGCACAATTTTACTGTGGGCTCATTCACCTTGTATGGAGACAAAAGGGCAAATAAACCTCAAAAATGACCTCGAAAAAAGGGGAAAAAAACATAATCAAGCTGGCCAATAGTGATATCAATTGGCAACATTAAAAAACACTCCCAGGAAAGCTCCAAAAAAAGAAATGATTTTTGGAAGGGTCTACGGAGCATACTGTGCATATGTATCACACTGCTCACGTTTTGGGGGTTTCCCCGGTTTTGCTGTACATTGCTGACAGAAATGGTTTCTCTTCCCTTTAAATCGGCTCTAACGCGAGGTTTTCACTCGCGGTATTTTTCAGCTTGAATTTCAGCCCCGCTCCTGTGCGGGGAGCCTCTCCCCTCCCACTCTCCACCCATTGACCCCGTCTCTCCGCCCCTCCAGAGCCTTCCTCCGCCCTCGGAATGCCTTTCCACGCCTATATCGCACATCAGCGCGCCGCGCACTTGTGCGGGCCCGTTAGTGCAGCGCGCACGTATGCGGGGCACAAAAACACACTATTAGCATGTGCTAAGGTACCTTAGCGCATGCTCAAGTGCGCCCCGCACAATTGCGCGGTTTAGTAAACATACCCCTTAGTCTTTTACCCTATCTGCTCAAGAGATTCAACATTTTCTTCCACTCCTTCAGCAATCTCCACACTTTCTGAGAGCATCTCACCATTGTCATCATTATGTCTCCTCTTCTCTCTCCCCGACTCTCTTGCCCCTTTCCCTTCTCTCATCTTTCTGTAGCCTCCACCTGCAGCCTCAATAGAACTGAGGAGATTCTCCTACTTTTACTCCACTGCTGATGTTTCTTTGGTGTCATCAGTTAAGATGTTTCCTCAGACTGAGATCTCATCAACGTGGACACTTCTGGATATACTAACCACGTCTAAAAGTCAGTTTCTCAAAATTAAGAAACCAGCAAGTGGAGGAAGAAGCAACTAAATCGGATTCTCACTTCAATACTTGGATCAATTTATTGTTACAATGTTGAGTCAATATGAACAAATGTTTATTCAACAGAATAAAGTGCAAATACACTCCAAGAGAATAAATTATTGTTCATTTAAATATATACGTTATTGCTAAAATTATTTAAAACACAACAATTGTGGTTAGATCAATTTAGCACAGCTATTTAAATCATGTTAAATACGATTTCTACACACTTGCACAACAGAGTTAAAAAGGTGAATATCTCTTTTGGTTTTACAGGAATTCTGATTTTGAACAAGTTTCAGAATGAATGTATCAGGTAAGTCAGGAATCTTAAAATTATATTTGCAATTAGAATTTTTCTTTTACAATGAATACATTCTTCTTGTATCTCCCTCTCTTTTTATTTTCAAGTAACTGTCACCAGAATTCGTCTGCTTCGAAGAAGGTAAGTGTAACCCACTTCAGATCATTCCTTTTAACAAGATTTTATTTTTCATTTCAGAACGTTAAGAAAATGTAATCTTCTTTCTTTACTCTTTCAAGTTCTTCTGACTCTTTCCTTTTAAATCAGGAAATATAATCCCAAAATGTAAATCAGAGTCCTTATTTGAGCTCAAGTAGTTTTAAAAATGTTATGTGTGCAACAAAAATCTGAAAATAAAAAGTAGTGATGCTTATCTAGAAGATGGTGCTACTTGCCTGTCTTGCAATGGGGCCATTTAAGCTAAACTCTGGTCCCAGTCCTCCATGATTCCATTCCTGGTGTCAGCAGGTTCAGTACTGTCAGCTATGACCTAATCCCTATCTCAAAAAATCAGTAAAGAAAAACCCTATTGCCCTACCAGTAGTTGCTGCAGAATTAGGTCCTTTTTTCATTTTCAACTACTAAAAGGATTACAGAAATGTAGATATCTATCCTAAAAAAAATAAAAAATAATTTTAATTGCCATAGCTAAATCCACCCTACACATTCACTCACACATTCATGCTTACCCAAAAGAAAAACAACTAACTTTCTTTAAATGCTCAGAGGCAAAACTCTTTTGACAGAATCAAATAGCCCTGATAAAAGGTGGGGAACAGCAGCAGTCAGGCATTCAGATTGAAAAACAATTTTCAGTCAGCTTTATTTCTAATACATTTTAAAGCAGGATCTTGGGAATGACAGTGACTGAATCTTCTTCAGTACAGGTGAAGTTTCCTCAAAACCAGTTTCTCTGTCTTATGAAACTCCTCAGCACTCATATCCAGAATGCTAACACAGATTTCTGAGCAGTGACACAACCCTTCAGAGAGTTTTAAATAAAATTCTCTTATCTCACGCTAGGGAAGCCACACTTGCCTGCCTTAGGTTAAAAAAGATTTGCTTTTCAACTGCTAGTTTCAGACAAACATCTTTAGTTCCAAATCAAATTTCTTCTTTAAGCAGCTAGTCATAGATTTCCTTTCTCTTCTAGAAATTTATGTCAAATTCTCTAAGTAAATTCCCTTCCCCAGAAGAGAAGTGACTTCTTCAGGCAAAAATAATTTAATTCTACCTGCAAGTCTCAAAGCAGATCTCTGCCATCAGCAATCCATTTTTACTTAGAATAGTAAAATTTAAGTCCAAGTATTTTTATAAAGGACAAAAGATGATTAGTACATCTTTATAGCAATCACTTTCTCTCTCACACACTTCCATAGTGTTTCAAACTCTAAAAATGCTGGCTCACACCAACAGATTGGTTACTTCAAAACATGTTTTTCTATCAGCAATTTCTAGCCAAGACTCTTCTAATGAGTGAGGGGTTTTTTTCCAGAAATGTTTCCCCTTTCTTTATAAAATGACAGAATCATGTTCACAATTTTAGCAACAGAAAAAAAACTCCTTAAAACTTCACACATTCCAATACATTCACTCCCTGAACCTCTCTCCAATCAAAATCAGCTTTAGCTGTTTAAGTTCAACTGCAAAGCCCTTTCATACTACAGACATCCACATAAATCTAGTATCTGTCTAACCCCAGCTGCTAATAGCCCCTGAAATGCCGGAGTTAAAACTCAAATCTCAAGGCACAAATCTTAGCTCTCCCCTGTATGAATACCCTCTCTTTTATTGACTAAATATAAACTCCGCCCCTGTGTTTGTGTCTTTCATGCCATTTCTGAGCCCAGAAGCAACTTGTAAAAACACTCTTTATGGACTACTGTTCCGTGGCATGCTCTCCCTTTCTTTCTACATGCACCTTTACTGTAGCATGCACATTGAATTTATTTCCATGTCCGGGCAGATTTGTATTTCTTTTTAAAATGATTAATCCCCAAGGACTCCTCCCACCAGCAGTCAGTCAAAACAAGGCATTTGGTCTCACCTGGAACCTTAAAACCTTTAGGACCCGACATCTGCTGCAGTCATGGTTTTTCTTTTCCATATCAAGCTTTTCTCTGCTGGTCCTGAATCTCCAGGGTCTCCCAGCTCCTCAGCTGCTCTGGTGCTTAAGATTATCTCCATTATGTTCCAGCAAGGCTGTAGTCTGTCCCAATGTGGCTCCACTCCCATAAAGACCTAACCACCACAGCCAAAACTGCAGCCTGCCAGTGTCTCGCAGCCTGATGAGCGGTATCTCCCCCTGCCATGCTGCCTGGACACAAAACAAAGAGAAAAAAAGATCACCTCTGCCCCATCTATCATCAATGGGGCTGAAAAGCTTTCTGTACTGCCAGGCACTGACTCCATGGGAGCATTCAGCTCCATTCAACCATGGCACCCCAGCAACCACAGCAGTGTTCCCATTGGGACAAGACTTTCCACTTCTTGTTGGCTGCAGCAAGACATCCAGCCCCAAGAACTGCAGCACAGACCTGGGGTAAAAAAATACATTCTAACTGCTGGTTACATTTGCCCAATCAGACTAAAAAAAAAAAAGTAAATACTTTTTTTAAAATCTCCCTACTTAAAAAAAAATGAAAAAAAAAAATGTTTGCAAAATGTATAGGCATCTATTTTCTTTTAAACTTCCATTCACTTCAATCATACTATTACATGTATGTTAATACAGATTTCTGTAATTCACAGTCCACTTTCCCAATTCAAAATATATGGGGCATATTCAAAATGATTAACAGGGTTAGCAGACTTGCTAACCACGTTAATCGTGGCAAACAAGATATTCTGCATCACATGCCGGTTTTGTGCAGCACAAATCCCCCCTCCCCCATTCCGATGTATGCCCCAATGTTAACCATGTAGCATTGGAACATTCCAAAGGCAGTGCTTGTATTAATGGTCAGCAGCTGAAAATCACCTTCCAGACTCACCAATGCCGGTGGATGGCTATGAATCTGATATTGAATATCCAAGTCAGAATTATAGCGGCAATAGCCAGCCGCTTTCCTTTGGCTGGCTCCTGCTGCTGAATATTCCTCCCATAGATCTCCTATAAATAGGCCAGAGGTTTACCCTGATTGCTATAAGCTGAACTATGTGTAGGTTCACAGATTATTTCTTGCTCATCCAAAGTTTCTGCAGTAGAAAAATTTGTTTCTGACACAAATTCTGGGAAGGTTATAAGATTCTTCAAGTGTATTTTCTTCAGGGCCATCCACTTTTAGCTGCTATCTGGTGGCAACAGAGATCACCTACCAAGTATCAGGTAAGTGGGCGTGTACCCTGCTGAACCATGCTGCGAGCAACCAATGACATAGGCTGGGGGGAAGGGTCCCCATGCGGCCACGGGTAACTGGGTGCACAGCTAGGGTTTGCAGCAGGCCCCCCTGCCCTGTGGTTTAAGTCAAAGCTGCTTGTAAGGGAGGCCTTGGCAGTTGCTTGGTGAATGTGGCCTGTGGAGGGGGTGGGGAGAGGTTGGCAGCGCTTGTTTTAAATTGATTGGCCCCTATCCAGTATCTGGAAGGGGCCCATTAGCAGGTTTCAGATGCTGATGGGAGAGGAGAGAGGGGCCATCGGGAGGTTATTTTATCAGTCAGTGTATGGCTGCCTCCCTTCTTTCCTGTCATGGTCATTGGTGGTGGTGGTGTCAGGTGTCTTACTTGTGGCATTTTCTTCGGTGGCCGGGCTGTCTCTGGGTGCTGTTCTGCTACTGCGGTGCAGTTCTTTTTTTGCTGAGCTTGTGTTGCCTGTGTGATGACAAAACACTGTGGGGAAACAACTTCCCCGACTCTTCCACAGTGGCTGCCCCATCTTTCGAGGAGTCTGTGGCTGCATCGGAGGGGGCAGCCTCTGTGAGGGATGAGACTCTTGCAGGGCCTCAGCTGTGGGTTGTGTATGGAAGGGTTTTTACTTGCCAGTGTTGGGGAAGCTCTGCTGTGCCACTAGTGGGCATATCTCCTGCGTCTGTCCTTGCTGGGCCTACCCAGGTAGGGGCAGGGCAGTAACCAGGCCACCGTTTGGGCATGGGAGGGGACGGGCCAGAAGCATGCAGGTTTCTTGGGAGGTTGATGGGTTTTTGTTGGGCCATGAGATTTTGGGCCCTTTAGATTTCAGTGGGCAGGGAAGGAGTGCTGGTGGTGAGTTTGAAGCCTGTGCTGGCTTTCCTCAAGATGTTGGTATTAGGAGTTGAGAAGCTGTCAGGGGCCTCAAGGAAGGTGCAGGGGGCTCTGCTGGAGAGGCTGTGGGCCTGCAGGGGTGGGTGGACAAGGGGTGCCTCCACAGGGGCAGATCTGTTTCCCCATGTCAGATTTTCCTGAGGTTTATGGGGGGGGGGCCCTGGGTGCCCACACATTTTCCATCTGCTGATCTTTAGGGGGGTTGAAGTCAGGTCTGGCCTTTGGCTTATCTGGTTAGACTTATGGGCTTGTCCAGTAGCTCCCACCCTCATGGATGGGGGCTATGTGGAATTACTGAATGGGTAATGTGCAGGGTCCGTCCAGGCTTTTTCCCAGGTGGCCAGCTGCTATGCCCCTGCCCCTTTTTTCTCTGTTTCTCTGAATGGCTCATCGGAAGTGCAGCAGCAGCAGCTGGTGGTTGGGGGTGGCATCTGGGCTTGGTTGGCTGGTAGTATGGAGCCGGGTCAACCTGGTATTCAGAAGGCACTCAATGGAGGGCATGCATTCAGTGAGGTGGTTCAACAACCAGGACCTGTGGTCCTTGCCTCAACTTCAGTACCCAGTGGGGTGCCTACTACCACAGGTGAGCATGAGCATGGTTTGGGGGAGGCTAGTGGGGCTGGTTGGGATGGCTATCTGACAGCAGACACATTGAGGAAGTCCACCACGAAGCACAGATGTTTGCATCGGTGACGTTAGGGATCTAATCATCTTTGGAGTCCACAGAGGTTCAGGAACATGGCAGTACTTAAGTGGTCTCTGTTGGTGTAATGGAGGGTGAAGCTACAGCTCTTGTAGCCTTTTCAGATTGTGGGAAGGTGTTCCATAGGCACTACACCTTAAGATTCGGAAGAGACGTTGCATTCATATTTTCCACCTGCTTGAGGGCAGGAAGAGCTCCGGCAAGAGTAAGAAGAAGAGGAAGGAGGATGAGAAGGCTGGAAGTCTCAAGAAGGTCTTACAAAATGTATTGAACTGGATGAGGGCATTCTTGTGTTTGGCCAGTGTGTGGGACATCATATGCCAGAGCAGTATGGGCTTCTGCTGGCTTATGCCAATTCCATCCTGGAAGTTTCCCAGACACATAAGGGATGGGCTTGGTTGAATTATGATGAAACGTTTAGGGATAAGATGGAGGAGAGCAAACATATGTATTGGGGGACCCAGGATATTAATTCATGGTTGACCCAGAAGTCAGTGTGGGCTAGTTTCTGGAGAAGGGTATCTAGTAAGGGTGGCCCTGAAGTTGCGGCTGCTTCGGGTCGCTCCTTTTGCACTGGGCTGGTGGGGCCCAGAAGAAGGGGACTAGAGGTGGATCAAGTGCAGCATTTTTCTTCAATTGTGCAAGATAAGCTTGCTGCGAAGAGGGTGCTGGGCAGGATAGTGGACCCATTTAGGCAGCGGCCCTTCCTGGTGTTTGTTTTTCCTCTAGGGGTTGTGTTTAAGAATAAGCTGGGGAAATTTTGTTTAATTCATAACCTTTCATTTCCCCTGGACACTTCAGTCATTGACCGCATTCCTAAGGAGTCATGTGCTGTCCATTACACATCCATTGACAACACAGTCATCTTGGTTCATCAGGTCCCAGTGCTCTCCTGAGAAATATGGATATCAGTCAACTTTTCACTTTCTACTGGCTCACCCCCATTCATTTGTTAGACTTCTGCTTCCAGGGCTCGTACTATTTTGACAAATGCATGCTGATGGGTTGTTTGATTTTCTTGTGTATTTTGAGAAGTTTAGCACTTTTTTGCATTGGGTGCTAGTTAAGCATACAGAAATTCCCAACACGGTCTGTTACTTGGATGATTTTATGTTTGTGGGACTTGTGCATTCTGACACATGTGCATTTTTGCTGGAGGACTTTCTCAGCTTGCCCCGGGAATTTGACATCCTTTTGGCAATAGAGAAGGTGAAAGGTCCTATGCCAAAGTTCACTTTTTTGGGTATCGAGCTGGATGCAGTGGCAATGGTGGCTCATCTTCACATCGAGAAGGTGTACAAACTTCGGATGTTGGTTGCGTCGGCCAAGAAGGTGACCTTGCATGACATGCAGGCTTTGGTAGGATCTTTGAATTTTGCTTGCAATGTGATCCCAATGGGTCAGATTTTCTCCTGGCATCTGTCTGTTGTCATGTTGGGAGTGCTCCAGCTGCATCATCTCATTTGAGTATCTAAATGCATGCACAAGGATCTCCGGGTTTGGGATTCCTTCTTAGTGGATTTTAATGGTGTGTCTGTTTTACAGTCTTCAGAGGTTTTGAATGTTGACCTGCAGTTCTTTACAGACACTGTGGGAAGGTCTTGGTTTCAGCATATATTTTCAGGGTTCATAGTGTGTGGCCAGCTGGCCCACCAACTGGCTTGAATCGAGGCTCACCCATAACATTACCTTTTTGGAGCTATTCCCATTTGTTGTGGCATTTGAGTTGTGGCCAGACAGATTGCATAACTGTAGGGTGATCTTTTGGTTCAATAATGCAGCAGTAATCCAGTTAGTTAATTGCTATTCTCCATATTGTGTGCGAGTTGCGGCCCTCGTGCGGGTGTTCGTGCTGTCTTGCTTGCGATTGAATGTGTATGGCAGGGCTCAGCATGTACTGGACTATTTTAACATAATTGCAAACACTCTTTCCCATTTCAAATCATTGTCGTTTCAGACCTTGGCACTAGGAGAAGAAACAGAAGGGGCAATGGTCCCAGTGCACCTCTGGCAGATTAGCCACCTGGGATGCTGACTCTATTACAAAGGTCAGTAGTACCAGCTACATGGTTTTCCTATTGTAGGGGTTACATAAGTTGGTGTCTTTCTTGGCAGTGCATGGTTGGCGGTCAGGTAAGGTGCCAGAGCAGCTACTGGGCCTGTACATTGTTATTGCGAAGGGTGAGGATGTGTTGCACTCTTTCTTGGCGGGATTTGCCTTTCTCAGAAGAGCTGCAGGCTGGAGTAATCCTGTGGGGGGATTTTTGATGCGGAGACACTTGCAGGGTTGGAAATGATCTTCGCTGATGCTGCATAACCACAGGTACGTGATTTCACATGACTTGTTGGTGTGGTTGTGGTGTGAGCTCCTGGAGGTAGCAGTGTCCTCTTACAAGGCAGGCCTTTTCTGGGTATTATTTTATTTAGCATTCTTTAGAACTTTTCAGTTAGCGAGTTGGTCACAAATTCTACCTATGCCCCCTCCGGTTCGGATATGCTGCTTGAGCATGTGCAGGTGGGAGGCAGGCAGTTGCAAATTCTAATACCCTGAGCCATGACAGATAAGAGGGGCAAAGGTTATGGATGGTACTTAGTTGTCCAGTGGCTAGTTTGCAGGGTTATTTGGTCTTGAGGATGGATTCAAGGGGGCAACTGTTTGTACATGTAGATCCTCACCCTCTGACATGCTTTCAGTTCACAGCAGTATTGAGGTTGGTCCTGTGATACTTAGGCACTGAGAAGCATTTCTTCGCTTTCCATTCATTTCACATTGGTGCAGTAACGAGTGCTGTTGTGGCTGGCTTGGCTGATCCTGTGATATAGAACAGTGGCAGATAGCATTCCAAGACTTTTGATGGATACATCCGGTTATGAAGGGTGGGTGGGATAGGGTGGAGTTTTGATGTTGTTGTTGTCCATGCTGTGTCATAGAGATTAATATGTTTTGGGTTTTGTCAATAAATCTGTGACTAGTTTTAGAATATTCCTACCAATTTGTCTGTTATGTTTTGTTGAACGGGTGGGGGAAGGGTTGGAGTGGGCTTCATGAGTGGGAGGATGGCTTAAATGGGGCAGGTTGGAGGTAGGAGGATCCGCCAGGGTCTGGACTATCCCAGTTAATGACATAGACCACGGAACAGGATTCCCATGTGGCCACAGGTAATCAGGTGCACGGCCGGGTTTGTAGTAGGCCCCCCTACCTCATGGTTTAAGGCAAGGCCTTTTGTAAGGGAGGCCTGAGGGGAAGGAGGGTTTTGGCAGTGCTTGTTTAAAATTAATTTGCCCCTTTCTAGTGTCTGGAAGAAGGCAATTGGAGAGTCGCAGATGTCAATGAGAGGTTATATTACCTGCCGGTGTATGGCTGCCTCCCTCCTTTCCTGTCCCATTCATTGGTGGTGGTGTCGGGTGTCTTGCTTGTCCACCAAGTCCTCCCTAAGCCATTGCATGGTGGTAGGAGGGGGGTGTTGGGATGGTTTGTTGCAGCTGGGGGGTTTGGGGCTGTTACCTGGAATATTCCAGGGTCTGAGTCCTTGGGGTTGTTCAGTTGGGCTGTGATCGGGTGATCACAGCTTGGAGTTCTAGGGATAGATGATTCCCCTGGTTAGGGGTTCACCTGATAGCTTGCCGACCTTTGATAGAAATATGGCGAGGCTTGTGGTGGGGATTATGAGTTGCCACTGGGACTACTGCAGTGGAGGGATAGGAACAGTCTCACCTTGCTAGTAGCATGGCGGGTGAGATACCGGATTCAGATGGGGTAGAGTTCTGATGTTGCTCTTATCTATGCTGTGTCATGGAGGTTAATATGTTTTGAGTTTTGTTAATAAAGCTGCGACAGTTTAGTATTCCCACCAATGTGTCTGTTATGTTTTGTTGAAGGGATGGGGGAAGGGTGCGGAGTGGGCTTCATGAGTGGGGGAGGGGGGTTGGTGGTTTAAATGTGGCGGGGTGGGGGTAAGAGGATCCATCTGGGTCCGGGCTACCCGTTATATATTTGACACATCTCTGCCAAGTATTCTGACCAGCAGCTTTTTTTTCCACATCAAACATCTTCAAAATCTAATGTATTGTGCAATTAAATATCTTTCACCTGCTGTTCCCTTGAGGGTGATAAGGGGAGGTCCTACTTCAATGTATGTCATATCAACTACATAGTTCTTTTTTATAGCTGCTTCAAACAATCTTCTTTGATACATTAAAACAGTTTTTAACTAGAGATTTTGCGGTGGTCGATGCTGTTGATTTTTCATTGGTATTGTTACCATGAAAAGCGAACATGTCTTTTATTATTAAGACATTCACATCTCCTTTCTTTTCTTTATCAAGGATGGTGTAATCAATAGTAACTATCTTGAGAGACTCAGAAACCTTAAAACATTTCATGAAGGCACATTCTCATGGAAGTAATCCCTTTGAGAATACATACTTTTTGAATAATTTAAACCAGTCCTTTACATTTTCAGACATATGCACCCAATAATATCTTTTCTCAAGTTTTTAATTGTCACCTCTTATGCAAGTCTTGACATATTTTTGGTACTATTAACTGTAATATTTCATTCCCAGCTCTTGTATTACTAATTTTTTGAACTAAGATTCCTTCTTCAATGATAAATGTTCTTTTTTGTTTCCAGAGCTATATTTGTTAAATCCTGATAATTCAATGATGTTTTGTTTTCAGAGAATGAATGGTATTCCTCAGGTCTTCATTCTTTCTCTGTGTTTGATTCTATTCTTCATTTTCTATTTCTGTGTTCAGATAGCTAGCATTTTGTACACCCTCACTCTCCTTTGTATTCCTTGATGGATAATAGCTGATTTTATCATTGAACTTACCAGAACAAATACATTCTTCCCTAGGTCTTCTGTCTCAGAATCCAACCCAGCCCATTTGGACAATCTAAACAAGACACTGGCATTTCTGTTAGAACATAAGATATGCCATACTGGCTCAGACCAACGGTCCATCAAGCCCAGTATCCTGTTTCCAATCCAGGTCACAAGTATCTGTCAGGTTCCCAAAAAGGTATTAAGATTCCATGTTGCTTGTCCAGTGGGTAAGCAGTGGATTTTCCTGGTCCTCTTTAATAATTATAATGGTTTATGGACCTTTCCTCCAGTAACTTGTCCAAACCTCTTTTAAATCCAACTACACCCGGCCAGGTCTATAAATAGTCAAACTCAAATGTAGCCAATGGTGCTCTATGGCTTGTAATTTCAAAGACTGGATGTATTTAAGTGTATTGTGATTAGTTTGGACAAGGAACATATTGTAGATGAGATATTCCTTTAACTCTTCCATTGCCACCCATTTCAATACCAAACATTCTACTTTAAAGACACTATACTTCTTATAATTTTCCTCTCCCTTCCTTAGTTCTCTACAAGAAAAGGCCATTACTCATTCTATTCCCTCCTGTACCTTGCTGAGCATATCACCAAGGCTCTGAAAGCTTGCATCTGTTGTTAATATGAATGGTGAATCAAAAACTGTGAAAGACAGTGCAAGAGGAAAGATTAACTTCCTTTTTAATTCCTTAAGTCTATTGACACTCCTTGGTCCATAGGAATAGTTTTCCTTGATCAAGGTTTCTGGGTTTTCCCATCAATTTATGCAGTAATACTGTGATTTGGGTAAAGTTATCTGTGAAACACCTATAGAAACCTACTGACAACATGAAAGTGCAAACCTCAATTATATTTATCGGGGTCTTTCATTCTTGCAAAGCACTGGTCTTTTCAGGATCTGCACTAATTCCCCTCCAAGACATTAAATAACCCAGGAATCAAACTTCACAGCATAACAATTTGTATTTTGCAGGCTTTAATTTTAACCTAGTTTCTTTCAGGTTGTTAAAGATCCTATTCATCTGTTCGAAATATTGCCTGAAAATGGGAATCTATACTGGGATGTTGCCTAGATATAGAAATAGAATGTCAAATACATCTCTCAGAATGGACTCCATCAGCTGTTGACAACTAGCAGACACATTAAAAAATCCAAAGGGCATTCTGGTCCACTAAATTAATTCATATAGGCACAAACCCAATTTCTGACTTTGTTAGGACATTTGCCATCAGCAACTTATCGTAATGATAGAGCTGATCAAATTGGTGGAGGGGTTGCTCTCTATGTTAGAGAGGACATTGAGTCAGAAAGGATTAAAGTTTTGCAGGAAGCAAAATCTGCTGTAGAATCTATATGGATTGAAATTCAATGTAAAAGGGGGAAGGCAATGGCAGTGGGGGTGTACTATCGAGCACCTGGCCAGAATGACCAATTGGATGATGAAATGCTCAAAGAAATCAAGGAAGCTAACAAAAGTTACAGCGCAGCAATAATAATGGGTGATTTCAATTACCCCAGTATCGACTGGGTCAGTGTCACGTCAGGACATGCTAGGGAGATAAAGTTCCTAGATGAAATAAATGACTGCTTCTTGGAGCAGCTGGTTCATGAACCGACCAGAGGGGAAGCCATATTAGACCTAGTCCTTAGTGGAACACCAGATCTAGTACAAGAGATAAGGTTGTTGGGGCCACTTGGCAATAGTGATCATAGCATGATCGCCTTTGATTTAATTAGTGGAGGAGGGATAGTAAGGAAATCCACAGTACTACCTTTTAACTTTCGAAAGGGAGACTATGATAAAATGAGGAAAACAGTTAAGAAAAAACTAAAAGGAGCAGTTGCAAAGGTTAAAGACGTACATCAAGCTTGGGTGTTGTTGAAAAATACTACCTTGGAAGCCCAGACCAGCTGTATTCCATGCTTTAAGAAAAGTGGAAGGAAGTCCAAAAAACTGCCAGCATGGTTTAAAGGTGAGGTCAGAGAGGCTGTTGTTGCCAAAAAAGCATCTTTCAGGAAATGGAAAAAAGAGCCAAACGACGAAACCTGGAAACAGCACAAGCACTGGCAAGTCAAATGCAAGGCATTGATAAGGCAGGCAAAGGGAGAATTTGAGAAGAAGCTTGCTGCGGAAGCAAAAACGCGAAATAAAGACCTTTTCAAGTACATTCGTAGCAAAAAACCTGTGAGAGAGTCAGTTGGTCCATTAGATTATAAAGGGGTTAAAAGAGCACTAAGAGGCGATAAGGCAATAGCGGAGAGACTGAATGAATTATTTGCTTCGGTCTTTACTGAGGAAGATGTAGGGATGTTACCCATGACTGAAGTGGTATTTAAAGATGCGGAAGAATTGAAGGAAATATCGATACATCGGGAAGATGTATTACAACTATTAGATAAACTGAAGAGTAGCAAATCACTTGGGCTGGATGGTATACATCCAAGGGTGTTGAAAGAACTGAAATATGTGATTGCACACCTGCTATTAGTAATCTGTGAACTATCATTAAAATCATCTCTAATACCTGAAGATTGGAGGATCGCCAATGTAACACCAATTCTTAAAAAGGGTTCCAGGGGTGATCCGGGAAACTACAGACCGGAGAGCCTGATGTCAGTACCGGGAAAAATGGTAGAAACCATCATAAAGAATAAAATTACTCAGCATGTAGATAGTCACAACCTAATGGGAGACAGCCAACATGGCTTTAGACAAGGAAGATCTTGTCTTACTAATCTGTTATGTTTTTTTGAAGGAGTGAATAAACAGGTGGACAAAGGTGAGTCGGTTGATATTGTGTATCTGGACTTTCAGAAAGCCTTTGACAAGGTCCCTCATCATAGACTTTTGGCAAAACTATAGAGTCATGGGATAGGAGGCAGTGTACTATTGTGGATCAGGAAGTTGTTAAAAGATAGAAAGCAGAGGGTAGGGCTAAATGGCCAATTTTCCCAATGGAGAAAGGTGAATAGTGGTGTACCCCAGGGATCTGTGCTGGGTCCACTGCTTTTTGACATATTCATAAATGACCTGGAAAGTGGAATAACAAGTGAGGTTATCAAATTTGCAGATGACACAAAACTATTTAAAGTTGTTAAAATCCAAGAGAGTTGTGGAAAATTGCAAGAGGATCTTGATAAATTGGAAGACTGGGCATCAAAATGGCAGATGAAATTTAATGCGGATAAGTGCAAGGTTATGCACCTAGGGAAGAACAACCCAAACTATGGTTACACAATGCAAGGTTCCACATTAGGAATCACCACCCAGGAAAAAGTCATTGTGGATACCATGTTAAAACCCTCGGCCCAGTGTGCAGCGGCGGCCAAGAGAGCAAATAGAATGCTAGGTATGATAAGGAAAGGAATGGAAAATAAAACAAAATATATTATAATGCCTCTATATCGTTCCATGGTGAGACCGCACCTTGAATATTGTGTGCAATTCTGGTCACCGTATCTTAAAAAGGATATAGCGATTTTAGAAAAGGTTCAGAGAAGAGCCACCAAAATGGTAAAGGGGATGGAAGGATACTACTATGAAGAAAGGCTAAAAAGGTTAGGGCTCTTTAACCTGGAAAAGAGACGGCTGAGGGGAGATATGATAGAAGTCTATAAATTAATGAACGGAGTGGAACGGGTAAACGTAGATCGATTGTTTACCTTATCAGAATATAGAAAGACTAGGGGACATGCAGTGAAGCTACAGGGTAAACTATTTAAGACTAATAAAAGAAAATATTTTTTTACTCAACGTGTAATCAAACTCTGGAATTTGTTACTGGAGGATGTAGTAAAGGCTGTTAGTGTAGCTGGGTTTAAAAAAGGTTCGGACAAGTTCCTGGAGGAAAGGTCCATAAACCATTATTAAGAAGGGACCCAGGATATCAATGCTTGACCCAGTACAAGCATTGTGGAACCTGTGTCTTTTGGGGAAACTGCTAGGTACGTATGACCTAGATTGGCCACTGTTGGAAACAGGATACTGGGCTTGATGGACCTCGGTCTGACCCAGTATGGCATCCCTTATGTTCTTATGTTCCTAAGTAGGTGTAATTATTCAACTGTAGACCTTAATGCCTTTAACATCTTCCTTGGATGCTTTCAGCTTCTCCAACCCAGCTGTTTTCAGAAAACCTAAACTTTTTTCTGAATCATGCTGTTCAAACTTATTTTGCTGTATATCACCCAGGGTTTGGCCAATTCCATTCTGTTTTTCAGGAACCAGTTCCAAAACATTTTTAAATACTCTTCTAGCCATTGTAAAATATTATCCCTACTATGCCCAGAATCTTTTCTTTTCTTCCAAATGACCACATTGGTTAAAATTATCCATTAAAAATGCATCTTGTAGGAATGATTGAACCTAAACACTGAGCATCAGCTTCTATACATCTAAGGACTGTATGTCTCTACCATTGGTTGCTGTTAACTTTACCCAGTTCACTTCCTTCAGTAGTTCTGCGTTGTTGAAATACTAATAAAAGTGACTAACTAATATCATGGAGATTTCGGATCCATCATCACGTATACCCCTTAAAGCACATTTTACAAATGGAATGTCTAAGCCAAAATGTCTGAAAAAAGTGGGTGTCTAAGATCAGGCATGATTTTACAAATGTGGAAATGTATTCCTTGCATGGCTTTTCTTAATTAGAAAATTGAGTGTACCCTCAATTCATACATGGTCTACTGGCCTGGGACACTTAAAGTCCCACCTATCCTACCTCTCACCTTCCCACCCTTCCTATCAGTCATCTGCTTTAAATTAAGTGGAAATTCCACCTCCTTTGGCTAAAACTGATATATAACACACTATAATCAAGATATCATGTATTTAATGCAATAGCTGTGGAGCCGTAGAAATAAGAATAATTATTTGGAGCTTTAGAGATTTCCCTTTCTGTCTCATCCTATCTGTTATGAACAAAGTACAAGTTGGAAACATTTCATCACAATGGTCTCAAAGAATCAAACATCCCAGAGGATCACAGTAGGCTCTGGTAGGTTACATGGAGACATCTACTCCACCAAGAGATGTTCCTACATAATTCCTTCCCTGCCTTGGTAAATGAGAGTGCTCAATTAATGGAAACTAAAATTTGATGGAAACAGAAACTATGGATGCTACTTTATCAACATTTAGCCACTTGACTGAAGACTGACTACTATCCAGAGGATTGCCATGAGTTGGCACTGAATGGCACTTAACAACAACAACAACAACAACAAAATGGCCTTAAATGAGAAAGGTAACACCCAATGTACCAGTAATGCCCCAGATATTAACAAAAAATCTCAAGACAGGAAATTGTTACTACTTGGAGACTCCATC
Organism: Ichthyophis bannanicus; assembly: GCA_033557465.1. NCBI lineage: Eukaryota > Metazoa > Chordata > Amphibia > Gymnophiona > Ichthyophiidae > Ichthyophis > Ichthyophis bannanicus. Next base: position 264,877,596 of record CM066034.1, read on the forward strand.
ATCAGAGACATCAACTTGGGAACACAGTTAAAAAGACAGAAGGTAGTCAAATGTCTCTTAGGATCTTCAAACCCAGTACAAACTGTGGATTGCAAAGGAAGCCCATCTCCTAGGATCTTCAGACAGCAGAAACATATGTTCAGGATTTCAACCCCAGCAAAAGCAAAAGTATTATAATACATTTGCAAATAGAAAGAGTCATCATATTAACTCACACATAAATAACAAAAGGGAAGAGGTGTCTGGAATAAAATCCACGCAATATACCAGCAAGCTAAGCAAACATTGTTGGATGGCAATGACCACAAATGCTAAAAGTCTTGACTGCAACGTTCCTTACCTGGAAACCCTGATGGTGGAAAATGGACTTGAATATTGTGCTCATTACAGAAATGTGGTATAATAAGTCTCTTGAATGGGATATAGCCATAGTTGGTTTTAATCGATTTAGAAGGGATAAAGAAGGCAGAAAAAGAGGAAAAGTCACCCTTTATGTCAAAAACAATATTAAAGCAGCTGAAATGCTGGGGACATGGGGAAAAGAAGAAGGTCTGTGGATTGTTTTGGAAAGGGGAAATGGCACTACCATCCATATTGATCAATAAAATTGCAAAGGCAGCAATGAAGTGATAATATTTGGTGACTTTCTTCTACCAGATATAGATTGGAGTATTCCTTCAGCAAATTGGGAAGTTCGTTTAAAGACTGTGGATGCATTTCAAGAAGCATTGCTCTGACAAATGGTGATGGAGCCAACCATGGAAAGTTTGACACCGAATCTAGAACTCACCAATGGAGATAGTATGTCTAATGTCCGGGTGGGTGACCAAGTGAGCAGCAGAGGATGACCCCGATCCCGGAAAAGACCTCTTCAATCGGCCTGCGTGAGATCAGATCCCCACGGGCAGAAACAAGGGGGAGGTCACGATTGCAGCCTCAATGCAGCCTGTCTGCCCATGGGGATCCGATCTCCTGCAGTGGGTAAGCCTTTGACTGGTGCTGTTCAATATCTTTGTCAGTGATATTGCTGAAGGCTTGAAGGGAAAATGTTGTCTCTGAAGGGGTGGACAACATGAGGAAAGATCTACAAAAACTAGAAAAATGGTCTAATGCTTGGCAGTTAATATTTAATGCAAAAAAGTTATAGACAATAGGGAGTGAGGTTTGCTGTGCATGGACCAGGAGACGGACCTTGAAGAGATGGTGTCTGAAAGTCTGAAGGTGGCAAAACCATGTGACAATGTGGTAGCCAAAGCCAAAAGCCTGCTAGATTGTATATAGTGAGGACTAACCATCAGAAAAGAGAGGGTATTAATGCCCTTGTACAAGTCATTGGTGAGTATTGTGTTCAGTTTTGGAGACCATAACTCACAACGGATATAAAAAGACTTAAAACAGTTCAGAGGAAAGAGACCAAATGATTTGGAGCCTGCGCCAGAAGACGTATGAGAAGAGATTGAAGACCTAAATATGTATACCCTAGAGGAGAGGACAGGCAGGGGAGATATGATACAGAGTTTTAAATACTTAAAGGGAATTAATGAACAAACAAACCTTTTTCAAAGAAGGGAAGCTGTAAAACTATAGGGCACAAAATAGGCAAACTTAAAAGCCATGCCAGGAAAACTTTTTCACTGAAAGGGTGGTGTATATCTGGAATGTCCTCCTAATGGGGGTGGTAGGAGTTAAAACATTGATAGAATTTAGAAAGGCATGGGGCACACACAGTGGATCCATATATAGCAAGAGGATGGAATCAAAACAAAATTAAATATCTCTTAGACCAACAAATTTAGAGGATGACCTACACAGAACAATCGGTACAACTCTAGACAAAGGCATAGAGAGGGACCTGCAAGGGACTGTAGGTACAACCACTTTGGCCACCTTACTGGACAGACTAGATAGACCATACTAGTCTTTATTTGTCATCATCTACTATGATACTGTGTGCCCGATATGAACCTCTATAGGGCATCTATTTCGACATCCCTGGAAAAGTATTCAAGACCAAGGACATCTAGGAATAGCCTAATGATTAGAGTAGTGGGTTAGGGTTAGGGTTCAAATTCCACTGCTGCTGTTATCATTTTGATTGTGGAGAGTACTGGGTATAGTAAAGTGCCATCTTATCTACACCCTTTGGATGTTTTAGATCCAAAACCAGCTCTTTTCCAATGCCTGAAACTTGGAGCAGGTAACAGACATTGCTGACATTTCTGAAATTGAGCAAAGATGTCTAAGTCCATTGCACTGCCCCCCAGACATATCTCTACCATGCCCCTGCCTACTTGGCCATATCTACACAGGAGGTGTCTTTAAAAGCCATTTGTAAAATGGGTCTGGGGAAATCTCCATGATTTGGTTGTCTGCATGCACATTTTCTAATGTCCAAATCATGATTAACACTTTTAAAATAAGCCCCTTAATCTCTACTTCACCTATAGAAAACATTAAAATTTGGCTCTGCCCAACTGCTTTCTCCCTGAGGGTTTCACTTTCAGCTTCTGAGACCTCACCTTCTAGGGACTGAGTCTGAATCTCAGACTGAAAAACCTTTTACTCTGGGGACTTTGGTGCTCTCCAACTTGGAAAAGAAACGGCTGAGGGGAGATACGATAGAGATCTATAAATTAATGAATGGAATGGGATGAGTAGATGTAGATCGGTTGTTTATGCCATCAAACACGAGGGGACAGGCAATGAAGCTACAATGTAACCCATTTAAGACTAATGAGAGAAAATATTTTTTCACTCAACGCGTAATCAAACTCTAGAATTCATTACCGGAGGATGAGTGAAGGCTGTTACTGTACCTGGGTTTAAAAAGGTTTGGACAAGTTCCTAGAGGAAAGGTCCATAAGCCATTATTAAAGAAGACCCAGGAAATCCACTGTTTGCCCCAGGACAAGCATTGTGGAACCTGTGTGCCTTTGTAGGAACCTGCCAGATACTGTTGACCTGGATTGGCCACTGTTGGGAACAGGATACTGGGCTTGATGGACCTTGGTCTGATCCAGTATGGCATTTCTTATGCTCTTATATTCTAATATTAACATTTGTTATTTTTTTTTTTGCTGAGTAGTTCTGAGCTTGGGAGTAGTTCTGCATTGTTTTCTTGGCACCTTACATTTCACCTGGATCGCACCATCCACTATTAAAAAAAAACGTTTCTCACTTCTATTTTGACAAGCAATATGACTTGGCTCATTGAACATATAGCAGATGACATCTCCCCAGCCATTCCTCTAATGAACTCTTCTATATCTGGTCCTAAGCACCTCTGGTGTCCTTGCACTGCGTGCATTCTTTCCAGATCACTTCTCTATCTCATCATTTCTTTGATTTAATTCCGTTGATGCTCAATTGTTAGCCTATGGACAATATACTGCTGAAACACCACTGTCTCTGCTTCAGTTGCTGTTTCAGTAATGTGCTACTTGCTCCTCCTCAGTCCAATTTATTGTGGCCTGAATCAACCTTTAGAGTACTATTCATGTATTTTCATCCATTCATCTTCTGAGCATGTCATCTTGTAGGCCCAAGATAATTTGTTCTTTTAAAGTTTCTTCAGGGTTACTAGCTACATATGATCTCTTGCCAGGATAGCAGGCATTTTCTCATGTAGAAGGTATGCATACACACAAATTGACTCCCGCTCCATTTGTCAATGATTGTAGAACTTCTTGATGCAAAGCCCCAAGGGAACCTTGTCAACATACACTTTCAACATGAGGTCAATTACAGCCTCCATGTACTTGACAGTGCCTTTTACTTGTTCTTTCAGATGGTTTTTAATGGTGTCTAACTGGTCTTCTACAGGAACCTTAAGAATCTTCAATGCGGAACAAACTTTTTCTATCAGTTCCTCAATTTTTAGATCTTCTGAATGAGTTTGGAAACCCATAAAAACAGGGATTGAATTTCTCTCTCTGTATGACTACACTTGTTGCCTCTACAGGCAAGAGTTTCTACGTGCCTCAGACCAAAACCATATACTTTCACTGTGGTATGCATAGGGGTGGAGCATGGCAGAGTGCATATTTATATGCATATTGTGTAGAATATGGCCCAATGTATGGTGCTTCACATCTGTTCTAGAGCTGGTATGACTGTGATGATATGTACATGCATCCACAACTAATAATCTATAAAGTGAATTTGCCATTATAAAATAAGCAATCCAAAGAAAAATAAATCTGGAGCTAGACCATGGCCACAGATGGAAAAGTTCAAAGCAAATAAAAACCTTAATTGATGAACCCAACTCAACTCAACTGAATTTTGGAAGACTCACCTGCATCAGGGGTCTACAATAAAAATATATTCATAAAAAAATCTTAAACATAAACTATGAAAAATATAATACATACAAAACTCATAAAAGATGTTTTCATAAAACTAGTAGTCACATAGATATCAAATCAATGTATATAATCTAAAATATAAATGACATAAATGACAACCTTTTTATAGAGAGCTCATATAACAGTTAAAATGTCAAAGCTGCATTAGAGAAAGCTCTCATAAGGCTGATGTTGGTATGACGATCTTAGTACTCAAATATTGACCTCTACTGTTAATACCTTGAGAATGACCCAAATCCTGCTTTCTTTTTGGACGGATAATTTTGTCCACAAGTGCTTGGGATTTTTATTTTTTTAAAACACTGGTGTGGTCAGCCCCTTCACCTACCTTATAGGTGATTTTGAATATTGGCATCCTAACTTATATTCACAGACTCAAACAAACTTAATGTACATCAAGGCAACATAGAGATCAAGCAGGAAGTGAGGTATCTTGGAGTCATCCTGGACCGTAACTTAAATTTCCAAAATACACATCTAAAGCAACAAGATCAGCACACCATAAACTGCAAACAATACAAAGACTCCAACCATTCTTGCATGAGAAGAGCTTCCACTCTCTCTGCTATTATTGTAACTCCATTTATCAGGGTCTGTCAAAACATAGCATCCAACCCCTAGAACTAATACAAAACACGGCTGCAAAAATAATATCTTGGGTACCGAGGGGCACACACATATCCCCTACATTAAAACAACTGCACTGGCTCCCAATCTTTCAGAGAACCAAATTCAAATCTCTCACAATCATCTTTAAGATAATTCATCAACTGGAGCCAATCACCCTCCAGCCAATAGTCGAGAGAGATCCAGAAACAAGGAACCACCGAGCCTCTATGAGAAACCTATTGCTCATTCCAAAGGTAAAAACTAAAGTCAAACAGCTGTCCTGCAACAGAGTGCCCTCGTTCTATGCATCAATGCTTTGGAACTCACTACCAGAAGCAATAAGAGTCACCACAGACTTACAAGATTTTTGCAAATCCATAAAGACATTTCTATTCACGGAGCATTATGCCAACATTACCTGATGAACACATTCTTGTCCTACCCTATGCAATAAGTCCCCTTCTCATACCCTACCACTTCCCCCTGCAAAATCCCAGCATAACAGACAATTGAACCCAAAATCCTAATGTTTCACTTCATAATCCTACTGTGTAATAATTCATTGAAGTTCATATATGTTATATGTATATATCTCCAATTCCCTGTTCAATGTAAAGTTGTTGTTGTTGTTATAATGTAAACTGCCCTGAATGGAAGAAGTCCCAGGACCACTCCAGCTCTGCTCACAGATCTCCCTGAAACTAACCAGACATCGTCAGTGTAGATATTCGGTGGCATTAACTGGTTAGTGCCACTGAATATTGAGATCACAGATGTTTGCGCGGTTTACAAACCACATAAACCCTTTTAAATATCGACCTCAAAGTGTTTTATGCCACTGTGCATGTGGTGGTGTCAGTGAAGATAAAACTAGAGATCAAGTGGAGTTAGCAGTACTTCCACAATCCTTGTGGTATTTACCATCATTTCTCAGTTTTCAGTGTGCAGTCAATCTAGCCCTTTGCAAGTGGAATTATTCTGGAGGTATAAATGTTGAGCAGTATCTCAATGGTGACCCTTCAGTGCTGGTATTTATGGGACTATTTTTCAATATTCCTGAAACTCTGATATTGCTTTGCCATCAAAATGAGCCCTCTATCATGAACGTGCTGACCCCTTTTAAAATGTGTTCACATTACAAACCCAGCAATGCCCATTGGTTTCAGACAGTATAAAAAAAACAACATTGGCTGTACCATATTGTTCTCCACTGATTTTCACTTCAGCAGTACTGAAAGCAAATTTAGAGGAATTCCTGTGGTATGAAAGTTTGGCTTATTAAACATATTTGTTAAAGATCTAATGGCATTTACAAGGTAGCGCAGTGACAGTAATCTCCATTTTTTGAAAGTGCTGTCAGGTTAGTGCTAACTCCTGGAAACCCATTTTTTCTTGGCAAGGTATGACAGGAGTAGATTGTTAGGCCTTTTCCTCCCAGGCAATGGAAGACCAAATGACTTTTCCAAGGTCACAAGGCCTGCCAGCGTAAATTCAAACCCTGATCATCTGAGTATTAGGATTCTGCTTTAACCACTAGGCTACTCCTTCACTGTAAGCTTCCTCTATGTAATTCCTAATTGTCTCCATGTTGGGAGAACTTTGAAGAATTGTTTTGGAAGGCAACTGGGATATGATACCATATAAAAAGATAAATAAATGATCTCTCCCTATGTGCATATATATGAAATAAATTCGATATGATGTAAATAGTATGCATTTAGCTCTATCTAGTGTACATTCATAAGGGAAAACATGGCCTGTTTGTGGCCCTCAAGGACTGAACTTGATCTATCTATCTGATTAATTGAAATTTAAAGTCTCTTAATCATATCCCTTGTTCTATTACTCACACTTAGAATTCACCGTGGAATATTTTATTTAAAAAAAATAATCCTGAAAATCCGTATGAACAATCAACATGCACATAAAAGTGCATGTATGAACACTGAATAGTAGCACATGGCACATAAATGCATATGCACAGTATATACTTCCACTAATGGACGTTCTATGTGGGTCTTGTATGAGACTGCACAAGGGGACTTTGAAGACTCTGAGAACACATCTGCCTTTAATCTATTGAAGGCAGGGGAAGGAGAATGGGAGGAAGACAGAGAGGAAGACATTTAATTGGAATTCTTAAGGCACAGGCAGTGATGCATATTATATGTGAAAAGAGGGAAAGAACTCCCCTTGATATAGCTCTATTATCTGAAACGTTTGAAATAGATTTAAGGATGTAAATGCTGCTTTGGCTTCAATGCAAGGCATCTGTTTTCCATTGCATTTAAGCAGATGTTGTCTTCATGGATGTCAGATCCCCCTGTCCCTCCTCCCCCCTCCTCCCCGTGCTCATCCTTTTTCATCTAAAAGCCGGATTATTGGAATTGCATTGCATCTGCCAACTCATTTTTAGCTCTGCTGCACCAATCATGCATTCTGGAGGCTTATAAAGGCTTATGTGGAGTTTCAGAGAGATGTAAGAAGGCAGCCTATATTCTTTCTGATAAGGGTATTTGTTAATTACCTGTCTTAACATGTATCTTCATTAATGGGGCATGTGGGTTGTAGCGCCTTCCTTTCTTTTATAAGCAAAAAGTAGAAGAAAAATAATATAGAGAGGATACGAAATAATCTTCCTCCACTAGAATACCGTATACCTGGAGAAAATCAAAAGATGCAGTAAACCTGGGCATTCAATATCAATCAATTTACCTTAAAATTATTTGTAGATGGGCCTGATTGTTTACTTTATAGAGACCCCAAGTTCTGTTCTCAAACTTCACTGTTGATGTTCAAATTGAAAGGTACTGGGTAAGGATGTGCAGGTCCAAAAAACGTGTGTTTAAAATGAAAATTATCCATTTTTTTTTTATTTTTGACATAAATACATGCTATGTGCACTACAGCTTTTATTGCACATGCACATCGGTTGTGCACACACTAGTTTGTACATATACATGCACACAAAGAATTTGCGTGTGTTATTAACTTCTTTGCTGCTCAAAATGAACCCAAAATGCACATGCTTATTGCTGGGAGATATACAGTACACAAACAATGTGAAAAGTCCTTAGAAGGTAGTGATATATCCTGGCCATGCTAATTACCTAGTAAACTGAGAATAAACCAAGCTCCTGAACCCTAGGTTGAGGATGATTTCAGATAAAGGGGAAAATACTTGCCCGTAGCTAAAAGAAACTGATAACATCTCCACACATCTCTTCGGTCCACGCTGCAGAAGAGAAGGATAAAACTATTGGACTGGGAGCCCAGGAGACTGACCACCCAGCATATAAAAGAAAGCGCTGCTGCATTTCAGTTTTCTATGCAAAGTAGAGAGGAGAGAAAGTGCTTTCCACCACCAACTAGTCACCTGGTGTCATGTTCATCAATATAATCAAAAAGCTTCCTTAATCCAGTGTTTTTGATTACTGCAAAACAACAGGGAAGCTTCCTGCACTCTAGTCGGTGCTGTATACTGCAAACCAGCGCAAATGTATTTACATCAAGGAGGGGAAATGCAATTAGCTGCATAAAAAAATTGTGAAACAGTATGACAAGTTGAGCATGGACTAATAAATCAGTGCTCCCAAACAGATCTATTAATTAATTATCAGATCATCATCCTTACGTTTGATGAGTTCCTGTTTTGCACTGCAGGAGGGAGATTCTAATAGTCACCACAGCTCAACTTAGCTGCATTTCTATTTTAAAGGAAGCTCTAAAAACCAAATCATGTTATCCACTTTTTCTTCAGTATCATCTACTACTCTTACACACTATGCTAAATGCTTTTTGTAATCATCACCTAATCTAGCTGTAGCTGGAATGAGGTATGTTTATGTTTATTTAGAATTTGATATACCGCTCCAACAAAACTGGGGGAAATGTAGGCACAATTTTGTGGGGGATGAGAAACAGGGAACAAGAAAAAAATGCACTATATCCTTATAAAATATTCTTCACTGAATGTCTCTATAGTCACTCCGTCTACAAACTTACAAAGATATATATCAGATTAGAGGGGGCAGTTCTCATGCATAATAGGGATACTATGGGTCAACCCTCAGTATCTACTTTCTGACAGATCAGAATAATCATGTCTCTGCCTAAGATGGTAGAAATCCTTCGGCCGGCCCTGCTTGTACCCTCTCTGCCTCCTATTAATTCATATCTATCTGAGGAGGGAGGAGAAAGTCACACTTACCAATATGACTTCCCTACCTCTTCCCTCCTCTCAACCACCACCACCCCGCAACTTGCCTATGGTAAGGGTCCTCTTTTTTCTTCTCCATACACCCAATACAACATTACTGCCAAATTCCAAGGCACAGATTCTCATCATTCAGGTTTGGAGGTGTAGCTCAATGGTTAGAGCCTGGCTCAGTAATGAAACAGACTCAGGGTTCAAATCCCACAGAAAAAAGGCCTGCTAATACCAAAATCTGCAATAGAGTAGACACCCAGGAAGGTGTAGATATCATGAGGAGAGATCTAGCTAAGCTTAAAGAATGGTCTAGAATTTGGCAGCTGGGATTTAATGTTAAAAAATGCAAGGTCATGGGGGGCGGAGCCTGATGTCCAGCGGGATGGTCGCATAACGCTGAGGCTCCCGAGAGGCCTACTCAGAATCCTGAATTAACACCGTACATACTTGGAACTTCTACTCTGATCTTGCACATTGGTGAGATGGCGGGGACCAAACCCACGCGCCTGGACTTTGGATCTCCAGCGGCTTCTCATGGCAAACGTTCCAAAACTGAACCTCCGTCCCCACAGAAGGGGCTGGCCTTGCGTGAGGGCCCCGAAATGCAGCAGGAAATCCTCGCAGAGATTAGAGGGGTCAAAGACCTCGTGCAGTCAAACGGTGAAGCACTCCGAGCGCTGCGGGAAGATCTTGGTGTGCTGCAAAGCAAGCTAGAAGGGCTTTCTTCGCGTCAGGACAAAATGGAGAGCATATTGGACTCCCATGCGGCTCGGTTGTCCAAACTCGACAAAGTTGAACGTCAGGTGCGGGCCTTGCAAAAAGAAGTGGAAGATGGAAATAATAGAGCGCGCCGCAACAACATACGACTCGTGGGCATACCGGAGGGAGCGGAATCGGGAGACATGAAAGAGTTTTTATGCAAAACCCTCCCTTCCCTGCTCCAAATCACCTTTACCAAAGATTTGGAGATCGATCGCGCTCATCGTGTACCCACAAGCATAACGCTCAACAGGAAGACCCCGCGGCCTATCATTTTTCGACTTTTGAGATATCAACACGTTGAGCAAATTCTAAATGCCTCTCGGGCAAAGGGCCATATGGAGTTTGAGAGCCACAAGATCTCCTTCTATCCCGACTTGGCTAAACCCACGGTCGACCGCCGAAAGCGCTTTCTGGAATTCCGGCCGAGGCTTCAACAACTACAAGCACGCTATGGCCTGATGTACCCGGCCAAGCTCCGAGTCACGCTTCACAATCAGACAAGAACATTTGAGGACCCTGACCTACTAGCGGAGTTTTTGGATTCCAAAGAAGCCGACTTGATGCGCTGACTTCCAGAATATTCCTGCATGTATTCTCATATCCGCTGTACCTGCCATATTGGATCTGCCGCAGCCCAGCAAAGAGTCTGGCGAGGGCAGTTTGTTGCCTTACTTTTGATGATATCTGTGACCCGACTTCATCTACCCACAGTAGCCTCGATGAGTATCAGAGACAGTGTTAATTATGGACTCTGGTGTTTCTTTTCTTTTTTTTTTCATGTCTTTCTATTTCCTCTCTAGGGCCTCCTCCCGCAGACATATGGTCGCCATATTCTTTGGGGGTTTTGCTTCTTCTCTAAGATACTTTGGTACATACCTTTCAATATGGGGTGTATTAGCCAGAATACTCGGTGATTATGTCATTGTTGCACAGATTCTGATTATGTTGTATGTTTTCAAGCGCCCTTACCCAAAATGTCTATTACTGATTGATGGCACCATGTAAGATTTTCTCATTGAACGTAAAAGGAATTAATAATCCGATAAAATGGAAGAAAATCCTAAGCTACCTAAGTCAGGAAGCAGCGGATCTGATTTTTCTCCAAGAAACGCATCTAAATTCGAAGGAAACTCTTAAACTCAATATTAAACCTTACATGGTGGCCGCCTATTCCCCAGCCGTTTCTAAGAAATGTGGGGTTGCCATACTGGTTAGGAAATCTTTGCATGCTACTATTATTGCGACTAGCTCAGATACAGAAGGTAGATGGTCCAGAGTGCACCTCAAGATAGGTAGCCTTGAAGTTACATGTATATGCCTTTACGCTCCTAATGTGGATGACCCTGCCTTTTTTGCTACCATTGCTCAGGTTGCGCAGGCCTCTGCAAATACTTCATTGATAATTGGGGGGGATTTCAATCTAGTCCTTGATCCCCTGATTGACAAACAGCCGCCTAGGACGAGTGGTCCCCCCAAGAGTCACACCACGCTTACCTCCCTGATCAAAGATCTTGCTTTAGTTGATCTATGGAGGTTATTACACCCCAATGAGCTTGACTTCACCTTCTTCTCTTCCCCTCATAAATCCCAGTCTCGCATAGACTTCTTTCTAATATCAAAACTGTTAGTTCCTCAGGTGGACACTGCAAAGATTCACTCCCAACATATTTCAGATCATGCTGCCATCTCCTTTCAATTACACACTTCTGCACCCCAAGTGAACTCGGGGGCCTGGTTCTTTGATAGAGCCTTGTTAACTCAGCTAGAGTTCCAGTTAGAAATTCGCGCAGCTATACAGGATTACTTCCATTTTAATCTACCCCAGGATACTGCGAATTGGGCTTGGTGGGAGGGCTTCAAAGTGGCCATTCGTGCAACGATCACTAGCTATCAAATCCGCCTGCGCAAACAACGCAAACAGCAGCTACTCATACTAGATCAACAAATAAAAGCAGGCGAACGAGTTCTAACTTCACGTACTGATCCATGTGTATTAATTCGATTACAGCGTCTCCGTTTTCAATATAATTCAATCCTCTCAACTGCAGCTTCTAAGAGTATTGAGCTTCAGCGAGGGACATATTATCGTGAAAATAACCGAGCCGGTCGACTCTTAGCCAACGCCTTGAAAGGTCAAAAAGAAGCCAAACGTGTAGCGGCCCTTCGAGCTCCACAGGGAGGGGGCATAGTGACCACAGACTCCGACATTGTAGAGCTCTTTCGGGATTTCTATACCCGCCTATATCAATCTGAATGTGAGTTCTCGTCAGAGACATTCGAGCGATTGCTTTCTGGCATTCAGCGGCCGACTCTCTCTGAAGATGATAGGGATGCGATGGATGAACCCTTTTCTACTTCAGAGATCCAATCTGCCCTAAAACGCACAGCCTCGGGCCGTGCCGCAGGGCCCGATGGTCTCCCGACAGAATTCTACAGAACGTTCAGTGCAGATTTAGTTCCCTATTTAAAACTCTATTTTACTGCCCTTGCGGTAGATACATCCTCTTTGGGCTCCTTTTCTGCAGCTAATGTGGTAGTATTTGAGAAAGAAGGCAGAGACCCGCTACTAACCGCCAACTACCGTCCAATCTCCCTACTTAATGCCGATTATAAGATCTTCGCAACGATCTTGGCCACTCGGCTATCTGACAGGATGGCCACCCTAATTCACCCCGACCAATGTGGTTTTATACCCGGCAGATCAACTGCTGACAATGCTCGGACCTTGTGCCATGTGCTTTCTAGTGCTGTCAATCTAGATCAACCATGAGTGGGTCTTTCCCTGGATGCCGAAAAAGCCTTTGACCGCCTAGAATGGCCCTTCTTATTCGCAGTTCTCCGATGGTATGGCTTTGGGGAGGGATTCCTCCGATATCTCCAAGTCATGTATACTCAACCCGTCGCCAATATTTGTGTAAATGCCATCAAGTCTCAGCCATTTAATCTCCAAAGAGGCACGCGTCAAGGTTGCCCCCTATCACCAATGCTCTTTGATCTAGCTCTTGAACCCCTAGCCCTCCTTATTAGACAGTCCGCACGTATTCGAGGTGTCCCCTTTAGTCATAGGGAGATTAAACTCTCTGCATATGCAGATGACCTTATGCTTTTCGTGTCCCTCGATTCGGTTCCAGCTGTCTTGGATCTGATAGACGGATACTCACAATTATCAGGCTATAAAATTAACTGGACCAAATCTGTCGCATTCCCACTGAACCGTTGGGTACATGAGGCTGACATGCAGGCCTTTCCCTTCCTTTGGCAGTCCCGCATGGTGAAGTATCTCGGGGTACATTACTGTTCTCCTTTAGAAGACACTATCAGTTTTAATGCCAAAGAGGTAGTCTCCAAAGTCCGTGAGCTCACGAATCATTGGTCTCCCTTATCTCTTACATGGTGGGGCCGCTTAGAAACTGTGAAAATGATGATAGTCCCCAAAGTGAACTACATTTTAGAAATGCTGCCATGCTTACTCCCGCTACATACTTATAAAGATATTGAGGGCCTTCTCGTCCGTTATCTCTGGCAGGGCAAGCCACCAAGGATAGCTAAACAAAAACTACAGTCTGCAAAGGAAAGAGGGGGTACCAGATTTCCTGATTTTCTTAGATATCATCAAGCTTTCCTACTTAAGCAAGGTGCCCGATGGCTAGATGCCTCAACAGACAGCAGACCAGTTTGGCTTGACATAGAAGAGGAGTTTAGTAGCCCAATTCCGTTGACCCATCTCCCCGGTATGTCCTATCAAGTAGACACCCGCCATCCACCAATGATTGTCGATACTCTTGCGGCCTTTAACACTCTCATTCTATCACTGGGCCCGAACGTATGTCCTCAGGACGGACTCCCGCTATGGAATAACCCCAGAATTCAAGTCCTAAATAGAACAATAGCATGGAAAGCCTGGTACTCAAGGGGGATCTGGACACCCCAACAGCTTTTCTCTGCTGCTCGTTGGAAAACCTTTTCTGATTTACAAAAGGAATTTGCGTTACCAGCGAAACACTACTTTCAATTGATGCAGCTTCAACACTGCCTCACAAGTGCTCGAATCATGCCGCCCTCTGCCCCTACTGAGGACGGGCTATTAGAGATAGTTCACTCTATTAGTAGTACACATGGGGTAGCCTCTAACTTTTATAAAATATTATGTCAGGGTACAGACATGGCCACTTTCAGAGCCCAACAAGCCTGGGAGCGCGAACTGCAAACCACTTTAACCCCTGTGCAATGGAGCGTTTTCTGGAGCAAAGTAGTGCGGGTTTCCCGGTCTGCCTCTGTTACCCAAACTCTCTTCTTTTTTGCACACAGATGCTTTTATACCCCTGAAAAAATAGCCAAATGGAACACCAATGCTAGGGACCAGTGTTGGTCTTGCCATACTGCTGTGGGAACCTTCGCTCATGTTATTTATGAATGTCCTCAACTACTGGTTTATTGGGGCGGGTCTGGGGTCGTATTCAATCTATCTTACACCTTCACGAACCTCTCTCTTGGAAGATCGTGGGACTCCGCTCTGTGGCGGAGGTCCCCTCTCTTCCTAAGAAGGGTCGCTTTCTCTTTGATTTCATGCTGGGTATAGCCATATGCTTAATCACGAGGAATTGGAAGGATAGCTCTCGACTTACTGTCAATGAATGGTGGAACCTCGTCTGCTTATATAGTAAATATGAGCAGATACCTCGGAGAGCTATTCCCCATGCTCAACCTCACTCTCACTTGTCTAAATGGCAGATGCTTAATGATTATGTACAATCTGCTCATTGTTCCAACATGCCTGTATAATGTGCACTCATCATGTTTCAGATCACCGTTAGGTTTTGTAACACAATAATGTAAGTACACGCCCGTTTCGGGAATGATTAGTTTTCTAGAGAAGAAGCAGGGGGGAGGGGGGTGGCAGGGGTTTACTTTGGTGTATGTATTACACTTTATGTATCTGTCTTTTAGCTGTATGTCTTCCTTTTCCTTTGTTGTTATAAAATGAAAATAAAGAATTAAAAAAAAAAAAAATGCAAGGTCATGCATTTGGGCTGCAGCAATCCAAAGGAGCGATATAGTATAGGGGGTGAAGTACCTTTGTCCACTAAAGAAGAGCAGGACCTCGGTGTGGTTGTGTCTGATGATCTTAAAGTAGCTAAACAGGTAGAAAAGGCAATGGCAAAAGCTAGAAGGATGTTTGGGTGCATAGGGAGAGGAATGGCTAAGAGAAAAAAGGAAGTGATAGTGCCTCTGTATAAGTCTTTGGTGCGACCTCATTTGGAATATTGTGTGCAATTCTGGAGACCACACCTTCAAAAGGACATGAACAGGATAGAGTCAGTACAGAGCATGGCTACTAAAATGGTTAGTAGTCTTCATTATAAAGCATATGAGGACAGACTTAAGGATCTTAATATGTACACCTTAGAGTAAAGGCAGGATAGAGGTGATATGATTGAGACATTTAAATACCTCCGTGGCATAAATGCACAGGGGGAGAACCTCTTTTGATTGAAAGCAAGTTCTGCTAAGAAGGGACATGGGGATGAGGGTGAAAGGGGATAGATTCAGGAGTGATATACAGAAATATTTCTTTACGGAAAGAGTGGTGGATCCATGGAAAAATCTTCCAGTGGAGGTGGTAGATGTGAGGACAGTATCTGAATTCAAAAAAGCATGGGACCAACACAGAGGATCTCTAAAGGAAAAAAGGGTACTGTTGTAGTTGTTGATATAGAAGGACAGACTAGGTAGGCCATTTGGTCTTTTTCTATCGTCATTTTTCTATGTTTCTATGTTTCTACTATTGATAGTGTTTGCACAGCAGCAATGACTAAAGAAAAGAAGGAGAATAAGAAGGGAGACTAAAAAGAAAAAAAAATACCATCATATTTTATCCCCGGTAGAGTTCAACCATTAACTCTAAATTAACTATTATTTATTTTTTCAGAAGCAAAATTGTTTGTTTGCTGTTGAATAAAATAGGATAAAAGATTTGATAACCTCCCCCAATCCCTCTGGAGCAGGTTTACTAAAGTGCGGTAAGTGTTTGCCGTTATCACTCCTTAACTGGGAAAGTTACAGTAAGGTGCAGTAAGTGCAAAACCTGTGTGGTATATTCAAGGGTTGTACCCAGCATCTTCTCTCGTGGCTGTGACCATGATGGTTCCCCTCCCCCAGACCTCCTAAGCCACAACCTCTTTGATCAGCAACATCCCACAAACACCACTTCCACAGCTCAAAAACTCCATCTAGCATCCCCGCCTTCAGGACTCCTTCGGTGGGACAGCAAAAATGTCCCCTTGCATCAGCATCTCAACCACCATACAGACCCCGCACCAAAAAGGTTTCAACCCTGAACCTCCTTTCACCCACCATATCTCCCCAGGTCTTACCCAGTGATCCCTAGTGGTCCTAGTGGTCAAAAGGGCAAAAGTGGGCCTCTCCACTTCTTCTGGCGGATCTCGAAATGGCACTGGTAACAGCTAGAAAACCCAAATCAAAAAAGTCCTAAATTACCAGAACAAATTGTCATTTTTTCTCCTGCATACCATGCTCAGATGTTGAAATGTTTGCTTTGAGTTTAACCACATCTATCAAGATTTTAATAAACATAAACATGATTGCATTTACCTTCAAGGATACAGATGAGGTTTCTTACCACTTCAGACAGAGCTAATAGAGCTGGAGTAGTTCAGACTGCTATTTTTTGGGATTCTTCAACTATAGTATTCTCTTACAGCCTGTTACAGTCCATTGCTTATTTTGGCTGATGTAAAAAAAAATGTGTATAAAAGTAGTTGAAAGGGAGTCAGCATCATGACTGGCAAGGCGACAAACCTGATTAATCAAGACCTACAGTAATCTAAGGTAACTAAATGTTTTCAGTGCAGGGAGATTAAAACTGAGAAAGGCTGAAAAAGGTTTTCACTATTATAAATGATTATTTGTATTAGTTAAACTTAGAATTGCCATTTAGGAATATGCCAATGTTAAATTTTTGGAAAGCCTGGAATACACAAAATTTGCAAGGCATTTTTTGCATTGCTCTCCTGTGGTTTTCTCCAGGTAAGTCTTAGGGGCCCTTTATTAAAGAGCACTATGAAATTGCACATAACATGTTGATAATGAATCAAATCCATGGATGCATTAGAGTGACACCATAGCGTTAACTGTCAGGAATATGGAAAACATGTTCCCAAAAGTTACCATGGTGCACGAGGCCCTACCATGGCATAACAATAGAGCAGGTGCATGCAACACTACCTATGGAGGTGGCGATGAGTGCACCAACACTGCTAGCCTGTGAGTGGTCTGAGTGCAACTGCACTCTTCTAGTGCCGTCGCAGGGCCTCATACACTGTGGGAACGTGCTTTCCATGCTCCTGGCAATTAAGGCTTGTTGTTGCCTTAATTCACCATGTCATTACTCCTTATGGACATGTGAGGTGTAACACCACACTGCCCTTTAGTAAAAGGGCCTATAAAGAACCAACAGTGGGCACTTTTACCACTTATAAAAACTGGGCGATTTTCAAATTGTGCTTTTACTGAGGTAAATAGCTTTTGGAAATTGCCCTCATAGATGGTAATTTTAATATAGGCTGCCTAGCTTGGAAGGCCTATATTGAGGCTATCTTATAAAGACATGTGGAGCCCGATTCACAAAGAGACACGCCGACCCATTAGAATGTTCACAATATGGACGGGGCCACAGCATAACCAACTGCACCACAGGAGCTAGATTTTTATTTATTTATTTTGTTTATTTATTTGCATTTCTTATATACCGCACTATTTGCGATCAGCGCGGTTTACATAAAACAAAATGGTATCCGACAATAAACAAAAGTCAGGTCATTACATTAGATGTTCTCATGGGTGCGGGATAGGACACATTGATGGCCCGGCATGCCCCTGATCCTTTCACATGAGATGTCCAGCTGCCACCTGTCCAGACTACACCGTACTCCTGCTGGTGTGCCTGTGCTATGGTGCGGAAGGCCCACCCACCAATACATTTCCTTTCCCCGCCGCCCAACCCTCAGAGGGGTCTACCGGGGCTGGGATCAGGCTGTGGGTTCTCACCGCTAGCAATTCCATTTCCAGAGGTGGACTGCCGGGCCCAATCACAGGGCACCCTCCACTTATTCCACCTCTGAAGTGGAATAAGTTGGGTGCCCTAATGGAGCCCGCCAGACGTACAGGGCCCTGACTGGAATAGGCCCTGTACATACCGGCGCATAGCCCTTCCTTCACCTTAACTCCATTCCTCCCCCTCCCATCCCAGCCCAGTGCTCCCCACACAGAGACCCTGTACATGAGGGGAGCCTGGCTGGCAGCATACAGCCCCGCTATTCACATCCCAGAATGACCTCCATAAGGGGGTGGTTACTAAGCTGCAGTAACTCAGTAAAGGAATAACCCCAGCTCAAAACTAGTATTCTTTCTCATGCCTGGGAGCATCATAAAGAGAAGAGTCCCAGGGTAACCACAACAAAGACCTACCAGTCCCCTCAAACAGTCCCCCCACCTCATAAAAGTCCACCTTCCAAACAAGATGGCTCACAGACCTATCACATCTCTGTAGTGCCCTCTAGTTGCACCCGCACGATTCCTGGTGGTCTAGGGTTTACGGGGCAGGAGCAACCTCCAGTCACTCCAGCTTTTTCCTTTGCCAGGTTCAAATTGGCTCCACTTGAACTCTAGTGTCAGTCTCACATTATTACTGCCAGGGGGTTAAGCTGCCTTATAAAGCATAATGGATTCTAAAATATAAACAAACAACAAAATGTGAACTTCTTGTTATACACTATCACATATGCTTAAAAATGATGCCTAGTTGGCCTTCATACATAGGCAGTTGTTATAAAATTACCTTCTTATGAAGATACATATGTCTTTATAAAATACTAGGGCAAAACCAGCAGAATTTATGTTCAGTATGAAGCTGTAGATATTTGTGTCTACTCAGGAACAGGCAGAAATGTTTGCGTGTTTTTGGAACTATTGTACAGTATACAGTATATAATGGAGCTAAATAGCACTGAAATGACCCTATGTATGCTGTAGCTACATATTATGGATATACACCTGAATATAGACAATCGTTCATCACCTTGAATAAAGTGTGCAGTTCTGGTCACCATATCTTAAAAAGGATGTAGCAGAATTAAAAAAGGTACAGAGAAGAACCACCAAAATGGTAAAGGGGATGGAAGGATGTTCCTATGAGGAGAGGCTTAAAAGGTTAGGGAGTGGAACAGGTAAACACAGATCAATTGTTTACGCCATCAAAAAGTAGAAAGACTAGGGGATGTGCAATGAAGCTACAGTGTAACCCGTTTAAGGCTAATAAGAGAAAATATTTTTTCATTCAACGCGTAATCAAACTCTGGAATTTGTTACTGGACGATGTAGTTAAAGCTGTTAGTGAAGCTGTGTTTAAAAAAGGCTTGGACAAGTTCCTGGAGGAAAGGTCCATAAACCATTCTTATAGAGGACCCAGGAAATCCACTCCTTGCCTCAACAGAAGCATTGTGGAACCTGTGTGTCTTTTGGGAAACTGCTAGGTACTTGTGACCTAGATTGCCCACTCTTGGAAACAGGATACTGGACTTGATGGACCTTGGTGTGACCCAGTATGGCGTATTTTATGTTCTTATGTAAAAAGAAACCACTTGCAGAACCTCTTTATTAATTTCCACTGCCGAGAAGTGTTTTTTAATATAGTTTTCAGTTTTATTGAGTATTCTTATGGGGGAAATTTCTCCAAATGGGTGAGTTTGCGCATACCATGACAGTCATGAACCTCACTTTTAAGCCAGAGTAGTACTTCCATCGTGCCAAAGAGAGCCTTCTGGAGTTTGTAAAATGTTACATCTATGGGAAATTTATCAAGGTGTGTTTGGAAATGCCTCTTAATTTCCACATAAGCAAAACATGTGTTAAGGCTTCACAAACTATCTGCTTTATGATCTGTGTTTATACTTTCATCATTTATGTGTTTTACTCTCATTTAACAGGCTTGAATTGGGACTGAGAATAATTATTCTTTCCTGATCTGGTTAGACAAGGACCAATTTTCCAGTAGCCACAGTCTCATTTTTGTTGCAGTCCTGAAAAGACTCCTCGAAATGGAGCTGAAAAGCCATATTATCTGTATTACCCTATTAATCTTCCTCTTCTGTTCTTTCCTTAAACAAAATAGGAGTAGAGAGTAAGGAGTGGATTCAGCAAGCTTAGCATTGCAGCATATTTCTTACAATTAAAAGAAACCTAGAATACATTGATAAATAGCAATGACTGCATTGAGCAGACTCATTTATTTTAAATGGCAGCATTTTGAATATGACTCAGCCACTAGCAAAAAGTAACAATTTATACAGCAGGCCAGACCATCATTTCACTACAGAAACTACTCAAGTAGAAATCTGGTGGCATTACAAACTTAAAGAAAGAACACATGTTCCTCAGAGGAAAGAATGGAAGGATGACAAATTGAAGCACTTTATTGTTTTTGCTTTGAAGCAGCAGTAGTAATGCTGATCCTGTATCTAAAATTACTCTGTTAAAAATGCTATAAATACATGCAGCTATATAAACAACCCATGGTGGAGTGGAGAGATCATATTTATAACGATAAAGGTTCTATGTCTCCTATATAACGCAGAAGATGAATCATGTTCTAGCAGTACTTCCCAGGAAAGGTTAAGTTTGCAGGCTATATTGCTAAATCATAACAAAAGTGACATATAACTGGAAGCTAAATGAAGAAATGGGAAATATATAAAGTGGAGTTGCTGTTAAGATAGAATGTGCTTTTCCTGCAAGAGAAAATCATTAAAGTGTAGCAACATGCTGCACATCATGACATTGGAAAACCTGTTCAAGAAAGATGGTAGCAGCGTTTTCTTGTTTAATGCTATTGGGTAGTAGTGTTTTCTTGTTTAATGCTATTGGAAGGTTTTTTGAAAATTATTTGCAAATAAAGGAAACAGTTTACGGAATCAAGTAAAATATACAGCTTCAAAAGCACCTTTTTTATCTGGTCAAGAGAACTGGGGACACAGTTACCCCCTTGTAAGGCACAAACCCACTGCTAATCTTAATTGGTCTGTTAATAAGGCCATGAAGCCTTGATAGTAATGGCTATTTCCTGAACTATTGTTTTCTTAATGACCTACTGGAGCAGTTTTTCTGCCCTTGGCTAGGATTGAAACTAATGGGGTACTGATGATACAGATTAAATGACGTTAATCTTCATTATAATAGCTTTGCTACTTCCTAGGTCACACATGCATACTCATCATTTAAAAGTTATATATCAGGAACTCTCAGCCCCTGGCTCAGAAAAACACATGTGATTCATTAGGGCTCACAGTGCAACTCTTCTGCTATAAAATATTATAAAAACAGTGATGAATAAATTGTAAGATTCTAAAGGATAATGGATAATTTACTCTTTGAGACTTGACTCAGAGCTCTGCTGACTCTTCTCAGTGCTGAAGGCTGAGACTGATGCTGTAGCTAGTCTGTTACAGTTGAAACCACCAGATACAAAAAGAAATTTAGACAAAAATGTAATTTTTTTATAATTTGTGTCACAGTAGCTATTAACTCTCACAATGCTGTCTCAAATTGTTGATTTAATTATAAGCAAAAAAGATAGATAATAGGCAAATGATGTGCATCCATCAAATGCATTCCACACTATAACAGTGGCAGGAATAACAAAATGCCATTAACCGGAGGAACTAGGATGTGACGTCAAGGAAACAAATTTTATTTAACCAAAATAAAGTGCTTAAAAGAAAAATCAAGGTTCATTAGCAATTAGTGTCATGTACTGACTGCTTCCTCTTGAGCTGGTATTACGTTTACCTGCACTAAGTGAAAAATTGACAACACATGGAAACTACTGTATGCTAACTACAATGTCCCTCACTTGGTTTGCAGCTTGTCGTGCTGTGAGGGCTTGTGTGCATCAGTGATGCTGAGAACTAAACTATCGGTAGTTTAACTACTGGCAGGGTCTCCCAAGATGGACAGGTCTCAGCTGAGGTTCCAGACCAAGACAAACCACTCATCTGGGCAGCAGCAGAATGAGATAGTGTTGATGGCGGAGGATCACATTTCTGTGACAACCGCAACAACACCAAACTTAAACTGTGCGGAAGAAAAGCCCGGCAATCTACTTCTGTATCTTGCCATGAAAACCCAATGGATAGTTACAACAAAACAAATTGTGCTATAGTGCTGGAAGATGAGACTCCCAGGTCGGAAGGCACTCAACTAGCTACTGGGGAAGAGCTGAAGACTTCTCAGAGTAAAGCCAGCATTTATGATGTGGTTGGATCAAAGCCCTCGGGACGTCTGACTGCTGATGTAGCTGCACATGAAATGAGAGTCAGAAGCTGTAAAGATGTCTTACGCATTGGAACATGGAACGTACGAAGCATGAACCAAGGGAAGTTGGAGGTGGTCAAGAATGAAATGGAACGTATACAACTTGATCTGTCAGGTGTCAGCAAACTGAAATGGACTGGCATTGGGCACTTTGCATCAGATGATCACATGGTCTACTATGCTGGAAATGAAAGACAAAGAAGAAATGGTGTTGCATTTATAATAAAGAAGAAACTTGCAAGAACTGTAATGAAATACAATGCAGTCAGAGAACGCATAATCTCTATTCATCTACGAGGAATTCCTATCAACACAATTATAATTCAAGTATATGCCCCAACTACAGCTGCAGAAGAGAACGAAATTGAAGAGTTCTATGAACAAGTACAAGCTGAAATTGACAGAACATGCAAACAGGATATCCTGATAGTCATGGGTGATTGGAACGCAAAAGTTGGCAACAAAGAAGAAGGCAAAGTAGTTGGAAAATATGGACTTGGCAACAGAAATGAAGCTGGAGAAAGATTGATAGAATTCTGCAAGACCAACGATCTATTCATCTCAAACACCTTCTTCCAGCAACACAAGCGGCAACTGTACACATGGACTTCACACAATGGATTGTATAAAAATCATATTGACTACATCTGTGGAAGTCAACGATGGAAAAGTTCTATAACATGAACAAAGACAAAACCTGGAGCTGACTGTGGTACAGATCATCAACTGCTAGTAAGCAAACTCAAGCTAAAGTTGAAAAAGAGCAAACCACTCATGAATGCAACAAAATATGACCTTGAGAATATACCACTGGAATTTAAAGACTGCCTGCAAAATTGATTTGCTGCTTTAGATACAAATGACAGAGCTCCAGAAGAGTTATGGAATGACATCAAGAAGGTTGTGTTGGAAGAAAGTGAGAAGTCTCTACAAAAGGTGAAAAAACAAAAACGGCCAAAATGGATGACAGAAGAAACTCTGAAAATTGCCCAGAAACGAAGAGAAGCTAAAGCCATAGGAGAAAGAAAGACAATAACAGAACTCAACAGAGATTTCCAATGTTAAGCAAGACAGGACAAGTACTACAACGATGCATGCAAGGAAATAGAAGCAAAAACTATTAGAGGAAGAACAAGATCGGCTTTCCTAAAGCTATGAGAGTTAAAGAAAAAGTTCCAGCCTCGAATTGGAATGTTACAAGATGCTCAAGGTTCTATGTTGAATGATGCTGAGAAGATCAAGAAAAGAAGGAAGGAATATACAGAGTTTTTATATGATAAAGATCAAGTGGACCAACAGCCATTTCAACCTGTACCTTATGATCGGGAACCATTGGTGATGAAAGAAGAAGTTAAAGCAGCATTGAAAGTCTTATCAAAGAACAAAGCACCAGGCATTGATAGCATTCCCATAGAGGTATTACAGCAATCTGATGCAGCTGTTACCATACTTACAAGGCTCTGCCAAGAAATATGGAAGACAACATCATGGCCAACTGACTGGAAAAGATCTGTGTTTATACCAATACTAAAGAAAGGTGATCCAACTGACTGTGGAAATTATCGCACAATCGCTCTGATCGCACATGCCAGCAAGATTCTACTGAAGATTATTCAAAAGAGACTACAACCATACCTGGAACAAGAACTACCTGAAGTGCAAGCAGGGTTCAGGAAAGGGCGAGGAATGAGAGACATCATTGCAGATGTGAGATGGATCCTTGAAAAGACTAAAGAATACCAAAAGGATATCTATTTGTGCTTTATCGACTATAGCAAGGCTTTTGACTGTGTAAACCATGAGAAACTCTGGGCCACATTAAGAAGCATGGGTATACCAGAACACCTGATCGAACTCTTGCATAATCTGTACATTGATCAAGAAGCAGCAGTTCGAACGGGACAAGGAGAAACAGAATGGTTTAAAATAAGCAAAGGTGTAAGACAAGGCTGCATACTTTCCCCCTACCTGTTTAATTTATATGCTGAACAAATCATCAGAGAAGCAGGATTGTATGAAGACAACAGAGGTGTGAAGATTGGTGGAAGACTCATCAACAACCTTCGCTATGCTGATGATACCACATTACTGGCTGAAAGTGAAGATGATCTGAAACATTTGCTTCTCACAATCAAAGAACATAGTCTCAAAATGGGCCTGCACCTTAATGTAAAGAAGACAAAGATCATGACAACTGGCGTAATCAACAGGTTCATCGTTGAAGGAGAAGAAATTGAAATTGTGAACAACTTTAACCTACTTGGATCAACTATCAATAAAGAAGCAACAAGCAGTCAAGAAATCAGACGACGCATTGCTCTTGGCAGAATGGCTATGAAAGACCTAGATAAGATTCTCAAGAGCAGAGATGTCTCTCTCCATACAAAGATTCGACTTGTTCAAGCCATGGTATTTTCAATAACATCATATGGATGTGAAAGCTGGACAGTGAAAAAGACAGATAGGAAGAAAATTGATGCCTTTGAATTATGGTGTTGGCGGCAAATACTGTGTATACCATGGACTGCCCGAAGAACAAACCAGTCGGTACTAGAGGAGATCAAACCTAAGCTTTCTTTAGAAGCTCAGATGACAAGACTTCGACTTTCATACTTTGGACACATCATGCGAAGAGAGAAATCATTAGAGAAAGACATTATGCTTGGCAAGATAGAAGGTCAACGCAAAAGAGGAAGGCCAGCAATGAGATGGATCGATACAATAACAGCAGCTTCGGGTACCAGTCTGTCAACAATGAGCCGCCTGACTGAAGACCGAACACAATTTAGGATAGCTATCCAGAGGGTCGCCATGAGTCGACTCCGACTCGACGGCACTTATCAACAACAACAAAGGAATTTTTCCACGTTAGCTGCTTTTCCCTCATAGTAACCATTACTTGTTATGAAACAGTAAAATGCATGATAACTGCTTAGCACAATTTAGAAAAAGGGCCCTTGTGCCCTGAAAGCCTAGACTCCCTGTTATAAAAATAACCTTCATACACACAATTTACAAATAATATGTGCTAACAATGAAATTAAATTACTTTTTTTTTCATTTTTATTTAATGATTTAGGGGCCTTTTTTACTAAAGTGTGCTAAATGGTTAAAGAAATACCTGTTAGCACAGGGCTGCAATAGCTATTATTGCATGGACATAAAAGTTATCACATGCTAATTCCCATTATAACTTTACATTGTGCAATGGGCCAGGGAGTAGGTGGGTTAGAAGCAGACAGTGGGCGTGGAGAGTATATGTTGGATAGTACAGGGGTAAATACCGTGCACTGTCCATATTACAGTTAGCGCGCGTGTATTTAACATCACTTCAGTAGGTGACGATAACTGCACCTGCATTAATTGCAAATGCTACTGCAGTGCATTAGGGTATTTTTCTGTGTGCTAACTGCCAGAAACATGCTGGCCTTCAAAAAGTTATTTCACGACGTTTGCACTTACCACAAATAAGGTTTTACGCAAATTGTACAATAAGTGCAAAAACATATTTTGACTTAGTAAAAAGGCCCTTTATAAACTGCCCGGCCAATATTTCTAAGCAGTTCACAGTTTTATGCTCATAATAAAAACATACTACAAAAGACATAAAATCATTAAAATAATATAAAATAACAAATAAGTCCATAAGGTACGTAGATATCAATTCTCTCCATATGTTTGTCTAAATAATAGATTTTAAAAATTTCATTAGGCATATTTTTTGTCTTTTGTTTCTGAAATGAAACAAACAGGGTTATTTATTTATTTATTTTATTCATTTTGAGACAGCTGCTTATGTGGCAATGAATGTGTGCTAACAGTTATCGTGGCACCCCCAGTAATTGCTAGCATGGCACCCTAGCAGTTAACACATATCAATTTCTTCATTAATAGCGAATGTGGAACTTACCACGTGTTATATTTCTCTGTGTTAAGTGAATGGCAAAATGCTGGCAATTCTCTGAAATAGCTAATTCAGAGGCTTTGTAGTTACCACATGCTAATTTTGGCCATTAACCCGTGGTAATTGAAGCATCTTTCAACATTTTATTCCACAGCCCCCTTTTTCAAAAGGAATGCACATCCCTAGCAGCTAAAAATGGAAAACATATGAAAATGCATGGGGAAAGTGTATATGGATGCCTATACTGCAGCTACTTTTCAAAGGAAAATCATCAAAGTTATTTCCCTTTGAAAACTAGCAGCCACAAATTGTGTGCAGGGCAAGGACCCAGGAGCTTGTTAACTTGATGTTTACGGTCTATCAAGATACAAAGTAGCGTGGACACATATGAAAATACACATGCTTACTTGCCTGAACAAACTTCCACATACCAGAAGACTTTAAAAAAGTGCACATGTTATGGAAGTCTATACTTCTTTTTAGCCAGGGTAAGGAGGGAAATTTTCAGATAGTTCTAAAATAAGACTTGGAATTGGTGCAGCTCTAGAATTGTACATTGTATTCCAAATGAGGTTGCTCTAGAGACTCATATAAAGGCACTATCACCTTCTTTTATCTGCTGACCATCGCTCTCCCTATGCACAGAAGCATCCTTCTGGCTTCTGCCATCACCTTCCTAAGCCTTGTATATAGATGCAATGTACAGTACGTGTGTGTGTGTGTGTGTGAGAAGGGGGGGGGGGCATAATTTTATAACAGGACACTTACGTGAAAAATGCAAGAAGGTGCTTATTCTATTCCTATTTTATAAAGGCAACATAGTACCCAAATTAGCCTTACATCCACTGCACAGAAGATGTAAATTTTTACATCTTCTCTCTGTGGCATGCTTAACAAACCACAGTAAAGGTTAGATGGGGTTTAATACCTGCAGAGTGTGCCGCGGTAACCATTTCCAAGCATCAAATATGCAGCCACACTAAGGGGTATGTTTACTAAACCGCGCAATTGTGCGGGGCGCACTTGAGCGTGCGCTAAGGTACCTTAGCGCACGCTAATAGTGCGTTTTTGGTGCCCCGCACATGTGCGTGCCGCCCGCACACGTGTGCGCCGCCCGCAAAAGTGCGCGGTGCGCTGATGTGCGATAGAGGCGTGGAAAGGCATTTCGAGGGCGGAGGAAGGCTCCCGAGGGGCGGGGGGACGGGGTCAATGGGTGGAGAGTGGGAGGGGAGAGGCTCCCCGCACAGGAGCGGGGCTGAATTTCGGCAAAAAAAATACCGCGAGTGAAAACCTCGCGTTAGAGCCCATTTAAAGGGAAGAGAAACCATTTCCGTCAGCAATGTACAGCAAAACCGGGGAAACCTACAAAACGTGAGCAGTGTGATACATGTGCACAGAACAAAATTGCAAATAAAACGTGAAAATGACCACAACAAATCATTGAAAAATTATAATTCAGCTGGGCAATAGTGATAGCAATGGGCAACAATAAAAAACACTCACAGGAAAGCTAAAAAAAAAAGAAATGATTTTTGGAAGGGTCTACGCTCCGTAGACCCTTCCAAAAAAATAATTCCTTTTTTTTGGAGCTTTCCTGGGAGTGTGTTTCAATGTTGCCCATTGAAGTCACTATTGCCCAGCTTGGGCATGGTATTTTTCCCCTTTCTACGATGTCATTTATGAGGTTTATTTGCCCTTTTGTCTCCATACAAGGTAAATGTGCCCACAGTAAAATTGTGCAGAGCAGGGTTTCTGACTCGTCCGGCCAGGTTTCCAATCTCCAGGGACTGCACTGTCAGTGTGGTGCAGTGGACACAGCCAGTGCCTGTAGGACCAGAGGGTTACAGGTTCAAATCCCAGCTGGGGCTTCTGCCAACCCAGTCCCCATAGTTTTACCCACCACTAAACAGTGATAGTACTCCTGTATTGCAGGGAACATAAGCATGGGTCAGACACCCATAATTTACCCTACACCACACACAAACCATAACAATGGGCAGTACTACAGCCGAGTCACCCAGATTCAGTCCTGGAGTGCCACCAGTCACTCAGGTCATATGTTTTGTCCCAGATAAGGACATGTCTGCATTTTGGCGGAAGGGTACAGGTGGTGGAGGCTGCAAGCCACAGCAGACAGTGGCCTAGACCTGTGCAGGCTGGCACGTCCACCGCAAACACAGGCTCTGTTGGATGTACAGTCATGGACTCCCCAGTGAATACAACATGTCTGTGGCAACACAGTGGTGCAGTGTGCACAGACAGTGTGTGCAAGAACAAAAGGTCACAGGTTCAAAGCCCAGCTGGGGCTACTGCCAATCCCATCCACATATTTTCCCCACAACTAAACCGTGATAGTAAGGACAAACCATTATTGCTGAGAACCTACGCATGGTTAATACGCCTATATTTTACCACACCAAACACAGATACCATAAACAGCCGCATTACCTAGAGCAGAGTCTCCCAAATGCATTCCTGGAGGGCCCCACACCATTCAGGTTCCATGCTGCCTCTACTAAAGATGCCTGTGCTGCATATCTGTGCACCACCCCCATGGTATGCAGATGTAGCTCATGCATATTTATGAGGGACAGCATGAAAACCCGAACAGTATCTGGAACACCAGGACTGGAGTTGGGAAACTCTGCCGTAAAGCAGCAGCCAACAGGGCCAGACACACCCACACACACACACACAGGCCCCATTGGCCAATGCCTCCTGGAGAGGCAGGACATTGGGCCCTCTCTGTATCTCCTAATACTAGCACTTGCATACCTTAGCAATGCCACCCTACACCTGGGTATATGGTACACAGCTATCAAACGTTTCCTATGATAACTGGCAGATAGCAAGTGCTACGTTAAGCACATTTTGCTCATTGAGCTCCACCATAACAATCATGCTGATGTCTGCGGTGTGTGCTGCAGGTCTGGTCTCTGACAGTGTTTACCACCCTGGGGAGTGACCCCCAACAGTATTGCGTATCATATCCATGCCTGTACTGTTCCCAGGACTGGTGTGGTGGGTATGGCTGCTGAACTCCCCTAAAGTAGCACAATGCTGGCATAGGTGTGGGGGTGGCTGTCTGTCTATCCAGTGTGTGGTGGCTGCAAACACCTTCCACAGCCCACACTGCCAGCAATGTTGCCAGTATTGGGCTGCCAATGTGCATAATGAGGAGCAAGGTACCATGGGTATAGGCCGGACAGGGTGGCCTGGCCAGGGTGCATCTGCACAGGGCATAGGGCACTGACTGGGACATTTTACTGCCCGGCCACCACCTACACAGACAGAGTGACCTCAGTATGTCCTGCTGAGAGATCACTCTCACCCTGACTGTGCAGTGACCACAGCATGGCTAGGCACCCCCATAGTGCTGTATAGTATTTCTCTCATATGATAGATATGGGTTTCCTTTTGAGGCCCAGTTGCTGATTTATCTGCTTGCTGTGTATGCATCTCCACTGGGAACATGCACTATGGCCTAACTAACAGGCTGTTTGCAGCTGGCATGTGTCTTGATGGAGTGGCTTGCAGGGTGCAGTGGCTGATGACTTGCTGCAGGAGAATATCAGATAGTGTTGGGGTGCAGCTTACTATATCCAGGCCTAATGTCTATCTGCTATTGTGTTATGGATGTGTATAGAGCTGCATTGACTGTCCTGTGGGGTGTCTGTCCCTCAGCAGGACCAGGGTTGATGGTCCCCTCTACTGCCACCTTTGCAGGGAGGTAGAATGTGGATCTATTGATGGGAGACCCTGTTTGCCGCCTTCGGCCCTGGGAGGGGCGGTGCATGGCCCACATAGGGGCTACACGTGACTGAAACAGACAGAGATATCCAAGGTGTTTGTGCAGAAACTACCTATCTCACACATTAACACTGCTTTGGACCTCCGGCATGGCCTCTTTCAGCCATGGAAGGTGTTGTGGACTTGGTCCTGGGTGCCTCATTGCACCCTCAGGGTGAGCACAGTCCCCGCACAATGTGACGGTGTGTAGCTACTCTGTGCCAGTAAAACACACGGTCAGTACCCCCTACCAGGCCGAGGTGATGTGGGGGTGCACATGGTCAGTACCCCCTACCAGGCCGAGGTGATGTGGGGGTGCACATGGTCAGTTCCCCCTACCAGGCCGAGGTGTTGTGGGGGTGCATACCCCATCTTGTGTTCATCTGTGGACAGCTGATTTGCATGTGCAGTGCATCATGGGTACTGGTGTGCTAACCCTATCCTGGTGACCACAACAGACTGGCTGTGTGGTGACGTGCGGGCTCTCTACAGCCAGCCTGGGGCTTGCTAGTAGCTATAGAGCTGTAGCCCAATGGTACTTCACTGCCTGTGAAACCAGAGGTCATGGGTTCAAACCCACAGTGGGGTTATTTGATAGGGCTGCCCAAGGCATTGTCTCTTTTTAATGTACATTTTTGCTGCCAGCAAAAACATCCTCAGCATACTGTACCCATACGGTGCCTCCGAGGGTGCTTTATAGGGCACCCTATAGGGCACTTTATGGTTCCCGTCCATATAAGGTGCACTATACATTATCCTGTGATGCAACTTATAGGGTGCCCTATAGGAGACATTGTAGGGTGCCGTGGCAGACAGTGCACTTTATAATGTGCCCTATGGAGTGCCTTATAGGGTGCCTTATACGGCACCTTCACTTACGGCATGTGAGGGCGTGTTTGCTGGCAGCAATTAATAAAATAAAAATAAAGTGCTGCAGGAAAACATATGTACATTGCAAAGCTGATGCCACAGTCAGCCTTACGCATTAGGCATCCTGGGGAACTCATGACCCCTGTATCAGCAGTCAGTGCCTTAACCATTGTGCTGCACTGCTGCTCCTCCTTGCCTGTCAGCGCACCTACTTATGCTTTTCATTCCTTAAACTGCACAGTGCTGCCATACAAAACAGTACTCTGACCTTGCGATATCTCATATGTCACCCTCTAAAACGCCCATAAGCAACATTCTAGGGTGCCTTGGCGGACAGTGCACTTTAAAATGTGCCTTATAGGGCGCCTTATGTTAACACGCTTTGAGAGTGCGTTTGCTAGTAGTGATAATTAAAATAAACATAAAATGACTCCAAAAGCAATCTTCCCCATAATGCCTCAGCCAGCCTTGCTCATTGGGCACTGTGGGGGATTGAACCCTTGCTCCCTGCACCATTGGTTAGTGTCTTAACCATTGCGCTGTGGTTCTGTTCCTGTGCTTGCACATTAGCGCGCCGCCTTATGCCGCACAATATTAAAAAGCCTCCTAAATCAATAGCCCACCACCGTGCTGCCTTATTCCACACAATTTTAGACTAGCTCCTAAGGTAATGCCTCACCCAGCCATCTACTCTGAGCACTGTGGGGGATTGAACCCCTGATCGCTGCACCATTGGTCAGCTTTCTAACCACTGTGCTGTGGTTTTGCTCTGCTGCTTCAACATCAGCGCGCCACTTATGTCTCCTAGTATTAATATGCCTCCAAAAACATTAGCACGCCACCTTATGCCCATCAGCGCGCTGCCTTATGCCGCCCATTATTTATATGCATTCTAAAATTGCACCTCAGCCAGCTGTCTACCTTGAGCACTGTGGGAGATTGTACCCCTGATCCCTGCACCATTAGTTAGTGCCTTGACCACTGTGCTGTGGTTCTGATCTCCTGCTTGCACATCAGCGCGCCACTTATGCCTCCCACGCAGCCATCCCATGCGCTAATGTGCGGGGCGCACATGGGCGCCGCGCACCTTAGCGCATATGCAAATTCCGGGATTTCTTTTTCAGCACGAACCGCCCACTCCTTATTTGGCACCCGCACTCTACCACGGCCCGCACATTAGTGGAGTTTTAGTAAACATACCCCTAAGAATCCTGTGTTATCCACTTAGTATGGGTTGGTATAGAAACTGGGTGGTTCAGGGGTAGTGCATGAGCATTGCAGTTAGGTCGGGCATCTTTAACACATGTTAAATATTAATGTTGCACTTAGCACAAGTGCACTTATTGCCACCTCATTGGGTGGTCACTTAACCCTCCATTGCCTCAGAAAAAAAAATCCAAGTTATCAATGTCCCTGTTTAATGTGTTGGGGGGTCTCGGCCCGGTAGTGGGGGTGTGGAGGCCGGCCTTTGCTACTAGCATGGCGAGGCAGGCAGCGGGGTCCGGGGGAGGAGGATAATCCGCCTTGCTACTAATACGGCGGGTAGGGGCATTCTCCGGTAAGGGTGGGGGGGAAAGGGGGGTTCATCTTGGGATTGTTGGATATGTTGGCCCGAGTTGGGCCAGTTGTTACAGTTGTTAAAATAAAGCTGCGACCAAAAATATATATATTTTCACCAAGATTCTGTTGTCAGTGTGTTTTGTAGCGGGTTAAGGTGTACTTTTGGTGGAGGATGGTTCGCGAAGGAGGCGAGAAGGGCCTCCGGGTTACCCGGGTTACTAAGTTTAAGTTACAATGCATTGCCACATTTTAATAAACATGCCCTATGTATACAAAGTATGAAAGTCAAAGTCTTGTCATCTGAGCTTCTAAAGAAAGCTTAGTTTTGATCTCCTCTAGTACTGACTGGTTTGTTCTTCAGGCAGTCCATGGTATACACAGTATTTGTCACCAGCACCATAATTCAAAGGCATCGATTTTCTTCCTGTCAATCTTTTTCACTGTCCAAACTTCGCATTCATGTGATGTTATTGAAAATTCCATTACTTGAATGTCAAATCTTTGTATGGAGGGAGACATCTCTGCTCTTTAGAATCTTGTCTAGGTCCTTCATAGCCTTCTGTCAAGAGCAATGCGTCATCGGATTTCTTGACTGCTTGTTCCTTCTTGATAGTTGATCCAAGTAGGTTAAAGTTGTCCACTATTTTAATTCAATTTGCTCTCCATTAATGATGAACTTATTAATTTTGCCAGTTGCATGATCTTTGTCTTCTTTACATTAAGGAGCAGGCCCATTTTAACACTCTGTTCCTTCATCTTGAGAAGCAAATTTTTCAGATCGTCTTCACTTTCAGCCAGTAATGTGGTATCATCAGCATAGCTAGGGGTTGTTGATAAGTCTTCCACCAATCTTCAAACCTCTGTTGTCTTCATACAATCCTGCTTCTCTGATGATTTGTTCTGCATATAAATTAAACAGGTAGGGGTAAAGTATGCAGCCTTGTCGTACACCTTTGCTGATTTTAAACCATTCTGTTTATCCTTATTCCGTTCAAACTGTTGCTTCTTGATCAATGCAAAGTTTGTGCAAGAGAAAAATCAGTTGTTCTGGTATACCCATGATTCTTAATGTGGCTTAGAGTTTCTCATGATTTACATAGTTAAAAGCCTTGTTGTAGTCAATAAAATACATATAGATATCCTTTTGGTATTCTTTAGTCTTTTCAAGGATCCATCTCACATCCACAATGATATCTCTCATTCCTCGCACTTTCCTGAACCCTGATTGTACTTCAGGTAGTTCTCGTTCTAGGTATGGTTGTAGTCTCTGTTGAATAATCTTCAGTAAAATCTTGCTGGCATGTGGGATCAGAGGGATTGTGTGATAATTTCCACAGTCATTTGGATCACATTTCTTTAGTATTGGTATAAATACAGATCTTGCTCTACCGGCGACAAGTGAACCCCGTCTGCACAGTGCACCCACCCAGCCAATGTCTGCCCAAGTGTGCTGCACTTGGAACCCTCTGATCTGTTGAACCCACCAACGACTCTGTCGATTCACCTTCGTGAGACCCTGAGACTATCTACACAGGAACTGGCAGGTTGGCCATAGAATAATATCAGACCATATGATAGTCACCCTTGGGAACAATGCACAAATGGCAGCAATGTCCCATTGTGCTGCTTGAATGAGCTGTTTACAAGTCCATTCGTTAAAGTCATTGCTTCCTAAGTGAATTAGGAGTCCAGCGGGCCAGTGCCGCTTCCTGGCCTGGTTACACACCAGTGGCAGTAAGTGACACCACTGCATTCCACGCTTACCCAGCCATTCCGGCAATAGGCCCACTGGTGCCAGCCCAAGATGCGGGGCCAAAGGTCATGTAGGGGCCCGTCTCCTGGCCCAGTACACAAAAAAATGGCTCAGCATCCACCATTCTCAGGGCACTGATTGCCATCTGCAAAACAACAGATCTGGCTGCCAACTGTAAAACAACAAAGCCATTAAAACACATTCCCCCTCCACCAGTCACACATATCCAGTGTCAGCTTAGCCCCCTGTTCCCTTCTCATTCAGCTTGTGGGCGCATGTACCCCGCATGTGCTTTGGAACACCACTTACCTATCTGCCAAATTAGTACCTCCCCGAGCCCTGCTGCTGCAGCACTGGTAGCAGCCCCTATCTGGAAGGAATGAGATGCAAACTGCCACTCATCACAGCCTAAGTATCACAAAACCATGCACAGAAACACCGTGAATTGAAACTGTGTCACTGGGTGTGAATCCTTGTGCTGAAATAGCAAACCCTCTGTTGCAGAGCACTGTGCCAAGCAGGCCTGCCAGTTCTGTACCGGACAGGTGGGCAACCTTCCTGCCTGCAAAGCACAACTCCCCCACCCACCCTCATCCATCTTAGACCGGTGTAAAAAAATGTGTACTTGTGCCTGCCCCAATACCACGTCATTTCTATCTAAACCCCACACTGTGCCCACCTTCCCCAAGCGCGGAACTAACTTGCTCACTCTAAATGTCCCAAAAAAGGCAAGTGAAAAGGCAGCTGGGAACAGCACAGCCTCGGAAGCCGAGGCTGTGACTGTCGGCAGTACTGCCCAAATGCGGACTAGCAATTTGTGAGACACCAGATGCCGCCAGTCACACTGCATCGGTGACCCCTTTCCCAGCCTATCAGCATATGCCGGACTAGAAATGTGGCCCGCGGATTGCCCCAGTCTGCTGCCTTACTGAAAAAGGAGAAACCAGCCAAGAACAACCTAACTGCTGACCTAGACCACCCCACAGCTTTAGCCTGAAATAAACAATCTGAGCAGCTTATCGGGGACCCTACCCTCAGACCAACACAAAGCTGTAAGCACCTCACCCACCTTCCTATATCCTCGAAGGTAAGATATCTAAATAGCAGGTACCACTGAGGACTGCAACAATGGCATCCCTTCAGGGTTCCAACCTGCCAAAGATGTGCGGGCACCATTGTAACCACCGTCTCTGTGCTAGCTAATGAATCTATCACCATTGAAAACGAGATAGAAAATCAGCTATTTGATTCAAAACACTTGGTATATGGTGAGCTCTAACAGTCACATTAAGTTGCAAACAATAGAGTACAAATACCCACATCAGAGCCACCACACGCATACACTTGGGAGATCAGCGGTTAACGGTCTCCACCACTGCCGTGTTGTCACACCAAAATACTACTCTCCTATTTCTTAGATGTTCAGGCCATACTTCCAGGACCACCACGATAGGGAACAGCTCTAAAAAGTCGATATTGCGAGTTAGTCCACAAGTTTGCCAATCCCCTTGGCAATAAATTATGAATCTTTGACTGTCAGCTGCATCTGAGAACAACCCATATTGGAATTGGACACTTCGGCCAACTGTAAGACCATTTATCCATTGTAATCAGCCAAGAAGACATCCCAAATTCACAGGTTTTCCTGTATGCCCTTTGAATGTAATGGTCAGGCTTAACTACCCTGGCCATTGCCAAAGACAGATGCCTAGAAAGGTGCACTCCATTGGTATCATGTGACATGCAAAATTGAGAGGCCTAACTATTGACTGCATCACATGTAATGCGACTTTGCTAGCTGACCCTCACCTCAGATATCAGACCTCTCACCTTGTCCACTTTCTCCCGGGGCAAATACACCTCTAAGGCTATGTAATTGATCTCTATCACCAGAAAGGTGAGGCATGTCATTAGACCTACTGTCTTTTCCATAGCCAATGGCACACCAAACTCTTTAGTCATCTCTGAGAAGGTCATCAGCAATGTTCTGCAAGTATCTGCTTGATACGGACCCACAAATAGGAAATTATCCAAATAATGCACCTTACTAGTCAAACCCATCTTCTGTACAAGCACCCAATGCAAAAAACTATTAAAGGATTCAAAGTAGATGCAACCCATTGGCATACACTTATCAAAATAATAGCCATTCTCGAACTGAAAGCCCAATAACGGAAAAGTGGAAGGATGTACCAGGAGGAGCCAAAAAGTGGATTCAATATCTACTTTAGCCATGAGCTCCCCAACCCCGCATTGGCATACCAGTGAGACCGCAAAATCAAAGGGAGCATAATGAATGATACAAAGGTTGTGAGGTATATGAATGTTTACCAAATCACCAGCCGAGAATGATAAATTGTGAATGAGTCTGAACTTTCCGGGTTCCTTTTTTGGCATGACCCCCAAGGGAGAAATGACAAACAGTCGAAAAGGGGGTTCCATAAAAGGCCCCATGATTCTGCCAAGGAACAACCTTTCCCGCATTATCTCCACGAGGTGCCACATTATCTCCACGAGGTGCCACAGTGACGCAGCATTCCTTGCTGTCGTGTCCCGCATGCGTTCTTGGAAAGGGATCTGAAACCTCTGCTCAAAGCCCTTTAACAACAGCCCCCTTACTCCTGCTCCCTGTAAAGTCAAAGCCAGGGCCGCAAGACCTCAACCCTCACTGGGGTTGGAGCCAACTGTACTAAGTTCCGATCACTTGCTGGTGGGTAGGGCCTCTGCCACACCTTTTCAACTGCATTTGGTCGCCGTATGACTGCCCCCAAGAAAGGAACAGGTATGCCAGAATTTGCTGTCTGGGAACAGACAGGATGACTTACTGAAGCACCAACTTAGATCCGCATTCCCTGTCCTTGTACCTCTGTGCTCCGAAAGGACCGATTCTCCGCCGGTGTCATTTGGGCTCCACTCTTAGATCCAGTCAATCCTCCCCCTGCTGACTCATGCTTGGTGGACATCTGTGTGAGCCAGAGGTTAATGTCCTTTGTCCCACAAGACAAGTGTACATTCTCCTCCATCATATCTCTGAAGTCCTCATCATTTTTTTAACCAGGCCCACCCTTTATGAGCCCTTGAGGTAGCGAGTATGGCATCTGCATATGCTAATAATGACCCATATTGTCCTGGGAAATAATGTTCCCCACACTGTCCAATCTAAAAAAGACCCTTGTCCATTTAAGGGTATTCCAGGAAACCTTCTGCACCCTGCTCACCTTCCAATCATCCTTTCGCTTCTTCCAGCTCTCAACTGAACGTTTTCGTCCCTCAAGAATCTAAAATATATCAATATACCGGCTCTTCTTAATCCTGTGTTGTAACTTCCACGAAACCCCTTCCCATAGCTCCAAATACACCACCAAAGTGGGTGTGCCACCCCCCTTTTCAATGTGCACCACTTCTAGAGGCATGGCAGATGAGTTAGAGGATGACAACGAGGTAGAATTGTGCTGACCTAGACTTCTTTCTTTCCCCCTTAACCGACGCGGAAGTCTGTTCCCTTCTGAAGTCATGCATGTCCCTGATGTTATGTTCACCTGTCAACGAAGACATCCTCCTGGCCTCCTCGGAACCTTGAATATTCTGTGCCGCCATCCCCATAAGCTGCTGATGTGCCCCAGATGCTTCCGCCTCCATGCGTGCCCTCTCTGACACTTCTGCTCCTGTTGCCTGCTCCACTGCCGCCTGGGGAGAGTGTATAGAAGAAAGAATGCCAGACATTGCACTGGAGTGGGGCCCCCAACCCTCACCCCTTCACCCCAATTCATGGATGATGACCCCTGTCCCCCCGTAGCCCAAGAGGCTGCCCTCCTATACAGAACTTTTCATATCCCCCAGCGCCAGATGGCAGCAATCCTCCATTACCACTACCCCATCCCACAGGGTGCCCAGGTGTCCAAGATCCCAATCTGGGAGGCAAGGAAACCATCAACCAAGGTGAGTAGGCAGGGGACAATCTTCCCTAGGGCCACCGTGGCCCACAACTCTCTACTGGCCCAGCAGAACCAGACCTCCACCCAGCCTCCACCCTATCCCTCAAGATACTCCATTTCCCACCCCCTCAACTGCCCATCCCTCCTAGGACCCAAAATTGACTTATGACACATGTCCCCCATTCTGTTTGAATCATACCCCCTCCGTTGCTCCCCTACACTATCACCCACTGCAGTCCGGACCACCCCCACCTCCCTACTACTCTCTGGAGTCCTCATGCCTGCCCAAATTGTCTACTTCTGCACCATTCTCCAAGCCACCCCCCCAGCACATAATGCAACAACACCCCTCTTGACACCCCCTCTGTCCCCTCTTCCCAGTGTCATACTGCAACCTCTCCCCCTACTCCTCTCACTCCCCATAAGGTCACCCCTTTGTTCTCCCAGACCTGCCTGAGAGCCCTCCAACTAAAGCCCCCACCCTGACATCCCCTATCACCATGCAACCCCCCCCCCCATGCTTCTACCTTTACCCTGCAATGCCAACACAGATCTTCCCTTGCCCATATGCAGCCCAACCCCCTCATGAACCTGTCCTAAGGCCCTCTGTTGCTCCGTACACTTGCCAACTCTCCCTATATCGCGGCATGGCCCCCAAGTCCTAGTCCGAGCCCCAGCCCTCTGCTGAATGCATCCCTGCATCCCGCCTCCATAACACCAAAAAAAGAAAAGAAAAAGACCCGCCTTTCAGCCCAAGGCCCGCTCACCACAGCCGCAGACCTTTTTAGCTTCTGCTCCTGCCACACAAATGACCCACTCAAACTGAAAGTCCTGCAGAACCCAGCCAGCCCAGCCCACTTCCAGCTACTCACCTCACCGCAGCCAATGAAATCGCTCCATGCCAAAATGCATGGTGATTTCAAAACCCACAGATGGCCCCATTGCTTAGCAACCTTCTCCCCCACCTTCCCTTCATGCTGCCTGCAGTGCTCTCCAGACCCGCAGGTGCTGGGGCACCCAGTTACTCTTTGGCCCCAACACCCTGGCCTATAGCCTGCTACAATTATCAAATTATCCTCTTTGAATGTATTAAACATGTGGAAAAGTAAAAAGCTATAAGAATCCCAGATAGAGTTTCCATTGTGGAACGATCACAAATACTGAAATTGGCATATGATTTAATGGATATTTAATCCTGTACTCAGGAATGCCCAGTCTTATGGCTTTTTTTCAATATATCTACTACTCACGTGACATACTTGCCTATAATGGAGCCACTAATAATATATAATACCCAAAAATATCACCGCTTATAATATCCTCAAATTAAGGTGAAATTTCCCTAAAATCCTACTTTCCCTTGTCTATCTAATAAGATTATTACCAACACTTTTTTTTTGTCGGATCACCTACTATGAGAGTTCTCCCTCTCCTGCAGTAGGTCCTCCTTTTTAATCAATGTATAAAAGAAGCTGAAAAACAGCTTTCCAATGCGGGATAAGCACCCACAAGAGTGCTCCCACTGAAATTTTAAGCCATGCCACGCCAGTCTAAGGATAAATGAAAAACCGCTGTATGTCAATTCTTATCCTTCAACCATAGTCAAACAGACTCTCCTTTTGCCGGCAATATAAGGGAAAGTAAAGTGGCGTGCACACCACAATATGGCAACAAAACAGCAGAACTCAAAACTCTTATCATTCCGTTGAACTTAGCTGAGATAACGCTGATTATAGCTGCCAAACCATGAATCCTCAATCGAGCACTGCAACACCGCGCCGTGTTTCAAGCTATTCATCTTTTTAGCTCTTTCTCAAGCAATGTAACCCAATCGTATTTCCTTTTCCATTTTATCATTCCCCAAAGAATCAACAGCACATGGGTTGAATTCATGTAATAAGACATCTCACATAAGACAAAGACTAATAAAAAATGGAAAAAAAAAAGAAAAAATATACTGACCACCACTTGGTTTCTGAATTTAAACCATGGGGTGATACAGGCTGCAATTAAAAAAGGCCAACGTTGCTCCCTAAGATGTAATCTGCTAGCCGGATCCCCTCCACGCATGGAAACAAGAACCTCATCAAGTGTTAACCACCTTAAATCATCAAAAGAATGTGTCATTTGAAGACAATGGGGCTGCAACTACATGTAAATTGATACTTGGCCAATGTTCCTGCAGAGGTTTTTTAATGGGTCGGAAAATCATACTCCATATTTCAATTGGCAAGGACAAATTATAAGATATACTACTGAGGAGGATAAACAAGTGGTATCATGATGGAAATTATAAATTCTTCCTGTTTGTAAATCATTCCAAGTATCCCCCTCAATAGTATTTGTGCAAAAGTCACAAGAGCTGCGGGCATGATGACCTCTACCCCATGATCACCAGTGAGACTGTATATTTATAACCAGATGCCAGATAGGCTCTGGTGCTTAATATCTAGTTTTACTTTCAGCAGTAGAGGCCGGGTGCTTTCAAAGTGCTGGCCATTGCTGCTGAATATTGACCCCCCCCCCCCCCTAGATTCTAGTATACTGCAGATCAGCAGCTTGTATTACATGAAAAACTGAATGAACAAAATCTTTCTGATTAGCAAGGATATTTCACAGTATTCTGTGTCTCTTGCCACTTAGATGTTTCAGTTACAGCTTGTCACTGGTGATTAACCAAAAGCTAATCATCATCTAGCTCTACACGATGGCTGAATGTTTTTAGTGTCTTCATAGCATTTCAATGCAAGTTGTTAAAGGAAACTTACCTGAACATGGACTTATCTGTACCACTTGCTATAATGCTTTACATATACAATAGTTTATTTATATTTTCCCATAATGAATATATTTGTATCTATCTTTTTACCTGTTTAATGACAAATTAAAAGAATTTCTCTTCTTAGCTTTATCACCCTTTTAGTTCTTCATCAAGACTAAATACAAAATACATGGCTGGTGCAAGAGCATTAGACACCCTAGGAAAACCTTCAGCCTTGTGCACCCTCCCCCCCCCCCTCCTCAATTATCTTACAAGGCACTAAGCTCCATCCTGACATTTTCATAATTAAACTCAACAATCATCACTATCCCACATCATCCATCCCAGAACAATCCTTTAAAATGCATTTATAAACATCATATTTTTAAATATGCATGTGCATTCATAATGAGGTTAATTTTATAACAGGGGTCTTAGATT
Source organism: Ichthyophis bannanicus (assembly GCA_033557465.1). Classification (NCBI taxonomy): domain Eukaryota; kingdom Metazoa; phylum Chordata; class Amphibia; order Gymnophiona; family Ichthyophiidae; genus Ichthyophis; species Ichthyophis bannanicus. The sequence continues at coordinate 264,918,944 of CM066034.1, forward strand.
AAGTGGTCTGGAAGGCACCTATTTTGTACCTATTTTATAAAGTCAAAAAGGTTCCTATTTGTCTTTATAAAATACTAGAGTAAATCCCGCAGAGATCATACCTACATTGCAACCGTAGACATTATGCTTGCTTGACAGCAAGTGTAAATGTCCATGTACAGATTAAAGTACAGTACACATATAAATTAACATATTTTACTATGTGCATATTTGTGACTCTGCCCATGTTCTACCCTCAGCAATGTTTATAGTAAAAGGGCATTTACATCAGTTTCATATGAATGCAAAAATTGAAAATCATGATATTTGGTTTGTTCTAACGTCAACTAACTGACAGCACATGCAGAAGAAAAAAATTCCAAATTGCCATTTGCGAACTTAAGAACATAAAAACAAAAGATATGCCACACTGGGTCAGACCAAGGTCCATCAAGCCCAGCATCCTGTTTTCAACAGTGGCCAATCTAGGTCATATGTACTGTGATAAAGAAGCTTATCATAACTCAGGAAGGAGTTATAGAAAAGGTGAAGTGACTCTGAACAACCAACCTGTCAGTTCTGGTAGAAATATGAAAACAGAATTTTGCCATAAAAGACTACCAGTCCCAGAATGCACCAGGTTTCCAACAGCCATTAGAGGAGCTGAAGTGAGGAAACGTGTGTTCAATCAGGAGGGCTATGAGATAATCCCTAAGCACTCATCTCAAAGGGCAGGGCCTGATTCAGCACAGCTGCGCTGTGTTAGGGAGGATCACTCATCTAAGCAGAATAAGAGTAGAGTTTATTCTACAGATGACCATCTTCATGATCACCTTGGATATCCAGAGAATTGTCCTCAGTATCCTGAGAATCAGCTTGAGAATGATCATCAGTTTCATCTGAAGGATCATCAGAAGCAGAAGCCAAACCGGACGAACAGAGAGGGAAAAAGACCCTCTAGAAGAAAGAGGAGAAAAGCCTTTGAGAGGTCTAGAAGAGTCCAAAGAAGTACGTATACTGGGAGGTATTCCAAGGGCCAGCATACACCATTGGACTGGGGAAAACCAGAGGAATGGTGCTGCAGAGCTAGGAATCACCAGAGGCTACCTGTGAGGGAGACGGCTGCACGTGGAAGGGACCCTAAGACCCGTGACAGAAGGTATGTGAAGAGAGATCCAGTGTCCAGGGATCTAGATTGGAAGGCTGGACATAAGAACTGGACTACATACTGGCCAGGCTATATAGAGAGGAACTCTAGCAGCAATGGAAGCTCAGGTATGAACACTGATCTATGCCCTAGCTATAACCTTGAAAGACAGCAGGGAAACAAGTATTCTCCTGAAAATGCTCCATTGAGAGATTCATCTGTGCCAATCCATGATATTGAACCTATGCTTGTTGAAGATGGGGAAATGATTGCAGATGAAGAATGTATTTATATGGATTGTTCTCTATCTAAACTCCGTTGGTAACTTTCTGTTAAAAAAGTACAGCAACCATCACAAAGAAATACAAATTTGTTCTTTAATCTACTCAGAAAAGCTCCTGAAGCAGGATTTGACCCACACAGTAGAAAGCAAGCCAGCTAAGGGGTTTCAGCTGGATAACTGCTAGCAATTAAGCCTTACCTAATTGCTTGTGAGCTAGGAGAGAATCACTTCTGTATCTATGTGGGAAGTAATCAGAAGTTAACCTGAAAAGAAAGAACAGTTTGTTTCTTGCTTTGTGGCTTTTCATTTGTTGTTTTCCTGATTTTGACTTTGTTTTTCCAAGTTAACACTGAAAGCAAGTAACCTAATTTATGTGCTACCAAGCATATCTGTGTTGGGAGAAATAGCCCCATAAATAAATATCTTATTGGCTTTACCCAAGAGCACAACTAAATTATTGTCAGCAGCTGTGTCTGGTGTGAATGAACTACATTGCCCACAATACCTTGCAAATCATATAGATATATGCACTTGCCAAGAGTGTGAAGATTTTCACCCAGGCAGCCGTCTGACAGTACCTAGCAGTTTCCCCAAAAGACACAGGTTCCACAATGCTTGTATTGGGTCAAGCAATGATATCCTGGGTCCTTTTTTTAATAATGGTTTATGGACCTCTCCTCCAGGAACTTGTCCAAACCTTTTTTAAACCCAGCTACACTAACAGCCTTTACTACATCCTCCGGTAACAAATTCCAGAGTTTGATTACAAGTTGAGTGAAAAAATATTTTCTTTTATTAGTCTTAAATTGTTTACCCTGTAGCTTCATTGCATGTCCCCTAGTCTTTCTAAATTCTGATAACGTAAACAATCAATCTACGTTTACCTGTTCCACTCCATTAATTAATTTATAGACTTCTATCATATCTCCCCTCAGCCGTCTCTTTTCCAGGTTAAAGAGCCCTAACCTTTTTAACCATTCTTCATAGGGGTATCCTTCCATCCCTTTACCATATACCAAGGAAAGGAATGGAAAATAAAACAAAAGATATTATAATGCCTCTATATCGTTCCATGGTGAGACCGCACCTTGAATATTGTGTGCAATTCTGGTCGCCGTATCTTAAAAAGGATATAGCGATTTTAGAAAAGGTTCAGAGAAGAGCCACCAAAATGGTAAAGGGGATGGAAGGATACTCCTATGAAGAAAGGCTAAAAAGGTTAGGGCTCTTTAAACTGGAAAAGAGACGGCTGAGGGGAGATATGATAGAAGTCTATAAATTAATGAACGGAATGGAACGGGTAAACGTAGATCGATTGTTTACATTATCAGAATATAGAAAGACTAGGGGACATGCAATGAAGCTACAGGGTAAACTATTTAAGACCAACAAAAGAAAATATTTTTTCACTCAACGTGTAATCAAACTCTGGAATTTGTTACCGGAGGATGTAGTAAAGGCTGTTAGTGTAGCTGGGTTTAAAAAAGGTTTGGACAAGTTCCTGGAGGAAAGGTCCATAAACCATTATTAAGAAGTGACCGAAGATATCAATGCTTGACCCAGTACAAGCATTGTGGAACTTGTGTCTCTTGGGGAAACTGCTAGGTACATATGACCTAGTTTGGCCACTGTTGGAAACAGAATACTGGGCTTGATGGACCTTGGTCTGACCCAGTATGGCATATCTTATGTTCTTATGTTATGTTCTTATTTTGGTGGCTCTTCTCTGAACCTTTTCTAATAACGCTATATCTTTTTAAAGATACGGTGACCAGAATTGCACACAATATTCAAGGTGCGGTCTCACCATGGAACGATATAGAGGCATTATAATATCCTTTGTTTTATTTTCCATTCCTTTCCTTATTATACCTAGCATTCTATCTGCTCTCTTTGCCGCCGCTGCACACTGTGCCGAGGGTTTTAACATGTTATCCACAATGACGCCTAAATCTTTTTCCTTGGTGGTGGTTCCTAATGTGGAACCTTGCATCGTGTAACCATAGTTTGGGTTGTTCTTCCCTAGGTGCATAACTTAGCACTTGTCCACATTAAATTTCATCTGCCATTTTGATGCCCAGTCTTCCAATTTATCAAGATCCTCTTGCAATTTCCCACAATCCTCTTGGGTTTTAACAACTTTAAATAGTTTTGTGCCATCTGCAAATTTGATAACCTCACTCGTTATTCCCTTTTCCAGGTCATTTATGAATATGTCAAAAAGCAGCGGACCCAGCACAGATCCCTGGGGTACACCACTATTCACCTTTCTCCATTGGGAAAACTGGCCATTTAGCCCTACCCTCTGCTTTCTATCTTTTAACCAGTTCTTGATCCACAGTAGTACACCGCCTCCTATCCAATGACTCTTTAGTTTTGCCAAAAGTCTCTGATGAGGGACCTTGTCAAAGGCTTTCTGAAAGTCCAAATACACTATATCAACCGACTCACCTTTGTCTATCTGTTTATTCACACTTTCAAAAAAACATAACAGATTATTAAGACAAGATCTTCCTTGTCTAAAGCGATGTTGGCTGTCTCCCATTAAGCCATGACTATCTACATGTTCAGCAATTTTGTTCTTTATGGCGTTTTCTACCATTTTTTCCGATACTGACATCAGGCTCTCCAGTCTGTAGTTCCCCGGATCACTTCTGGAACCCTTTTTAAAAGTTGTTGTTACATTCACCATCCTCCAATCTTCATGTATTACAGATGATTTTAATGATAGTTCACAGATTACTAATAGCAGGTCTGAAATCTCATATTTCAGTTCTTTCAAGACACTTGGATTTATAATATCCGGCCCAGGTGATTTTCTACTCTTCAGTTTATCTAATAACTGTAATTCATCTTCCCGATGTATTGATATTTCCTACAATTCTTCCGCACCTTTAAATTCCACTTCAGTCATGGGTAACATCCCTACATCTTCCTCAGTAGAGACCGAAGCAAAGAATTCATTCAGTTTCTCCGCTATCGCCTTGTCACCTCTTAGTGTCCCTTTAACCCCTCTATCATCTAATGGACCAAATGACTCTCTCACAGGTTTTTTGCTATGAATGTACTTGAAAAAGTCTTTATTTCACATTTTTTCTTCCACAGTAAGCTTCTTCTCAAATTCTCCCTTTGCCTGCCTTATCAATGCCTTGCATTTAACTTGCCAGTGCTTGTGCTGTTTCCAGGTTTCATCGCTTGGCTCTTTTTTCCATTTCCTGAAATATGTTTTTTTGGCAACAACAGCCTCTCGGACCTCACTTTTAAACCATGCTGGCAGTTTTTTGGACTTCCTTCCACTTTTCTTAAAGTGTGGAATACAGCTGGTCTGGGCTTCCAAGATAGTATTTTTCAACAACACGCAAGCTTGATGTAAGTCTTTAACCTTTGCAACTGCTCCTTTTAGTTTTTTCTTAACTATTTTCCTCATTTTATCATAGTCTCCCTTTCGAAAGTTAAAAGGTAGTACTGTGGATTTCCTTGCTATCCCTCTTCCATTAATTAAATCAAACGCGATCACACTATGATCACTATTGCCAAGTGGCCCCAACAACATTATCTCTTGCACTAAATGTGGTGTTTCACTAAGGACTAGGTTCAATATGGCTTCCCCTCTGGTCGGTTCATGAACCAGCTGCTCCAAGAAGCAGTCATTTATTTCATCTAGGAACTTTATTTCCCTAGTCCTGCCGTGACACTGACCCAGTCGATACCGTGGTAATTGAAATCACCCATTATCACTGCGCTGTAACTTTTGTTAGCTTCCTTGATTTCTTTGAGCATTTCATCATCCATTTGTTCATTCTGGCCAGGTGATCGATAGTACACCCCCACTGCCATCACCTTCCCTTTTTTACATGGAATTTTAATCCATAGAGATTCTACAGAAAATTTTGTTTCCTGCAAATCTTTAATCCTTTCTAGCTCAACACTTTATTTGTGTTAATACACAGATGCTGTCAGGCACACTGGAGATAAACTGAGGGGTTTTAGGCTAATAAGTGGTGACCTGCAGCCAGCACAAGGCACTTGAACCAGCAATGCTGCAAATTCTTGATAGGCAGCTAGAGAACTCTATCCCTGCCTGATTTCTGCAAATCCCTTGGGTAATGATATCACAAGGTTGTATGACAAAGACCATCCAAACTCATTTTCAGTGAGTGAGGAAGGAAGGGGTAGTGGGAGTCAAGATTGGAAAGGAGAGCTAAAAGGAGTGAACAAAATCAGCAGTCTGATGATATCAAAATCTGTAGTAGGAAAGGCACCCCTGAATGTGTGGAAGGCATGAAGAAGGATTTAGTGAAGCGGGAAGATTTGTCTAGAATTTGGCAGTCAAGAATTTAAAACACAAAGGGGTATGTTTACTAAACCGCGTTAGTGCAGTTCGCGTTAGGAGCCGCGGTAGTAACCAAAACCCCAAATAAGGACATGGGCGGGACATCATAAACCCTAACGCGCGTTCCAAAAACTAACGAGCGTTAAGCATAAGAAGCTGCCTAGACATACATCACTGATACAGAGCTGTAGCACAATGGTTACTGCACTGACTGCTGATACAGGCATAATGGGTTCGAGTCCTCAGGGTGCCAGATGCATAAGGCTGGCTGACGCAGCATCCTCTACATTATATAGTGAGTGAGGGGGCATGTATATGTTTTGTCTTTTTTGTAGGGTTGCCAGCAAACACCCCCACACAGTGGCGTACCCGAAGGTGCCGCAGAAGGCACCCCATAACGCACACCATAGGCTACATTATAAAGTGGACTGTCCGCTGAGGCACATCAAAATGTCCCCATAGAACATCCTATAAGGGAACGTAAAGGGAGTCAGATAAGGTGACACATGGGGCGCCCTATGAGGCTCTGTAAGGTTATATTATGCTGCGTGGCTGTCGTTGGTAGCAGTCATGTGTATTAAAAATATATAACGCTGCAGACAGCCCTATAAAAGGAGTCCACTGTGGGTCTGAACCCATGACTACTGGCCCCACAGGCAATGAAGGAACCACTGGCCTGCAGCCCCATAGCTGCTAACAACCCCCTGGCTGGCTACTGAAGGGCAGCAGGACACCACCCTAACTGCCTGCTGTGTTGGCTAGGATCTGTACCAATGCAGGCATACCCATGGTGCACTGCAAATGCAGACCAGCAGTCCAGAGATGAACACAAGAAAGGGTAAATACCCACATAGCCCCCTGGTATGGTAAGGCGAAATGACTGTGTGCGTCACTGTCACATAGTAGCAACAGACAGTATCCCAACAGGGTGCCCCATAAGAAGCTAGAAAAGGTGTCATTCAAGGCAGCCTGATCCGTAGCACAATGGGTAAAACACTGTCAGGTGGTGCAAGGTCTGTGAGTTCAATTTCCCCTGTGTGCCCAAGGACCATATGTAGAAACTGTCACCACTCTGTTTAAACCATAGATAACCCCATATTTTTGTCAGACACAAACAATCTGAGAGGTGGGAAAAAATGCCCACCTCCCCTCATTGGGAGTGGCCGTTTAATCAAGAGAGCCTCAGCCCCCAAAGGTAGAAAACAGTGTGAATCTGCAGCCAGAACCGGGTGGTTGAAACGTACAAAGTCAAATATATACACAAATCATTTAATAAAGGAAAGACAACGTCAAACTGTGCTTGAAACAAGGCAGGGGACAACCCAATTGTCCTGCCATTGTATGCCAGCAACAAACACCACCACAACATGCATTGTTTGGCCCAACTATGGGCCCTGTACCAAGTGAATGAGTCCCTGCCAGGTGGGCGTATTTGTGGATGAGTGTGCGTCATGACCCCCACACTAGATCAGTGATGTCATAGGTAGTCTGTTTTGTACGTCCAACAAGTTCTGCTGGCAAACACCCACTCACAGGGATATAACCCGAAGGTGTCATATAGGGCACCCTAAAAGCCACACCAGAGGGCAAAGGTTAATGTGCACTGTCCGCCAGAGCACCCTATAGGGCATGTCACAAAGCGCCCCATAGGGCATGTTATAGGGTCCCTGATGAGTCACTGTGAGGAGTCTGCAGTGTGAGGGTGTTGCTGCTGTCAGCACCAATGTAAAGCAAGATAACAAAATGCCCCTCCAAGGGGCGCCAAATGAGCCACTGTGTGCTGAAACCCATGACCTAGGGGCCCCCCCAGGCATGGAAGTAACTATTCGCTCATATTGCTACTGCAAATAACACAGTCCCAATAATGAGGTGGCCAGCTACTGGAGCAGAACTGTCAAATGACCCAAACACCCACACCAGAACCACAGAAGTTGCACTATGTACATACAAAGGATGCCTGACAAGGAAATAAAGCAAGGTCTCAGCAAACAAGGGCATATGGCAAACACAATCAAGACCAAGGCCATGATCATTACCAAATATATAAGGCCCAATAACATCACAGACCCCTTTCCAAAACAGAATGTCACTGGCAAAAGCAAAAGCAAAAGCAAACATACTATGGTTAGTGTGCGCAAGAAAATGCAGATGTCCGTAACACCTGAACCACAACCCCCTGACTGTGCACCGAGGGGTGCCATGTCGTCACCCAAGGTGCCTGCTGGGGTGCTAAGGATATGGGTGTATGCAACAGTACCCATGGTGCACTGCACATGCACAGCAGCAGTCCCGAGATGACCATAGGAGGGGGTAGGCACCCCCACAGCGCCTGGCCCGGAAGGGAGAAATGAATATGTGCGCCACTGCCATAGAGCAGCAAAAGACAGTAGCCCAACAGTGTGCCCAAGAAGAAGCCTGAAAAGGTGTACCAGTACGGTCTCAAGACAGGTGTCCAAAGCTAAGAACAATATGAGGTACATAGGGATAGGAGAGTGCTGATGGAACCGTGGCCCATAGAACAATATGGCACGGTGCTCCAAAAATGGTATGTTTGTCAAGATCAGTGTGCCCTAGGGGCTGCAAGGTGTTCCTGGAGGGCCTGCAGGACCTGCGTGGAACAGAGACAGATGTAGTACAAACTACACCTAGAACCCACAGTAAAGACAATGAACAGGCGACAGATGGAGGGTGAGTAGGGAGTTAACGGACCCTCATCCCTGACAGCATCACACGTGTCTGGCAGCAGCGCAAACATGGCGGTGGCAACAGCATCACAGCAAAGGGTGTTGGCACCCTGGAGTACCGGAAAAACAGTGTGTGGCAGGTGAGGAGAATATGTGTCCCCCAGTGGAGGGTGAGGTGGCCAGAGGAGTGAGTCTAAAACGCAGAACAGGCACGGGACCACCAAGCAAGAAGAGATGCAATGCAGACAAGGGTAGCAGGGTAGGATATGGGGCAACAGTCCACAGCAACATACAGGACATCTCACACTACAATGATGCAGATAGATGGACCAAAGGATGGGCAGCAAATGTGATTAGGATAATATGAGTGGCCAGGACGTAGAAGCAAAGAAATGAGTGTTACAGCGACCACAGGTACCAGTGCAGGAAAGGCATAAAAACAGGGGAACAGAGAGATTGCAAATCTATGACCACTAGGATGGAAAGCACTGCTGAAAAAAAATGACCACAACAACACCCTGAGGCACACATAAATGGATGCAGACAGGGTCACAGCATGTCAACATCCAAAACCACAGCTGCGTGTCAGGCGATGGAACCACAGAACGTAACCAAGATGCAGTACACATGTGGAAGAGGGGTCCACAGCCAACAACACAGTCCACAGGTGGAATGGAAGACACATATGAACAGGTCCACCCACACCCACCATGAAATATAATGCAGTGTAAACAACATGCAACTGATCAGGGGAGTGACACATGAGGGGTGGAAGGGGTTAGGACAATGGAGGGCCATGTGGATGGGCTGTGGAAAGGGCAATGGACTGAAAGAGGAGCATGTGAATGACCAACAAGATCAGGGATGAGGCCCAGGCCAACCAACATCAGCAGCACCAATACACAGGTAGCCCAGCACATGCACCACTCCAGGAGGAGAACTACAATTAGTCCAGACAATGTGGCACAGGGGCAGCAAACATGCCACACGGACATGAACAGCTCAACCATGGATGGGTGGGCGGAGATGTGATGGGGATGCACACATCATATGGCCAAGTAAGCAGCAAACAAGGAAGGAAAAGACAACTGCCAGGTGTCACCCAAAATGTCAAGCACACGAGTGGCAATGAAATGGGGTGACCAAACCCCCAAATATCCAAAACCACGAAGGTGCAAACATCTGTCCCCAACAGTCAATCACCAGACCCAAGGAGAAATCATATTCTGCATTCCGGTGCACCATATTACTTGAAGAACGACATGGGGCCTGTGTGGCAGCCAACATTGCAAGGACACACCCAACCCACGTTGCGACGCCACCCACCTGTTTCTGCCCGTGGAGCCTACACACCCTGACCACCCCCCACTGGTGCCACCCAAAATCCAAAGCCCTAACTCAGCAGACTCTGCAAACAGACAATAATATGTGAGGTGGAGGGTCTCACCACGACATGTCCGCACAGTGTATGCACTCACTGTATGCACAGCAGACACCATCCCCAGCAAACAAACGACTCTGGTGAAAGCATGCAGAGTGACAAGGCCACATGCCATGCCAACAGTGATGGTTCAAAAATCAACAACCCATGTGCAGCTCATCACCCCCCTACTGCAAAAAACGAAACACCCAAACAGGTCATGGCAGCAACGGAAGGCAAGTCACCGCTGGAACAGTAACAATAGGCCAGCAATGAGTCAGAGAAAAAGGCCTGTGTCCAAAGTGCAGAGGACCATCTCCCTGTGGCAGCAACATCCAGGAACACGCTCACATGGGTTCTGTGGCCAAGCACATATGGATGACGGGAACACCAGATGCAGTGGAGCACATGTGTCAACATTGTTGTCAGTGTCCTGTGTGAAAAGATGCAGATATCAGGTAAGGGAATGGCACACCCACCCACGACCCCTGGAGGACAGAAAGGAGACACACACATAAAAACAGCAATACCCAAAATGCATAGATAGCACCACATGACATGGCCACAACACTGAGCACAGTGCACATGGACCACTGCAGGAGATGTCCCTGAAGACCAGGACACCATCCCAATATGTTCATGTAAATGCACATGACGCGCATACACCCCAGGGGTCCAGAGCATGTGCAGCAGTGGTGGCACACAGAGATAACAACGAAGGACATCCTGATAGCAATAGGCCAAATGCAGCATCAGCACGTGGTGTATTTCCCAGAGGATGGAAGGTGAGGCCCACCTGAAAGGTACACCAGTGGCCTGACTGGGAATGTCTGTGTCAGGCAAGAGCACAAAGAGCCCCAATAGCGGATGCAGACACCAATGGACGGCGGACATCACCACGTCTGCTTGGGTAGCTGTGAGTGGAACATGTCCACGGTGCTTTGTGTTTTGCGGAAACACAATGTGGATGTACATTGGACCACTAGCAAAACTGTCACACATCTGAGAAAACTATATGACACGTGTGCACAATGTACATTAGGCCACAAGCAGAAGGTAACATAGGGATGAGGGAACATAATTGGAGAGGTGGCCAAATACATCCCTACAACACAGATAGGCAGGGTAGCGCAGAATGACCGGTCATGTAGACAGGTCAAGCAGAAACAGCAACATACACTGTGTGACAAGGTACGCATGCCATAAGGTTAAGATGGCAGGACCCCCAACACTGAACGACAAATGGAGACACACATCACAGTACATGCATGAGTGGCACAAATCTTTCAAATGACTCAATGGCAGTGACTGTTCAACATGCCCTTCAAAAACACACTGTCCTGTGCCCGTGTACACACACAGCCTCACAATATGTGTGTAAGATACACCATGATGACTCCCAAGATGTGAACAGGTAATGGCCACATGTGTGACAGATGGAAGCTAAGGGTGATGGAGCAGTGATCCAAAGACATGTGCATCACCATAGGAGCAGTGGAGAGAAAACAACATATATGTGTCTAACCGTGACGACAGCAATGCAATCCTCACTATCTGCCAACTCACCCGAGTCAAAAGGAATGGTGCTTATATGAACACACACTCCCCACATGCAGCACAGCTTCAGGCAGCATAGTCAGCCAATCCCTGTGGGCCCAGAACACAGAAGCTCATCCTGTGGAGCCAAGAACAGGACAGAGATATGGAGACATGAGATGGCAGTGCTGCACAATTCGTACACCAGCTAACACATGGCTAACCAAGAGACACGTCCCCAGCACACCCACAACTTACAGGAAAAGAGCTCCTCGATCAGAAGTTGCCTGGCTGCCATCCACACACGTGTGTCACCATGGCCAGGTGCAGGAGGGCACACAGGATCCACCCCGAGATCCTCATTAATATCGACTGGAACATTGTGCCTGAGAGCAATGTTGTGGAGGATGCAACGGGCTATGATGATCTTTGCCACAGTCAGGGGTCCATACTGTAAGGCCCCGCCAGTCCTATCCAGACACCTGAAGCGACTTTTGAGAACGCCAAAGGTGCGCTCAATGACTGAGCGGCCGGAGGCATGGGCCTCATTGTACCGCATCTCTGCACCTGTCTGAGGGAGACGCACAGGGGTCAGCAGCCAGGCGGGACACCCATATCCTGCATCACCTGCAAACAGAAATGGAAGTAAGGCACATGTGAGAAGAAGAACCTATAGAAACCATGATGTAGCAATGCAGCAATGGACAGCAGGAAAACATGGTCACACACATATGACGGCACAGCATTGCACACAATTGTGGTGCACCAGAGTCTGCATCATGGAGATCAAAATCACACTGGCCGGTACAAAGATGGTCAGGTGGGCAAGTCGCTGGGACATGATATGATATGGCACACAGGGGATATGTCAGTGTACCACAACCCAGGTGGGCAAGGTGGGGGTGTCAGCGCAGACAGGCCAAAGCAAACAGTCATGCAGATATCACATGTGTGATATCAGGTTTGCACATACACCCTGACACGTGCCACCCCCTACATGGCGGCTGAGTAGGCCACATACACACTGTACAGCTGGTCTATGGTCCTGTTCCATAAGTTCCCCAAAGCCCCCTCCCCCCCACCGGCTGGCACATGCACAATCCCGTGGCACATTGGGCATGAGATGGACACAACACACAGGCCGACATATGTGAAACCTTTCCACCATGCATGCCCTGAATTACCATTGAAAAGGATGATAGCGACGTAAACAGCTAAGGCAGGGTAGAGACGACACCACATGGGTGTGGGGTGACACAGATGAGCAAGAATAGGCACATGGTAGGCAAGGGGATGTGTGTTGCCACACAGAGGTACGTGAGCACAGTCCAGGTGACAGGGTGTGCTGTGGTCACAGTCCCAGAATAGTCAGCACAAGGACACAACAGCACCATGTCATGCATGCAGAGGACACAGTTGACAATGGTGCCCCCGTGAAACACGTGGTAGTTACACACAGGATGCGGGGAATACCTACCCAGCAGGACATATTCCTCATATTGCCCGGCCTCAAACAGGCCAAACAGTGCTGAGTTCTGCAGGATATAGGAGTCATGGGCTGACCCTGGGAACCGCGGGACCACATTCAGGATACGCATACCTGCATCACAGACAACCTGCACATTGAGGGAATGGAAGTGTTTGCGGTTGCGGTACACAACCTCCCTGTCGTGTGGCGGGATGAGGGCAACATGTGTGCAATCTATTGCACCCATCACATGTGGTATCCCTGCAATCTGCTGGAATGCAAGTCCCAGGGCCACCCAATGTTGCCTACTGTTGGGAATGGCAATGTAATTCCCAACCCGGCTGACCATGGCCCGCAGTACCTGGTGGAGGCAGCGAGAGAACGTTGGCCGACTCATCCCACCCACTGCGGCCACTGAGGTTTGGAAACAGCCAGAGGCAAAGAAATGTAGGGCAGCAAGGAGCTTGGCCATTCCCAGTATAGTATGTGACCGGGCAGTCATGGGCTCGAGGTCAGGTCTCAGATCCTCATAGAGCTCCCTAATAGCCCATGTCCAGCCGGTAGAGGGAGATCACCTGGTCCTCCCTGATGTTCTGTAGCATGGCCCTGGGCCTGTAGAGGCGTTGCAGGCGTGGCCGCCCCTCAGGACGCCTACGGCGCCGTTGTTCCACCACACCCACCAGTGGACCCTCCACAGCTGCAGGCCTGTGTTGCAGCGGGTGAGGACCCATGCCCAGGGCCTCAGCCCCAGGACCATCATCTCCCTCGGCCTGAAAGCGCAGCCCAGCTAGCTCCAGCAATGCAATGATTGCACCACCTGCATTCACAGTCTGAGCCATGATAGACACAGGATGTTGGACAGGTGGCTGTGAAATAGGGCACAGGGCGGGAACACAAATCACACAAACAATACACACCTGGTCAACCAGGGACATCCACCACACCCAACACCCTGTAGTCCACAAAATCCTGTAGTCGGCAACATAGCGCGTGAAGGAGCGCACGTACCCCCACATTGCTCCCGAGAAAAGCCATTCCGATAATAACCAACTCCCTGTGACGCAGCATAGTGTAAAGGTACTGCGAGGTATACACCCTACCAAATAAGGAAGACACCAAGATGTCACAGAGACGCCAACCGCGTTAACACACGTGTACACACAGCGCACGTACCACGTAATGAGCCAAACAAGACGTGACTAGCAGCCAACGCGCGTGGTTACGCGCAGAACAAATATACAGGGGTACTCCAAGATAAAAGATATGTCCTACTTACCATCACAACATGCATTGTAGGAGGAGGCCACGTGTAATGTGTACATCGAGGGATGAATGTCTGGGGAACAGGCGAAAACCATGCACAGTGCGTCACGTAGGGCACATATTCGCATTACCTCCGTGCGTGCTCAGAGGGAGAGCGCAATGTTACACGCATACGCAACGCGCGTGCGCAACACGCTCACGCAACGCGCTCAGAGCCACACCCACACGGGACCTATATAAAGCTGGGGAGGACAAAATGGCACACACCTCAGCACACAATCTGGATGAATATGATAAGCCAGATGTCTGACAGTGCAGGAGCAGTGCAGATGCCATCGATGGACACACCCAATGAAGATGGTGAGAGGCCAGGCACATCTGGTGTACATGGAACACCATGTGCACAGGGCACTGCCACAATGGGGCAGAAGAGGCGCAGGCCCACCCTCCCTGAGGAACTCCGCAAACGAGCGGTACGGTTCAGCCAGGAGGAGAATGACCTACTCCTCACCGCCATTCTGGAGCGATATGACCTTCTTTTCGGACAGCTGAGCTCAACAACAACTGGTGCAACACGTGCTAGGGCATGGGCGGAGGTACAAGCGGAGGTGGCAACTGCAAATGGGCCGCACAGGGATGTTGAAAGTTTGCGCAAACGATACTGCGACATTAAAAGGAACATCAGGAATGAGCTGGGAAGAGAGCGCAGAGGGGCTCAAGGCACAGGAGGGGGCCCAGCACAGGTCGCCAACCTGAGTCCACTAGAGCGGCGCTTGGTGGAGCACCTGGGCACAATGTACATACATGGCCTTCTGCCAGAGTTGGACACAGCGCACCAAGGTGCAGGTAAGTGTTTGAGTGATCTGTACCAGTGGGAGCCTGCAAGCGCACATGTGTGTGGGTGACCAAGGGTGGACTGGGGTGTAGGTGGCATGATTGTGCAAAAAGAGGACCCATGGGGCAGCACAGACATACAACCAGCCTCTGGGCCATGACCCATTGGGAGAGAGATGTCCATGGTGGTCAGGGAGTGGAATGGCACAGTGGATGTGTGCTGTGTCAAGGGGAAAGGTCCCACAGTACCAGCAGGGGCTGTCAATGTGTAGCAGTGGGGAGGGTGTAGGGCTGGTGGGGGCAGCACGGCCACACAGGTGTTGACATGGACGACAGGACAGCACTATGCACCTGGGTTGAACAAGGACTGTGTATGCAGGGCTGATAGCGGTGATGGGGCTGCATGGGGGGCATGGTAGCATGCACTGCGGGGGTGGTCACTTGACGTCACAGGGCAACGGCCCCTCTCGGCAATGGGGAATAGGTGAGGGGGTGGGGGGGTGGGAGGGGCCCCCACCAGGACCCATGTGGCTCACCCACACACATGTGCTCTCAGGGGAGTGGGATGGGTGCACACATATGACCTATATGATCTTGTGTCCTACAGGTGACATAGCTGCCATCGATGCAGCTGAGGAGGCGCATGGGGACAGCCAGCCCTGGGCGTGCACCCCCATGGACACAGTGCCTGAGGTTTCCAACGTGGAGGCAGAAACTCCCCCAACCCCCCCCCCCCCAGTGAGGACATTGCGACCATTCCTCAGCCAGCCTGTGGAGGGGACACGCACACCGATGGCGCCACCGGGAACGTGTATGCAGAGGCAGGGCAGCAAAACAGTGCTGTGGCGCTGTCCACGGTGGAAGAGGTGATCCAGCAAATGCAGGCGCACACCACTGAGGCACACAGGGATGTGGAGGGTGAGTCTCAAACTGTGTTCTGTTGACAATGCGTCTGCAAAGGTAGGCGATTAGTTTCACGACAACAATGCACTACCTGCTGTCTCCACAGGTATACAGCATTTACTGCGTGCATGTCTGCGGGAGCAGCGGCGGCAGAGGCATGCGCTTCGCAGACACCATCGCATGCTGTCCAGGGTCATGATGGGGGTCCCGCGGCTTCTTGTAGCTGCAGAGAGCATTGCGGAGAGCCAGCGAAGCATCGCAGCACACATGGGGGTGACGCCACCACCACCACCACCTCCTCCACCAACACCAGTGAAAGCAGCGGCAGCGATGGCGGCAGCAGAGCCACCATCATCACAGGGTGGGAGGGGCCACGCAAGGCGTGGCAGGGGCAGGGGCCGTGAGAAATAAACCGCATAACATGCGGATAAAGCACATGTCATGTCTCCTGTGTTGTTTGGGGGGACAGTGGTACGCACAGCCCACACGTGCATGACCCTGGGGCGTGCCCAATGGGAACTATTATGCCAGATGGTGTAGACACCGACACTGCTGTGGCCAGCATGGGATGCCCCACGTGCTCTTGGGCGCACACCAGAAGGCACACACTACCCAGCATTTGCAACCAATATCTGTTCCCCGCATCCTATCCCTGTGTGCAGGGGGGGGACATCCGGTCATGGGCTATGGGGGGGGGACGGGCATGATATTAGGTGGGCTGTGGGTGATGGGGGGGTTTGGACTGGTAATGGGCTGTGGGCTGATGGGGGGTTAGGACTGGCAATGGGCTACGGGGGGCTGACTGGGAATGGGTTGATGGGGTTAGGACTGGATGTGGGCTGATGGGGGTTAGGACAGTAAGTGGGTTGATGGGGTGGGCTAGGACACGTATTGGGTTTGGGGGATGCTAGGACTGGAACTGGGCTGATGGGTGGCTAGGAATGGATATGTGCTGCTGCAGGGACTAGAAGGGAATGGATGCTGGGTGAGGCTGGAACTAGGAGGGAGCTGATGTTGGGGGTGGATCAGAATGGGATGGGGCTGGAGGTGTAAAATGGAGAGGTGGAAAATATTTTGTGTGGGAGGGAGATAACATCTCCAATTGGCCGGGTATTGGGTGTGTACATGGGGATTGGGGATGGAGGGGTAAGAGTTGAGTGGATGAACTAGGAATGCGGAAAGAGAATAATGAGAGGGATTAGTATGTTAAAGCAGATGTAGCGAGGGAATGTTGATCAACTACAAGAGAGAAGAAAGGACACATGGACACCAGATGATGGGGAGTTAGCAGAGGACACGAGGATACCAGAAGAAAATGGCTGGAACACTTGCAGCTGATGAAATTGCACAAAAGGTAGACACATATCCCTTTGTATTGCATTTCCTATCTGGAATAGGTCAGCGCTGGTAAATGTGCATCATTAACGTCTGCGCTTTGTTTAATACAGGAGCATATTAATGTATAGTTCTATTTCTACAGTGTTGTACATTCCATGTTAGGCTGTTGTGATTCACAGTTTAACCCTCGGATACACTACCCCCGGGTCAGGGGTGACCCGGGTGTCGGTTTTTGTGTTTTTTCTTCAAAATGGTAAGGAATTGTATTTTGGTACTCTAGGTATTCCTCAGCGAACCATTTTTAAGTATTTTCATACATATGGTTTGCAAAAATAACGTTTTTATACAGTACTGCAAGCTGCTGAACAAACAAGGGGTGATTTTCGACACTCGCACAATAACACTCTCCATTGTTTTATAGCAGCAACGAAAGTCACCACTCCAAGTCCACATTACAATCCTGTGTCTTCTAACATCTTGCTTACATTTATGACATCACCTGACATCAGTTCCTTGTTTGTTTCTGTGGATTAAAATTTTTTACGACAAAGGTAAACAATGCCACACCCGAAACGCTTTGTCACAATGTGCATCATGCCATTACTTGACATAATGGCACCATACTTTGACTGTTGCTGTCCACCTAGCGAATAAATATAGAACTATTGTAGTTTGCAAAGCGTGCAGTGCTGCACAACATTTTTAAGCTTGCAACTGAATAGTTAACAGGTATTGACATTATGCGGCATATATCTGACCTTGTACAACTTGTCCTGCCTGATCTTGGCTAGCATTGCACATTATTCACTTGAAAGGGTCAATTAATAACAAGTATTATAAAAAATACATAAAAGTATGTCTTATTCTTCACAATTTAACCATGTTTTACAAACAAAAGTAGATGTTTCACCATATTTCTACATATGGGTCAGGGGTGACCCGGGGGTAGTGTATACGTGTCAGTCGATTTACCAAGTGTATCCGAGGGTTAATGGTTGTCTTCCTGTTTGGAATTAGTGAGTACCTGTTTGGTGATGGTCTATGTTCTACATGTGTAACTGAGCGGAGTTGTTCTGTTTAAATGATTCTAATGTGGCTTTGCCACTTGTTCTCCCTCCCCAGTGGTTCAGGTATTGTGGTTCTGTGAAATGTGTTGGTGTAATATCTGCAGTGTTACCTTTTGATTGGTAGAGTATGGTGCTTAGTGAGTCCTGGTATTGCTGTCAGGAAACAGAGGGTTTGCAATGTGTTTTACATGGGCAGTGTCCATTAGCCCACCTGCTGTGTCCATGCCATCCACCACCCTGGTCTGCACCCATCACAGCTGCTGCACATAGCCTTGTAGGTGCCACCACTGCTGACCACTGGGCACAGTTACATGTCTGTGCATTGCTACATGTGTGGCACCAGCCCATGTAATGGCCGTAGTATCACTAAACGCATGACACGTGTAGAGTACCCTGCACGCACCCTTTGTATCTCACACTGACACACATGTGTGTGTCATCATGTGTCTCTCACACAACACTGACCCATAGCACAGAGGGATATCTGGACAGCACAGTTAACAGGTAACAATGTCAAACTTTATTTACAGAACAACTTGGGGGTAGGGCTTTTCATTGGCCAACATGCGAACATCGCTGTCAAACAGCCCTGCTGCCCTCCATGTGTGGGGTAGGCCATGGCATGGGCTGTCACAGGGCGGGTGTGTACTGCGTATCCACGCGCTACACACCCCGGGGACCCCTGTCACATGGTGGCTGTTCCGGCGCGCCCCCAGCTACGCGCTCCTCCAGCAAGCGTAGCCGGTCAGCCACCATGGTCAGGGTCGCCAGGACCTGCCCCATGATAAGGGCGTTCTGCCTCTGGGCGTGTGCATGCGCATGCACAGCCGCGGCCATGCGCAGCCCGCACATGCAGCCACACAGACACAGGTCTCCCCGTGTCTGTGTGGCTGCATCCACGGTGTGCATGTCCTCGGCTATGTGTGCCATGCCCACGTCCAGGGGGTGTGCGTCGCCATCACCATGTTGCAGGTCGCTGGCGCCCCCATAGCCCTGTGACAGCTCATGTAGATGGGCACCCAGCACACATGCCCCCCAACCCCCCCACCCAACCCATCCCCCACCAGTGCAACGTTGGGCAGGTCACCCCCTTCAGGCCCCTGTCCCACCACAGCAGGGCCCCTACCCGCCCGAGTCACCTGCACCCGCCCCTCCTCCCCCTGCCCCCCCAGCACCTCTGCCCTCCCCCCTCCCCCACCTCCTCCCCCACCGTATCCGCATGGGGCAGCTGCATGTCCTCCTCAGCCGGCCCCCCACCCTGCCCCACATCCTCCTCCTCCCCCTCTGCGTCTGAGGATTCTTCTGCCCCATGAGGTGGTGTGTGGCGCTCCACCACCAGTTCCACAGGGTCAGGCAGCACATCCATCTCTTCTGCTCCTTGCGGATCACCGGGCCCCGCATTCTGCACCACCTGTTCCTCCGCAGCACGTGCATCCACTGTGGGAGAGGGGGGACACGTGTCATTCCCATGTTCACATATGTGCCACAGCAGTAACATACATCCTGTGGTCATGTCTGCCACTGGCCCACAGGGCCATGTCACATCACTCACCGTCCTGTTGGGCCAGCTACTCCCTCTGCACTCGGCGCACAAAACGGGGATACCGTGCCCGCAACTCCCGGGCTTTTTTGCGGATATCCTCGACCTATTGGAGTGACAACACATATTGACATTAGGGGGCAGACACCCTTTGGTGGCCTGTGCCACAACACAGATATATTTATCAGTGTGCAATATGCCTTGGCCCAACGAGTCACAGACTGGGCCATTCCCCACAGCACCAGGGTGAGGGGTAGGGCTCTGAGGTAAGGCCTACTGCATCCTGGGGATGTGGTTTGTCCCTGTGTTCACAGACTGGGCCATTCCCCACAGCACCAGGGTGAGGGGTAGGGCTCTGAGGTAAGGCCTACTGCATCCTGGGGATGTGGTTTGTCCCTGTGTTCGCAGACTGGGCCATTCCCCACAGCACCAGGGTGAGGGGTAGGGCTCTGAGGTGAGGCCTACTGCACCCTGGGGATGTGGTTTGTCCCTGTGTTCACAGACTGGGCGATTCCCCACAGCACCAGGGTGAGGGGTAGGGCTCTGAGGTGAGGCCTACTGCATCCTGGGGATGTGGTTTGTCCCTGTGTTCACAGACTGGGCCATTCCCCACAGCACCAGGGTGAGGGGTAGGGCTCTGAGGTGAGGCCTGCTGCATCCTGGGGATGTGGTTTGTCCTTGTGTTCACAGACTGGGCCATTACCCACATCACCAGGGTGAGGGGTAGGGCCATGAGGTGAGGCCTACTGCATCCTAGGGATATGGTCTGTTTCCTGTACTCACATACAGGGTCAGATACCATAGCACAAGGCCTGAAGAAGGGCCCTCATTTGGTGCCTGCAGCATCCTTGGGCTATAGCTGAACCCTGTTACTCACATACAGGGTCAGATACCATAGCACAAAGCCTGAAGATGGGCCCTCATTTGGGGCCTGCAGCATCCTTGGGCTATAGTTATGTCTGTTACTCACATACAGGGTCAGATACCATAGCAGAAGGCCTGAAGATGGGCCCTCATTTGGGGCCTGCAGCATCCTTGGGCTATAGCTGAAACATGTAATCACAAACAGGGTCAGATACCATAGCACAAGGCCTGAAGATGGGCCCTCATTTGGGGCCTGCAGCATACTTGGGCTATAGTTATGTCTGTTACTCACAAACAGGGTCAGATACCATAGCACAAGGCCTGAAGATGGGCCCTCATTTGGGGCCTGCAGCATCCTTGGGCTATAGCTGAACCCTGTTACTCACAAACAGGGTAAGATACCATAGCACAAGGCCTGAAGATGGGCCCTCATTTGGGGCCTGCAGCATCCTTGGGCTATAGCTGAACCCTGTTTGCACAAACAGGGTCAGATACCATAGCACAAGGCCTGAAGATGGGCCCTCATTTGGGGCCTGCAGCATCCTTGGGCTATAGTTATGTCTGTTACTCACAAACAGGGTCAGATACCATAGCACAAGGCCTGAAGATGGGCCCTAATTTGGAGCCTGCAGCATCCTTGGGCTATAGCTGAACCCTGTTTGCACAAACAGGGTCAGATACCATAGCACAAGGCCTGAGGATGGGCCCTCATTTGGGGCCTGCAGCATCCTTGGGCTATAGCTGAACCCTGTTTGCACAAACAGGGTCAGATACCATAGCACAAGGCCTGAAGATGGGCCCTCATTTGGGGCCTGCAGCATCCTTGGACTATAGTTATGTCTGTTACTCACATACAGGGTCAGATACCATAGCACAAGGCCTGAAGATGGGCCCTCATTTGGGGCCTGCAGCATCCTTGGGCTATAGCTGAACCCTGTTTGCACAAACAGGGTCAGATACCATAGCACAAGGCCTGAAGATGGGCCCTCATTTTGGGCCTGCAGCATCCTTGGGCTATAGTTATGTCTGTTATTCACATACAGGGTCAGATACCATAGCACAAGGCCTGAAGATGGGCCCTCATTTGGGGCCTGCAGCATCCTTGGGCTATAGCTGAACCCTGTTACTCACAAACAGGGTCAGATACCATAGCGCAAGGCCTGAAGATGGGCCCTCATTTGGGGCCTGCAGCATCCTTGGGCTATAGCTGAACCCTGTTTGCACAAACAGGGTCACATACCATAGCACAAGGCCTGAGGATGGGCCCTCATTTGGGGCCTGCAGCATCCTTGGGCTATAGCTGAACCCTGTTTGCACAAACAGGGTCAGATACCATAGCACAAGGCCTGAAGATGGGCCCTCATTTGGGGCCTGCAGCATCCTTGGGCTATAGTTATGTCTGTTACTCACATACAGGGTCAGATACCATAGCACAAGGCCTGAAGATGGGCCCTCATTTGGGGCCTGCAGCATCCTTGAGCTATAGTTATGTCTGTTACTCACAAACAGGGTCAGATACCATAGCACAAGGCCTGAAGATGGGCCCTCATTTGGGGCCTGCAGCATCCTTGGGCTATAGCTGAACCCTGTTTGCACAAACAGGGTCAGATACCATAGCACAGGGCCTGAAGATGGGCCCTCATTTGGGGCCTGCAGCATCCTTGGGCTATAGCTGAACCCTGTTTGCACAAACAGGGTCAGATACCATAGCACAAGGCCTGAAGATGGGCCCTCATTTGGGGCCTGCAGCATCCTTGGGCTATAGTTATGTCTGTTACTCACATACAGGATCAGATACCATAGCACAAGGCCTGAAGATGGGCCCTCATTTGGGGCCTGCAGCATCCTTGGGCTATAGTTATGTCTGTTACTCACTTACAGGGTCAGATATCATAGCACAAGGCCTGAAGATGGGCCCTCATTTGGGGCCTGAAGTATCCTTGGGCTATAGTTATCTCTGTTACTCACAAACAGGGTCAGATACCATAGCACAAGGCCTGAAGATGGGCCCTCATTTGGGGCTTGCAGCATCCTTGGGCTATAGTTATGTCTGTTACTCTCATACAGGGTCAGATACCATAGCACAAGGCCTGAAGATGGGCCCTCATTTGGGGCCTGCAGCATCCTTGGGCTATAGTTATGTCTGTTACTCACAAACAGGGTCAGATACCATAGCACAGGGCCTGAAGATGCGCCCTTATTTGGGGCCTGCAGCTTCCTTGGGCTATAGCTAAACCCTGTTTGCACAAACAGGGTCAGATACCATAGCACAGGGCATGAAGATGGGCCCTCATTTGGGGCCTGCAGCATCCTTGGGCTATAGTTATATGTTTTACCCCCTAACAGGGACAAGCACCATTGCACCAGGGCGGGGGATGGCCCCTGAGGTGGGGCCTGCTGAATCCTGGGATGTGTGTTGACCTTATGATCGCAGACAGGGCCAAATGACAGACCCCTGTGTGTCTCTTTGCATCTATGATGGGCCTGTGGTCCTCTGTGGATAGGGCACATCATTGAGGCTACAACAGCGGCACATACCATAGGAATGTGGTCTGTAATTCACCTGTACGATGTTTGCAGGCACCCCCTGTGGCCAGGGGGATTCTGTTTTGGGGGGGGTGGGACAGACCTCACTCCCAGCTGGATGCGGAGACACCTTGCATGCCCTATTAGTGCATAGTTGATTGTTGATTTGGTTACATGGTGTTCCCCTGCACATCCTGGGTTGGGGTGCCTGTTCCCATGAACTTACCTCACGTGGGTAGTCAGAGCTTCGGTTGTACCGAACAGTGAGGCGCTCCCATGCCCTTCTGACCCTGACCAGATTCTGCCTTCTGGATGATCCAGGGAATAGGCGCCTCTGTCTAAGGCAGAATAGCTCTGTGAGCAGGTAGAGCTCCCTTTGTGTGAATGCAGGCTTCCTCGACATTGCATCCATGTCTTCAGAAAGAATGTCTTTTGCGTAGCCACGTGCGTTGGTACGTGCATTGGTGCGGGCGTTGCTACGTGCGTTGGTGCGGGTGTGGCTACGTGCGTTGGTGCGGGTGTAGCCACGTGCCTTGGTGCGGGCGTAATAGCGTGCGTGGGTACGTGTGTTCTTCCAGCATGGGCACTTTATATTACAGTCAAACCTCGGTTTTCGTTTGCCCTGGTTTTCGTTTGCCCTGGTTTTCGTACGTTTCGGTTTTCGACGTCTTTTCTGACTGAGATTTTGTCTCGGTTATCGGATATCGCCTCGGTTTTCGTAAAGAATGGCGCTGGTCTGTATACACTGCCCGCCCAGTCCCGGCAGCACTACCCCCATGAAGTCCCGGCAGCACTACCCCCCGGACTCACCGATCGCGTGTTGAGAAGCGAAAGTCAGCTGAGCAACATCCTCGAGCCAGAGTCAGAGATGCAAGGATTGCACAGAGAGGAAGGCCCCGATCTCTCCACTGCCTGCCTGTTCTCTGGAGCGCCCCCTCAGGCTCGGAGGTAGCAGGGTAGCTGTCAATGTAAGCAGGAGATGTTGCAGTGCCGTACAGTACAATATCTGTGTGTTTGCTGTCCTGTGGACGATCGGGCAGGTGAGAGAAGTGACAGGAGCTGGGTGTCTGGAACGGATTAATTGAATTTACATTATTTCCTATGGGAAATATTGCTTCGGTTTTCGTACGTTTCGGTTTTAGTCAGACTTCTTAGAACGGATTAATCATGAAAACCGAGGTTTGACTGTACAAACTCTTGCACCTATTAATTATGCTAACAGGTGGAAGTGTAATGGACTATGGTTTATCAGAGTCTGTGAGCATTTGCTGGATTTTAAACCCCCAGGTTTTAGTACTGCTGCTACATCTCCTAGGTAAAGTCTACTGTACAGGGGGTTCAGCAGCCCTGCCCACCACACCAGTCCTGGGCACAGTCCAGGCATGGATATGGTCCGCAATACTGTTGGGCGTCACTCCCCAGGGTGGTAAACACTGTCAGAGACCTGACCTGTAGCACATACCGCAGACATCAGAATGATTGTTATGATGGAGCTAAATGCGCAAACTGTGCTTGACGTAGGACTTGCTATCTGCCAGTACTCATAGGAAATGTTTGATAGGTGCGTACCGTATACCCAGGTGTAGGGTGCCATTGCTAGGGTATGCATGTGGTAGTATTGGGAGATGCACACAGGGCCCAATGTCCTGCCTCTCCAGAAGGCATTGGCCACTGGGGCCTGTGGGTGTGGGTGTGTCTGCCCCTGTTGGCTGGTGCTTTACAGCAGAGGTTCCCAAATCCAGTCCTGGTGTGCCAAACACTGTTCGGGTTTTCAGGCTGTCCCTCATGAATATGCACGGGCTACATCTGCATACCATGGGGGTGGTGCATAGATATGCAGCACAGGCATCTTCACTAGAGGTAGCATGGAACCTGAATGGTGTGTGGCCCTCCAGGACTGCATTTGGGAGACTCTGCTCTAGGTAATGCGGCTGTTTCTGGTGTCTGTGCTCGGTGTGGTAATATATAGGCGTACTAACCATGCGTATGTTCGAAGCAATAAAGGTTTGTCATTACAGTCACGGTACAGTTGGGTGAAAAATATGTGGACTGGATTGAACCTGTGACCCTCTGTTCTTGCATGCACTGTCTGTGTGCACTGCACCACGGTGTTGCCACAGATATGCTGTTTTCCCTGGGTAGTCCATGACTGTACATCCAACAGGGCCTGTCTGTTGCTGTGGACGTGCCAGCCTGCACATGGCTAGGCCACTGTCTGCTGGGACTAGCAGCCACTGCCCCCTCCATCACCTGTACCCTTCCGCCAACATGCTGACATGTCCTTATCTTGGAAAATGATTATGACCTGATTGAGGTGTGGCACTCCAGGACTGCATTTCAGGGACTTGGCTGTTGGTAATGGCCATTGTTATGGTGTGTGTGCGGTGTAGGGTAACATATTGGTGTTTGAACGATGTCTCTGTTCTCTGCAATAAAGGGGTGTCTTTACTATCTCGGTTTAGTGGTGGGTAAAGTGTGGGGACTGGGTTGGCAGAGGCCCCAGCTGGGATTTGAACCTGTGACCCTCTGGTTCTACAGGTACTGGCTGTGTCCGCTGCACCACACTGTAGCCACAGAGACAGTGCAGTCCCTGGAGATAGGTCACCTAGCCGAAAGAGTCAGAACTCTGCTATGCACATTTTTACTGTGGGCTCATTCACCTTGTATGGTGACATAGGTGCACATAAGCCCCGAATATGACCTCGGAATGAGAGGATAGGAACATAACCAAGCTGGCCAATAGTGATATTGATGGGCAACCATGGAACACACTCCCAGGAGCGCTCATAATTAGGATTAGGGAATGATTTTTGGAGGGGTCTACGCTCCGTGGACCCTTCCAAGACTCATTTCTTTTTTTGGGGCTTTCCTGGGAGTGTTTTTCATGGTTGCCCATTAATATCACCGTTGACCAGCTTGATTATAGTTTTTTAGGATTTTGTTGTGGTCTTTTTCCATTCCTATTTGCTATTTTGTTCAGTGCACATATATCACACTGCTCACGTTTTATAGGTTTCCCCGGTTTTGCTGTACATTGCTGACGTAAATGGTTTCTCTTCCCTTTAATATGCCTTTAACGGCAGGTTTTCATTCGCGTTGGGATTGAGCTCTGAGATTCAGCGCGTTAGTGTGAGGGGAGCCTCTCCCCGCCCACTCTCCGCCCATTGACCCCTTCTCTCCGCCCACTCTCCACCTTCTGCGCTGTTTTAACGCGCCACGGAGGCTTACGATCGTTAACTGCGGTTAACACACGTAAAGTACGTTTAACGATCGTTCGTGCGTCAGAACGCGCGTTTGGACGTGCAAACGATTGTTAAACGTACTTTACGTGCGTTATTCACGATTACCGCATTTTAGTAAACATACCCCAAAATGTAGAGTCATACATTTGTGTTGAGAAAATCCAAGGGAGCAATAGCAGAGTGAAGTACTTTGTGCATGAAAGAAGAATGGAACCTGAGAATGATCATATCTAATGATTTTAAAATGACCAAACAGGTAGAAAAGGTGATGGCATAAACCAGAAGGATGCTTGGTTGCACAGAGAGCAAAATGGTCAACAGGAAAAGGGAAGCAATAGTGCCTCTATTGTTTATTTATTGTTTATTGTTAACTTCCGGGGTAGCATTCTCCGAAATGCTTCCTGTTTCACGCACATGACCCAAAAGGCAGACAGAGCTCCGGAGTCTCAAAGCGTAGATGAGACGATGGTGCAAGGATGAGGGTTTTGGATTTGTTAGGAACTGGGGAACATTCTGGGGAAAGGAGAGACTCTTCTGAAGGGATGGGCTGCACCTTAACTGGGACAGAACCAAGCTGCTGGCATTAACCTTTAAGAAGGAGATAGAACAGCTTTTAAACTAGATAATAGGGGAGAGCCGACAGTTACCCAAGAGTGCAGAGTTCAGAACAATGTATCCTTGAAAGATACTAGCAAAAGACTGAAGTTAGGGCATATCAGCAGTGAGGTTGCAATAAAATCAAAAGTAGCCCAAATGCCCTTGAGTACAGAGCAGACAGAACTTAAAGATTCCAAATTACCACTCTCTACTGACAGCCAGATTAATATGAATAAAATACAGCCTCTAAAATTCTTGTATGCATATGCTAGAAGTCTAAAAAATAAGATGGGAGAGTTAGAATATATAGCTCTAAATGAGAGGTTAGATATGATTGGTATCTCAGAGACATGGTGGAAGGAGGACAACCAGTGGGACACTGTGATACCTAGGTACAAACTATATTGTAATGATAGAGCAGATCAAATTGGTGAAGGGGTTGCACTCTATGTTAGAGAGGGCATTGAGTTGCAAAGGATTAAAGTTTTGCAGGAAACAAAATTCACTGTAGAACCTCTATGGATTGAAATTCCATGTAAAAAGGGGAAGGCGATTGCAGAGGGGGTGTATTATCGACTGCTAGGTCAGAATGAATAAATGGATGAGGAAATGCTCAAAGAAATCAGGGAAGCTAACAAAAGTTACAACACAGTAATAATAATGGGTGATGGGTCAGTGTCACGGCAGGACATGCTAGGGAGATAATTTCTAGATTAAATAAATGACTGCTTCTTGGAGCAGCTGGTTCATGAGCTAACCAGAGGGGAAGCCATTTTGGACCTAGTCCTTAATAGAACACAAGATCTGGTGCAAGAGATAAGGGGGTTGGGGCCACTTGGCAATAGTGATCATAACATGATCATGTTTGATTTAATAAATGGAGGAGGGAGGGTAAGGAAATCCACAGTACTACCTTTTAACTTTCAAAAGGGAGAATGATAAAATTAGGAAAATAGTTAAGAAAAAACTATAAGGAGCAGTTGCAAAGGTTAAAGATTTACATCAAGCTTTGGTGTTCTTTAAAAATACTATCTTGGAAGCCCAGACCAGCTGTATTCCACGTTTTAAGAAAAGTGGAAGGAAGTCAAAGCAATTGCCAGCATGGTTTAAAGGTGAGGTCAGAGAGGCTGTTGTTGCCAAAAAGCATCTTTCAGTAAACGGAATAAGGAGTCAAATGATGAAAACTGGAAACAACACAAACAATGGCAAATTAGATGGAAGGTATTGATAAAGCAGGCAAAGAGAGAACTTGTGAAGAAGCTTCCTGTGAAAGCAAAAATGCATAATAAAGACTTTTTCAAATACATTCAGTAGCAAAAAACCTGTGAGAGAGTCAGTTGGACCGTTAGATGATAAAGGGGTAAAAGGGGCACTAAGTGGGGACAAGGCCATTGCAGAGAGACTGAATGAATTATTTGCTTCGGTCTTTACTGAGGAAGATCTAGGAATGTTCCTCATGAATGAAATGGTATTTGAAAGAGATGCTGCGGGAGAATTGAAAGAAATATTGATACACTGGGAAGATATATTACAACTATTTGATAAACTGAAGAGTAGCAAATCATCTGAACCAGATGGTATACATCCAAGGGTGTTAAAAGAACTAAAATATGAGCTTGCAGACCTGATATTAGTTATCTGTGAACTTTCATTAAAATCATCTGTAATACCTGAATATTGGAGGATCGCCAATGTAACACCAATTTTTAAAAATGGTTCCAGGCGTGATCCTGGAAACTACAGACTGGTGAGCCTGACGTCAGTTCAGGTAAAAATGGTAGAAACCATCATAAAGGGGGGGCGGAGCCTGATGTCCAGCGGGATGGTCGCATAACGCTGAGGCTCCCGAGAGGCCTACTCAGAATCCTGAATTAACACCTCACATTTTTGGAACTTCTACTCTGATCTTGCCGGGGCACATTGGTGAGATGGCGGGGACCAAACCAACGCGCCTGGAATTTGGGTCTCCAGCGGCTTCTCACGGCAAACGTTCCAAAACCGAACCTCCGTCCCCGCAGAAGGGGCCGGCCTTGTGCGAGGGCCCCGAAATGCAGCAGGAAATCCTCGTAGAGATTAGAGGGGTCAAAAACCTTGTGCAGGCAAACGGTGAAGCACTCCGAGCGCTGCGGGACGATTTTGGTGTGCTGCAAAGCAAGCTAGAAGGGCTTTCTTCGCGTCAGGACAAAATGGAGGGCATATTGGACTCACATGCGGCCCGTTTGTCCAAACTCGACAAAGTTGAACGACAGGTGCGGGCCTTGCAGAAAGAGGTGGAAGATGGCAATAATAGAGCGCGCCGCAACAACATACGACTCGTGGGCATACCGGAGGGAGCGGAATCGGGAGACATGAAAGAGTTTTTATGCAAAATCCTCCCTTCCTTGCTCCAAATCACCTTTACCAAAGATTTGGAGATTGATCGCGCTCATCGTGTACCCACAAGCATAACGCTCAACAGGAAGACCCCGCGGCCTATCATTTTTCGACTATTGAGATATCAACACGTGGAGCAAATTCTAAGTGCCTCTCGGGCAAAGGGCCATATGGAGTTTGAGAGCCACAAGATCTCCTTCTATCCCGACTTGTCTAAACCCACAGTCGACCGCCGAAAGCGCTTTCTGGAATTCCGGCCGAGGCTTCAACAACTACAAGCACGCTATGGCCTGATGTACCCGGCCAAGCTCCGAGTCACGCTTCACAATCAGACAAGAACATTCGAGGACCCTGATCTACTAGCGGAGTTTTTGGATTCCAAAGAAGCCGACTTGATGCGCTGACTTCCAGAATATTCCTGCAAGTCTCCTTCTTTCCGCTGTACCTGCCATATTGGATCTGCCGCAGCCTAGCAAAGAGTCTGACGTGGGCAGTCTGTTGCCTTACTCTTGATGGTATCTGTGACCCGACTCCATCTACCCACAGTAGCCTCGATGAGTATCAGAGACAGTGTTATTATGGACTCTGGTGTTTCTTTTCTTTTTTTACATGTCTTCCATTTCCTCTCTAGGGCCTCCTCCCGCAGACATATGGTCGCCATATTCTTTGGGGGTTTTGCTTCTTCTCTAAGATACGTTGGTACATACTTTTCAATATGGGGTGTATTAGCCAGCATACTCGGTGATTATGACATTGTTGTACAGATTCTGCTTATGTTCTATGTTATCAAGCGCCCTTACCTAAAATGTCTACTATCGATTGATGGCACCATGTAAGATTTTTTCATTGAACGTAAAAGGCATCAATAATCCGATAAAACGGAAGAAAATCCTAAGCTACCTCAGTCAGGAAGCAGCGGATCTGATTTTCTCCAAGAAACGCATTTAAATTCGAAGGAAACTCTTAAACTCAATATTAAACCTTACATGGTGGCCGCTTATTCCCCAGCCGTTTCTAAGAAATGTGGGGTTGCCATACTGGTTAGGAAATCTTTGCATGCTACTGTTATTGCGACTAGCTCAGATACAGAAGGTAGATGGGCTAGAGTTCACCTCAAGATAGGTAGCCTAGAAGTTATATGTATATGCCTTTACGCTCCTAATGTTGATGACCCTGCCTTTTTTGCTGCCATTGCTCAGGTTGCGCAGGCTTCTGCTAGTACTTCATTGATCATTGGGGGGGATTTCAATCTAGTCCTTGATCCCCTGATTGACAAACAGCCGCCTAGGACGAGTGGTCCCCCCAAGAGTCACGCTACGCTTACCTCCCTGATCAAGGATCTTGCTTTAGTTGATCTATGGAGATTACTACACACCCCAATGAGCTTGACTTCACCTTCTTCTCCTCCCCTCATAAATCTCAGTCTCGCATAGACTTCTTTCTAATCTCAAAACTGTTAGTTCCTCAGGTGGACACTGCAAAGATTCACTCCCAACATATTTCAGATCATGCTGCCATTTCCTTTCAATTACACACTACTGCACCCCAGGGAAACTCGGGAGCCTGGTTCTTCCCCAACAGCTTTTCTCTGCAGCTCGTTGGAAAACCTTTTCGGATTTACAAAAGGAATTTGCGTTACCAGCGAAACACTACTTTCAATTGATGCAGCTTCAACACTGCCTCAAAAGTGCTCGAATCATGCCGCCCTCTGCCCCTACTGAGGATGGGCTATTAGAGATAGTTCACTCCATTAGTAGTACACATGGGGTAGCCTCTAATTTCTATAAAATACTTTGTCAGGGTACAGATACGGACACTTTTAGAGCCCAACAAGCCTGGGAGCGCGAACTGCAAACCACTCTAACCCCTGTGCAATGGAGCGTTTTTTGGAGTAAAGTAGTGCGGGTTTCCCGGTCTGCCTCTGTTACCCAAACTCTCTTCTTCTTTGCACACAGATGCTTTTATACCCCAGAAAAAATAGCCAAATGGAACTCAAATGCTAGGGACCTGTGTTGGTCTTGCCATACTGCTGTGGGATCCTTTGCTCATGTTATTTATGAATGTCCTCAACTGCAGGTCTATTGGGGGCGGGTCTGGGGTCGTATTCAATCTTTCCTACACTTTCATGAACCTCTTTCTTGGAAGGTCGTGGGACTCCGCTCTGCGGCGGAGGTCCCCTCTCTTCCTAAGAAGGGTCGCTTTCTCCTTGATTTCATGCTAGGTATAGCCATATGCTTAATCACGAGGAATTGGAAGGATAGCTCTCGACTTACTGTCAATGAATGGTGGAACCTCGTCTGCTTATATAGTAAATATGAGCAGATACCTCGGAGAGCTATTCCCCATGTCCAAACTCACTCTTGCTTGTCTAAATGGCAGATGCTTAATGATTATGTACAATCTGCTCATTGCTCCAACATGCCTGTATAATGTGCACTCATCATGTTTTAGATCACCGTTAGGTTTTGTAATACAATAATGTACGTACACGCCCGCTTCGGGAATGCTTAGTTTTCTAGAGAAGAAGCAGGGGGGAGGGGGGTGGTAGGGGTTTACTTTGGTGTATGTATTACACGTTATGTATTTGTCTTTTAGCTGTATGTCTTCCTTTCCTTTGTTGTTATAAAACGAAAATAAAGAATTTAAAAAAAAAAGAAACCATCATAAGGAACAAAATTAATGAACAAGTAGATAGTCATAGTTTAATGGGAGACAGCCTACATGGCTTTAGCCAAGGAAGGTCTTGTCTTACTAATCTGTTATATTTTTTTGAAGGTGTGAATAAACAAGGTGAGTCAGTTGATATAGTGTATCTGGACTTTCAGAAAGCCTTTGACAAGGTCCCTCATGAGAGACTTTTGACAAAATTAAAAAGTCAGGAGATAGGAGGCAGTGTACTATTGTGGATTAGGAACTGGTTAAAAGATAGAAAGCAGAGGGTAGGGCTAAATGGCCAATTTTCCCAATGGAGAAAGGTGAACAGTGGAGTACCCCAAGGATCTGTGCTGGGTCCACTGCTTTTCAACATATTCATAAATGACCTGGAAATGGGAATAATGAGTGAGGTTATCAAATCTGTAGATGACACAACCTATTCAAAATTGTTAACGCCCATGAGGATTGTGGAAAATTGTAAGAAGATCCTGATAAATTGGAAGACTGGGCATCCAAATGGCAGATGAAATTTAATGTGGACAAGTGCAAAGTTATGCATCTAGGAAAGAAAAACCCAAACTATGGTTACACGATGCAAGGTTCCACATTAGGAACCACCACCCAGAAAACATATTTAGGTGTCATTGTGCATAACTTATTAAAACCCTCCACCCAGTGTTCAGCAGTGGCCAAGAGAGCAATTAGAATGCTAGGTATCATAAGGAAAGGAATGGAGAATAAAACAAGGATATTATAATGCCTCTGTTTCGTTCCATGGTGCGACCATACCTTGAATATTGTGTGCAATTCTGGTCGCTGTATCTTTTTTTTTTTTTTAATTCTTTATTTTTGTTTTATAACAACAAAGGAAAGGAAGACATACAGCTAAAAGACAAATACATAACGTGTAATACATACACCAAAGTAAACCCCTACCACCCCCCTCCCCCTGCTTCTTCTCTAGAAAACTAAGCATTCCCGAAGCGGGCGTGTACTTACATTATTGTATTACAAAACCTAACGGTGATCTAAAACATGATGAGTGCACATTATACAGGCATGTTGGAGCAATGAGCAGATTGTACATAATCATTAAGCATCTGCCATTTAGACAAGCAAAAGTGAGTTTGGACATGGGGAATAGCTCTCCGAGGTATCTGCTCATATTTACTATATAAGCAGACGAGGTTCCACCATTCATTGACAGTAAGTCGAGAGCTATCCTTCCAATTCCTCGTGATTAAGCATATGGCTATACCCAGCATGAAATCAAGGAGAAAGCGACCCTTCTTAGGAAGAGAGGGGACCTCCGCCACAGAGCGGAGTCCCACGACCTTCCAAGAGAGAGGTTCATGAAAGTGTAAGATAGATTGAATACGACCCCAGACCCGCCCCCAATAGACCTGCAGTTAAGGACATTCATAAATAACATGAGCGAAGGTTCCCACAGCAGTATGGCAAGACCAACACAGGTCCCTAGCATTTGGGTTCCATTTGGCTATTTTTTCTGGGGTATAAAAGCATCTGTGTGCGAAGAAGAAGAGAGTTTGGGTAACAGAGGCAGACCGGGAAACCCGCACTACTTTACTCCAAAAAACGCTCCATTGCACAGGGGTTATAGTGGTTTGCAGTTCGCGCTCCCAGGCTAGTTGAGCTCTAAAAGTGTCCGTATCTGTACCCTGACAAATTATTTTATAAAAGTTAGAGGCTACCCCATGTGTACTACCAATGGAGTGAACTGTCTCTAATAGCCCATCCTCAGTAGGGGCAGAGGGCGGCATGATTCGAGCACTTTTGAGGCAGTGTTGAAGCTGCATCAATTGAAAGTAGTGTTTCGCTGGTAACGCAAATTCCTTTTGTAAATCAGAAAAGGTTATCCAACGAGCTGCAGAGAAAAGCTGTCGGGGTGTCCAGATCCCCCTGGAGTACCAGGGTTTACTCGAATTTCTGACTGGAACTCTGGCTGAGTTAACAGGGCTCTATCAAAGAACCAGGCCCCCGAGTTTCCCTGGGGTGCAGTAGTGTGTAATTGAAAGGAAATGGCAGCATGATCTGAAATATGTTGGGAGTGAATCTTTGCAGTGTCCACCTGAGGAACTAACAGTTTGGAGATTAGAAAGAAGTCTATGCGAGACTGAGATTTATGAGGGGAGGAGAAGAAGGTGAAGTCAAGCTCATTGGGGTGTAGTAACCTCCATAGATCAACTAAAGCAAGAGCCTTGATCAGGGAGGAAAGCGTGGCGTGACTCTTGGGGGGACCACTCGTCCTAGGCGGCTGTTTGTCAATCAGGGGATCAAGGACTAGATTGAAATCCCCCCCAATGATCAATGAAGTATTAGCAGAAGCCTGCGCAACCTGAGCAATGGTAGCAAAAAAGGCAGGGTCATCAACATTAGGAGCGTAAAGGCATATACATATAACTTCTAGGCTACCTATCTTGAGGTGAACTCTAGACCATCTACCTTCTGTATCTGAGCTAGTCGCAATAACAGTAGCATGCAAAGATTTCCTAACCAGTATGGCAACCCCACATTTCTTAGAAACGGCTGGGGAATAAGCGGCCACCATGTAAGGTTTAATATTGAGTTTAAGAGTTTCCTTCGAATTTAAATGCGTTTCTTGGAGAAAAATCAGATCCGCTGCTTCCCGACTGAGGTAGCTTAGGATTTTCTTCCGTTTTATCGGATTATTGATGCCTTTTACGTTCAATGAAAAAATCTTACATGGTGCCATCAATCGGTAGGAGACATTTTAGGGAAGGGCGTTTGATAACATAGAACATAAGCAGAATCTGTACAACAATGTCATAATCACCGAGTATTCTGGCTAATACACCCCATATTGAAAAGTATGTACCAACGTATCTTAGAGAAGAAGCAAAACCCCCAAAGAATATGGCGACCGTATGTCTGCGGGAGGAGGCCCTAGAGAGGAAATAGAAGACATGTAAAAAAAAAGAAAAAAAACACCAGAGTCCATAATAACACTGTCTCTGATACTCATCGAGGCTACTGTGGGTAGATGGAGTCGGGTCACAGATACCATCAAGAGTAAGGCAACAGACTGCCCACGTCAGACTCTTTGCTAGGCTGCGGCAGATCCAATATGGCAGATACAGCGGATATGAGGAGACTTGCAGGAATATTCTGGAAGTCAGCGCATCAAGTCGGCTTCTTTGGAATCCAAAAACTCCGCTAGTAGATCAGGGTCCTCGAATGTTCTTGTCTGATTGTGAAGCGTGACTCGGAGCTTGGCCGGGTACATCAGGCCATAGCGTGCTTGTAGTTGTTGAAGCCTCGGCCGGAATTCCAGAAAGCGCTTTCGGCGGTCGACTGTGGGTTTAGACAAGTCGGGATAGAAGGAGATCTTGTGGCTCTCAAACTCCATATGGCCCTTTGCCCGAGAGGCACTTAGAATTTGCTCCACGTGTTGATATCTCAATAGTCGAAAAATGATAGGCCGCGGGGTCTTCCTGTTGAGCGTTATGCTTGTGGGTACACGATGAGCGCGATCAATCTCCAAATCTTTGGTAAAGGTGATTTGGAGGAGGGAAGGGAGGATTTTGCATAAAAACTCTTTCATGTCTCCCGATTCCACTCCCTCCGGTATGCCCACGAGTCGTATGTTGTTGCGGCGCGCTCTATTATTGCCATCTTCCACCTCTTTCTGCAAAGCCCGCACCTGTCGTTCAACTTTGTCGAGTTTGGACAACCGGGCCGCATGGGAGTCCAATATGCTCTCCATTTTGTCCTGACGCGAAGAAAGCCCTTCTAGCTTGCTTTGCAGCACACCAAAATCGTCCCGCAGCGCTCGGAATGCTTCCCCGTTTGCCTGCACAAGGTTTTTGACCCCTCTAATCTCTACGAGGATTTCCTGCTGCATTTCGGGGCCCTCGCACAAGGCCGGCCCTTTCTGCGGGGATGGAGGTTCAGTTTTGGAACGCTTGCCGTGAGAAGCCGCTGGAGACCCAAATTCCAGGCGCGTTAGTTTGGTCCCCGCCATCTCACCAATGTGCCCCGGCAAGATCAGAGTAGAAGTTCCAAGTATATGAGGTGTTAATTCAGGATTCTGAGTAGGCCTCTCAGGAGCCTCAGCGTTATGCGACCATCCCGCTGGACATCAGGCTCCGCCCCCTGGTCGCTGTATCTTAAAAAGGATATAGCATTATTAGAAAAGGTACAGAGAAGAGAGAGGCTAAAAAGGTTAGGGCTCTTCAACCTGGAAAACAGATGGCTGAGGGGAAATATAATAGAAGTTTATAAATTAATGAATGGAGTGGAATGGGTAAACGTAGATTGTTTATGCCATCAAAATATAGAAAAACTAGGGGGCATGCAGTGAAGCTACAGGGTAACCTATTTAAAACTAATTAGAGAACATATTTTTCACTCAACGTGTAATCAAACTCTGGAATTTGCTACCGGAGGATGTAGTAAAAGATGTTAGTGTAGCTGGTTTAAAAAAGGTTTGGACAAGTTTCTGGAGGAAAGGACCATAAACCATTATTAAAGTGGACCCAGAATATCCACTGCTTGACCCAATACAAGCATTGTGGAACCTGTGTCTTTTGGGGAAACTGCTAGGTATATGTGACCTAGATTGGCTACCATTGGATACAGGATACTGGGCTTGATGGACCTTGGTCTGACCCAGTATGGCATATCTTAAGTTCTTATTTTGTTTTGACTACAGTTGTTCTTTGTGGCCATCTAGAAGTTACTGCCCTAGGTGACCACCTAGTTTGCCATGAGAGAATGGAATCTTTCTCATCTTTGAGTAAGCAATCAGGCTGTTACATGGTATCAAAGGCACTCAGGTTCATAGTCTGGCAACCATATTTAATAGAACTTGACAATCTACTGAATTAGACAAAACCCTTAGGCAAAGCTGCAGGTTATTGAACACACTAGAAATATACAGTGTCCTTTGGCCAAGCCCCAATTACACTGACACTTGAGAAAAATATTAGAGTAGACTGACAGCACTAGAGTAGTTTAAAAATAAGAAGAAAAGTTTCATGCTGTAGGCAAATGACCTTGTTAGCAGGACTGGTCATGCTAAATATATTAGCACTTTAGGTTTGTATAAAAGAAACAAGCAGATTCCTTTAACTAATCATGTTACACTGCTGACGGCTTTCACTATACCTTTAGGCTTTTTAAAAGGGTTTTTTTTTTTGTATATTATCTCAGTGGGAAAGTATGACCTCATGCAAAATTCCAATTGTTTATGGATCAATGTTTGCTTCAGAATGCCAACAAAGATGGCTTTGATAAATGGTTATTTCAACTATAAGTCAATTTCATTTCTTCAACATTTGCCAAAACACTTTTTGAGCAAATGAAGCAATGCAAAAGAAATCACAAGGTAAAAGTCAGTTAGAAGTGGAAATACAAGAGTATGTGTGATTCAGTCATACTTGGCTAGGACAGTTTTCTAACCTGAAATATCTTTGAGTGGTTTACATACTTCTAAGTGTTTTTCAGGATGCACATATATCAGGACTGAAAGGGAGCTGTGATCTATGATCTCTTAACAAACATTATTGCATGAATGAATGGATTGAAACATTTACATTGACTTCAGTTATGATTCAGAATTTGTTTTAAAATCACTACCCTTGTTCATAAAGCCTCTTCCAGTGGTTTTCCACTTTATCTGGCTAACCTCCTTATAACCGAGGCACGGCAGACACGGTGCCCCTCCCCTTCGCCCACCCCCCCCACACCCGCAATAATTCACAACACTCCATTGTTGGCATAACACAGGTCGCAGTTTTATTAACTTTAACAAACTTCAACAATAATTCCAAACAATACATTCCCGCCTCTACCACAACAGTAAGGAATCACCAGCCATGTGGGTAGCAAAGTGCGGTCATCGCTATTGCCACCGCAGCGAGGCTACTGCTATTATCCTACCACCCCTTCCTCTGGCTTCACCATATTACTAGCAAAAGCCTCACCGGGGTGAACCTCTGCCCTAGAGCAGCATCCAACATGGACACAAACATCAACACCCACAGGCCCCACTATCCAAAGCCTCATGGAGAGTCAGGCTATTGGGCCCTGCGCGGAGCAGCATCTCCCAATACTGGCACCTGCATACCTTAGCAATGCTGTCCTAAACTTGGGAACACATTCCACAGATATCAAAAGGTTGCTATGATTAATGTCAGATAACAAATCCTAGGTTAAACACGATTTGTTGTCAGAGATACATCAAGCAACCTTTCTGATATCTGTGGAGTGTGTTTCAGTTTGTGCTTCTGACAGTGTTTACCACCCCGGGGAGTGACCCCAACAGTATTGCGTACCATGGCAATGCCTGCACTGTGCCCAAGACTGGTGTGGTGGCAAGGGCAACACAAACCTCTATAGTTGCACAAAGCTGACATAGGTATGGGAGTGTGTGTGTGTGTGTATGTCTATACAGTGTTTTGTGGCTGCCTACACCTTACTGAGCCCACACTGCTTGCACTGTTTCCAGTGTTAGCCTGCCAATGTGCATAATGAGGGGCTAGGTACTGTGGGTATGGCCCGGACAGGGTGGCCTGGGCAGGATGCATTTACACAGGGCATAGGGCAATGGCTGGGACATTGTAGTGCCCAACCACCACCTACACAGACAGGGTGGCCACGGCATGTCATGCTGAGAGGTCACTCTCATCCTGATTGAGCAGTGGCCACGGCATGGCTAGGTTCCCCCATAGTGCTATACAGTATTCTTCTCAAGTGATATTTATGGGTTCTCTTTTCTGAGGCCCAATCACTGACATACCTGCTTGGTGTGTGTGCTCACATCCCATTTTTGGATGCACATGGTTCCTGCAGGAATATGCACTATGTACTAGCTAGCAGACTGTCTGCAGTTAGTATATGAATGCCTAGAACACCTTGCAGGGTGCAGCGGGTGGAGACTGACTGTGCCCTCTGCTGGTGAATGTCAGATAGTGGTGGGGGGCAGCTAAGCTTTTCCAGTGTTCTGCCCATCTGCCAGTGCCTTATGTGATGCATACAGATCTGCACTGACTGCCCTGTAGGGTGTCCATTCCCCAGCAAGACCGTGGTTGATAGTCCCCTCTACTGCCACCATTGCAGAGATGTAGAATGTGGATCTGTTGCTGGGAGATCCTGTCCCCCACCCTAGGCCACAAAGAGCGGGTTGGGTGGTGCTATGTATTCTGCTGTTGGGTTCAAACACCCCCTTTCACCTATAACATGTAACCATGGCACCCACACAGGATATGCACTATTCCAGGTGCATGATAGTCCACAAGGGCTAGATGTGACTGGGAAATACAGATGGACACATGTGTATCCTGGGGGGGTCGGCAAGGACTACCTAGCCAGGTGCTGCAGACCTGGTGATGGGCGCTCCACCTCACCCTCAGGGTGAGCACAGAACCCGCACACTGTCACGGTCTGTAGCTACTCTGTGCCATTAACACACACGGTCAGTTCCCCCTACGAGCCTAGGTGCTGTGGGGGTGCATATCCCATCTTGTGATCAGCTGTAGACTGCTGAGCTGTATGTGCAGTGCATCATGGGTATGGGTTGGTTTACCCTATCCTGGTAACCACAGCAGATAGTTTGTGTGGTGACCTGCAGTCTTTCTATAGCCAGCCAGCTGCTTGGTAGTAGCCCACTGGTTACTTCAATGACTGTGGAGGAAGAGGTCATGGGTTTGGCCCCACAGTGGTATTATTTAATAAGGCTGTCTGAAGCTTTTACTTTTAATTTACATCAGTGCTACCAGCAAAATGCACCCTCACAGTGCTGTAGCCTAAGGTGCCTCATAGGGCGCCCTATAAGGCGCCCTATACGGCACCCTGTATCGTGCCCTATAAGGCGCCCTATAAAGCACCCTATAGGGCACATTATAAGGTGCCTTGGCAGACAGGGCACTTTATACTGTGCCCTCTGGAGTGCCTTATAGGGTGCCTTATTCGGCACTTTAGGTTACGACACTGTGAGGGTGTTTTTGCTGGCAGCACTTATTTAACCCTATCAAGGCTCCCTTTAAATTTCTAAACCACATTCTGCAGCTGGGTTAATTTTTCCATATCTCAGGAAAATTGTACCTGTCTTATTCAATATGTTATAACAGTGATTTTCTTTCTGCTATGGTCATGTATTATATACCGTTTGATAGAAAAATGAGACAGCAACACAAATATGTATAACTGAAGGCTCAAAAACATGAAAATAGGTGAACTTTATTTATAAAAGCAATCGTTATTAGTTGCATAAATTCGATTTAATTTTAACTGATCTTAAAAATTACAAGTTATTTAAGATCTTCAGCATTATGAAAATATGCAAAACATGGTGCAGCACAGAGAGGCACATTTCCACATTCAGCACAGTGATATTTAGTTTCAACACGTTTACGATTGTCACCAGAAACATGACGATGTCCGAGACTCTCATTGCACACGCGACACTGTCGAAATACGGTAGTTCTCTTCTCAGTTGGTGGAATGAGGCTAGGGAAATGTCTAGCATTCAAACGAAATGGGGAAACACCAGTACTTGGTCGGCCACCAGCATCACATGCACTAGCATCAGGACCAACTGCTTCAATGATAGCCAAGATAAGCTTCATACGGAAGTCAAGTCCTGTCACTTTCTCCTCTGGGTGGGACTTGCTCCAGAGTATCTGAGCATTGAGTACTGCTACGTCCAACAGATGAAAGGCAACTTTCTTGTACCACTTTACAGTTTTGCGCAGAAAAGCATAATACTCCAATAACTGATCTGTTCTGTCTACACCGCCCATTATGTTGTTGTAGTCAACGATAACTTGTGCCTTTTGAATTGGCTGATCATTACGATCTCTTTTTCCAGTGTGAACTACAGAGCCATCATGACAGTTGGACAACATTGTTACATAATTCTTATCATACCAGCAAAGTGCTAGCAGTTTATCTGTTGTACGATATGTGACATCTCCTCGTTTCAATTTACTTCCATCTACATTTAAATGGAGGTCAGTAGGCATACCAACTCGATTGGATCGTACCGTTCCAAAGCAGGATGTTGCTCGGTCATACAGATCCATACAGAGTTCTGGACTGTTGTAGTAGTTATCCACAGCCAATCGATAGCCTTGATCAAGCAGTCCATCCATCAGATTCAGCACAATACAGTAGCTACTGCCATGTAAACCATCACTTAGAACTGCATCTTGACCTGAGTATAGCATATACTTCCAGGTGTATCCACTACGTGACTCACACAGCTCATAGGATTTGATGCCAAATCTTGAGCGTTTTGTAGGTATGTATTGTTTGAAATATAACCTTCCTTTGAAAAGCAGTAGAGATTCATCAATTGAAATGTCTTGTTCCGGGATATAAACAATTTTGAATCGCTTTGTGATAATGTCATAGAATGGACAAAGCTTCCAAATGCGATCACCCTCGGGTTTCTGTGTTGCATTGTTTTGAAAGTGAAGGGCCTGTAATATTCGCTTATATGTATTTCGGCTCATTACTGATGGAAAGAATGGAGTTTCTAACAATTGTTGACCTGACCAGTACAAGTCAATCATAGGCTTCTTGATTATTCCCATAGCCATCGTTAACGCCAACATTCTCCATATAGCATTATGGTCAACGTCTTGCCATTTTCTCATTCAGGCATGAGGCTTGTCAGCTGGTATTTTAGCACACAATTCTGCTGCATAGTGATTTGTCTCAAGAACAATCATTGAAATGAGTTCATCTGTAACAAAGAGCTTGTAGAAGTCCAATTTAGTTGCATTGACACCCATACGTTTGACTATGCCTGGTTATGCAATGAAAAGAAACTGACGGACGTCTTTTGGAGTTGTTTTCCATGGAAGATTGCTTCTTCTTGTCCGTACTTGTGATGTAGTTGCACTATCACCACGGTCTGCAGTACGACGGCAAAGCTTCCCTCTGCCAAGAGGGTTTGTATTTACAGATGGTTCAGTCGCGGCCACAACTGTAAATGAAAATGTTTTATTATAGTTGACATTGTTCAAATTGAACAATTTATAATATAAATGTGACATTTAGGGGGATGTTTACTAAAGTGTGGTAATCGTGATTAACGCGCATAAAGTACGTTTAACGATCGTTCGCACGTCCGAACGCACGTTCTGACGTGCTAACGATCGTTAAACATACTTTACGCGCGTTAACCGCAGTTAACGATCGTAAACCTCCGCAGCGCGTTAAAACAGCGCAGAAGGTGGAGAGTGGGCGGAGAGAAGGTGTCAATGGGCAGAGAGTGGGCGGGGAGAGGCTCCCCTCACACTAACGCACTGAATTCCTGAGCTCAATTCCAACACGAATGAAAACCTGTCGTTAAAGGCATATTAAAGGGAAGAGAAACCATTTCCGTCAGCAATGTACAGCAAAACCGGGGACACCCACAAAACGTGAGCAGTGTGATACATGTGCACAGAACAAAATTTCACATAAAACGTTAAAAATGACCACAAGAAACATTGTAAAAAGCATAATTCAGCTGGGCAACAGTGATAGCAATGGGCAAAAAGGAACAACACTCCCTGGAAAGCACCAAAAAAAAGAAATGATGTTTGGAAGGGTCTCCGCTCCGCAGACCCTTTCAAAGATCATTTCATTGTAATGGAGCTGTCCTGGGAGTGTTGTGTAATGTTGCCCGATGATATCATTGTTGCCCAGCTTGGTTATGGGTGTGTGCCCCTTTTTTGAGGTCTTTTCTGAGGTTTATGTGCACCTTTGTCTCCATACAAGGTAACTGAGCCCACAGTAAACTTGTGCAGAGCAGGGTTTGTGACTCGTCAGGCCGGTTTAACTAACTCCAGGGACTACACTGTCTCTGTGGCTACAGTGTGGTGCAACAGACACAGCCAGTGCCTGTAAAACCAAAGGGTCACAGGTTCAAATCCCAGCTGGGGCTCCTACCAACCCCATCTCCATAGTTTTACCCACCACTAAACAGTGATAGTAAAGACACCCCTTTATTGCAGAGAACATACGAATGGTTCATACACCTATATTTTACCACACCAAACACAGACACCAGAAACAGGCGCATTACCCAGAGCAGAGTCTCGCAAATGCAGTCCTGGAGGGCCCCACACCATTCAGGTCCCAT
Source organism: Ichthyophis bannanicus (assembly GCA_033557465.1). NCBI lineage: Eukaryota > Metazoa > Chordata > Amphibia > Gymnophiona > Ichthyophiidae > Ichthyophis > Ichthyophis bannanicus. The sequence goes on from CM066034.1 coordinate 264,962,112, forward strand.
GCTGCCTCTAATAAAGATGCCTGTGCTGCATATCTATGCACCTCCCCCATGGTATGCAGATGTAGCTCATGCATATTTATGAGGGACAGCATGAAAACCCGAACAGTGTTTGGAACACCAGGACCAGAGTTGGGGAACTCTGCCGTAAAGCAGCAGCCAACAGGGCCAGACACACCCACACACACACACACAGGCCCCATTGGCCAATGCCTCCTGGAGAAGCAGGACATTGGGCCCTGCCTGTATCTCCCAATACTAGCAGTTGCATACCTTAGCAATGCCACCCTGCACCTGGGTATATGGTACACAGCTATCAAACGTTTCCTATGATAACTGGCAGATATCAATGCCTACGTTAAGCACATTTTGCTCATTGAGCCCCACCATAACAATCATTCTGATGTCTGAGGTGTGTGCTGCAGGTCTGGTCTCTGATAGTGTTTACCACCCTGGGGAGTGACCCCCAACAGTATTGCGTACCATATCCATGCCTGTAGAGTGCCCAGGACTGGTGTGGTGGGTATGGCTGCTGAACACCTCTATAGTAGCACAATGCTGGCATAGGTGTGGGGGTGGCTGTCTGTCTATCCAGTGTGTGGTGGCTGCAAACACCTTCCACAGCCCACACTGCCAGCAATGTTGCCAGTATTGGGCTGCCAATGTGCATAATGAGGAGCAAGGTACCATGGGTATAGGCTGGACAGGGTGGCCTGGCCAGGGTGCATCTGCACAGGGTATAGGGCACTGACTGGGACATTTTAGTGCCCGACCACCACCTACACAGACAGGGTGACCTCAGTATGTCCTGCTGAGAGATCACTCTCACCCTGACTGTGCAGTGACCACAGCATGGCTAGGCACCCCCATATTGCTATATAGCATTTTGCTCATGTGATAGATATGGGTTTCCTTTTGGGGCCCAGTCACTGATTTATCTGCTTGTTGTGTATGCTGACATCCCAGTTCTGGGTGCATGCATATCCACTGGGCACATGCACTATGGACTAACTAGCAGGCTGTTTGCAGCTAGTATGTGTCTTGATGGAGTAGCTTGCAGGGTACAGTGGCTGATGGCTTGCTGCAGAAGCATATCAGATAGTGGTGGGGTGCAGCTTAGCATATCCAGGCCTAATGTCTGTCTGCTTTTGTGTTGTGGATGTGTACAGAGCTGCATTGACTGCCCTGTGGGGTGTCTGTTCCTCAGTAGGACAGGGGTTGATGTTCCCCTCTACTGCCACCTTTGCAGGGAGGTAGAATGTGGATCTATTGTTAGGAGGCCCTGTTTGCCCCCCTTGGTGGGGGTGTGGTGGTGGTACATGGGCCACCTAGGGGTCCATGGGGGCTACATCTGACTGAAACAGAAAGAGATATTCAAGGTGTTTCTGCAGAAACTACCTATCTCACACACTAACACTGCTTTGGACCTGCGCCATGGCCTCTTTCCGCCATGGACGGTGCTGTGGACCTGGTGCTGGGCGCCTCACTGCACCCTCAGCATGAGCACAGTACCCGCACAATGTGACGGTGTGTAGCTACTCTGTGCCAGTACAACACACGGTCAGTACCCCCTACAAGGCCGAGGTGCTGTGGGGGTGCACATGGTCACTTCCCCCTACCAGGCCGAGGTGCTGTGGGGGTGCATTCCCCATGGTGTGCATCTGTGGACAGCTGATTTGCATGTGCAGTGCATCATGGGTGTGACTGGCACAATCCAAACCTGGGAAAATCCAGCACCTGCTCACAGGCTCTGATAAACCATAGGCCATCACACGTACATCTGTTAGCATAATGCATAGGTGCAAGACACCCTAAAGAGTCTGTAATATAAGGTGCCCACGCTGGTAAAAACACATGTACCCACGCACGATTGTACGCACGCACCAACGCACGCAGCTACGCACGGGGCTATGCCCATACCAACGCACGCAGCCTCGCATGCACCAACGTACGTGGCTAGGCACACTCCGAGGGTGTGTTTCTGACACCACTACTCCACATAAAGAAAAACATGCCTCCTCATTCCCTATGTAATGTACAGGGTGATGCCTGGGCCAGCCTTCCGCGTTAGGCACACTGGGGACTCAAACCCATGTTGCCTGTTACAGCGGTCAGTACAGTAACCATTGTGCTACAGCTCTGTTTCCGTGCTTTGTGTCTGTACGCCTTCTTACGATTAACGTGCAGTAACGCGCCACGGCGCCCTGTAACGCTCGTTAGTTTTTGGAACGCGCGTTAGTGGTTACGATGTACCGCCCATGTCCTTATTTGGGGTTTCTGTCACTACCGCGGCTCCTAACGCGAATTGCACTAACGCAGTTTAGTAAACATACCCCTTAGTGTTTTGTTATACCTAAAGACATAGCTGATATATAGGTGACAAATAATGACTAATAATGACAAATAATGACTGCAAATAATACTAACCTGGAGGTTCAGCTGCAGCCACTACTGAATCTGGGTCACTGTCATCCGAGCCTTCAAAGTCGACATTTTTGGTGAAAACTTCTTCAGTTTCATTATCAATGACATATTCGCCACTGCTATTACTGTTACCATCACTTTCTGTGAGAAACCTAATCACTTCGGCAGCTTTATATCGTTCTTTACACATTCTCTTACCAGCTGACTTCATCTTGTTTTCTTTGCTTTTAATTATAATGACCTATTTCTAATGCCCTATTTGCAGGTTATTTTCTGGCTTTAAAGACCTGGTTTTTACAAAGAAACACTAGCAAAACTCTCTTTTCCCTTAGTCCAAATGTGTGTTGTCATTAGCTTCCGGTTTTCCCCTCATTAATATTCATTAATCGCGTCATAGCGCCGATCCCGAATATTTCGGGCTCGGACGTTTGGTCATTATTTTGGGTCCCGAATATTTCGGGCCCAGCCTGGAAAGGGTTAAATTACAAAAAGGAAATGCTTCAGACAGCACTGATCTAAATTAAAAGGTAATGCCTCAGACAGCCTTCTTAGGTAAAACCTCTGTAGGAGCAAACCCATGACCTCTGCCTCCACAGTCATTGCAGTAACCAATACTCCGCTGGCATGAATTTAGGATTAACACATGGTAACGTGCCACAGCGCCCACTATCGCGCGATACAGATTCTTGCTACCTTGCCGCTGGAACACCCACTTCTTATATGGCATCCTTCACATTATCGCTGTGAATAGCGCCGGTAACATTAAGGGCTATGTTTACTAAACGTGAATAACGCGCGTAGTATGACGTTAACGACCGTAAGTGCCGTATAACGCGCGTACCGACGCGCTAACGACCGTTAACGTCATACTACGCGCGGTAACCGTAGTTAACGATCGTAAAGCTCCGCGGCGCGTTAAAACAGCGCAGAAGGTGGAGAGTGGGCGGAGAGAAGGGGTCAATGGGCGGAGAGTGGGCGGAGAGAGGCTCCCCTCATACTAACGCGCGGAGTGTCAGAGCTCACCTCCAACGCAAATGAAAACCTGTCGTTAAAGGCATTTAAAGGGAAGAGAAACCATTTACGTCAGCAATGTACAGAAAACCGGGGAAACCCACAAAACGTGAGCAGTGTGATACATGTGCACAGAACAAAATATCACATAAAACGTTAAAAATGACCACAAGAAACATTTTAAAAAGCAGAATTCAGCTGGGCAACAGTGATAGCAATGGGCAACAAGGAACAACACTCCCTGGAAAGCACCAAAATAAAAGGAAATGATGTGTGGAAGGGTCTACGCTCCGCAGACCCTTGCAAAGAGCATTACATTGTAAAGGAGCTGTCCTGGGTGTGTGGTGTAATGTTTCCCAATGATATCATTGTTGCCCAGCTTGGTTATGGGTGTGTGCCCCTTTTGTGAGGTCATTTCTGCGGTTTATGTGCACCTTTGTCTGCATACAAGGTAAATGAGGCCACAGTAAACCTGTTGCAGAGCAGGGTTTCTGACTCGTCAGGCCGGTTTAACTAACTCCAGGGACTGCACAGTCTCTGTGGCCACAGTGTGGTGCAACAGACACAGCCAGTGCCTGTAAGACCAGAGGGTCACAGGTTCAAATCCCAGTTGGGGCTCCTGCCAACCCAGTCCCCATAGTTCTACCCACCACTAAACAGTGATAGTAAAGACACTCCTGTAGTGCAGAGAACATACGCATGGCCTATATTTTACCACACCAAACACAGACACCAGAAACAGGCACATTACCTATAGCAGAGTCCCGCAAATGCAGTCCTGGAGGGCCCCACAACATTCCGGTGTCATGCTGCCTCTAATAAAGATGCCTGTGCTGCATAGCTATGCACCACCCCCATGGTATGCAGATGTAGCTCATGCATATTTATGAGAGACAGCATGAAAACCCGAACAGTGTGTGGAACACCAGGACTGGAGTTGGGGAACTCTGCCGTAAAGCAGCAGCCAACAGGGCCACACACCCACCCACAGGCCCCATTGGCCAATGCCAGCTGGAGAGGCAAGACATTGGGCCCTGCCTGTATCTCCCAATACTAGCAGTTGCATACCTTAGCAATGCCACCCTACACCTGGGTATATGGTACACAGCTATCAAACGTTTCCTCTGATAACTGGCAGATATCAATTCCTACGTTAAGCACATTTTGCTCATTGAGCTCCACCATAACAATCATTCTGATGTCTGCGGTGTGTGCTGCAGGTCTGGTCTCTGACAGTGTTCACAACCCTGGGGAGTGACCCCCAACAGTCTTGTGTACCATATCCATGCCTGTACTATGCCCAGGACTGGTGTGGTGGTATGGCTGCTGACCACCTCTATAGTAGCACAATGCTGGCATAGGTGTGGGGGTGGCTGTCTGTCTATCCAGTGTGTGGTGGCTGCAAACACCTTCAACAGCCCACACTGCCAGCACTTTTGCCAGTATTGGGCTGCCAAGGTGCATAATGAGGAGCAAGGTACCATGGGTATAGGCCGGACAGGGTGGCCTGGCCAGGGTGCATCTGCACAGGGCATAGGGCAGTGACAGGCACATTGTAGTGCCCGGCCACCAACTACACAGACAGGGTGACCTCAGTATATCCTGCTGAGAGATCACTCTCACCCTGACTGTGCAGTGACCACAGCATGGCTAGGCACTCCCATAGTGCTATCTCGTATTTCTCTCATGTGATACATATGGGTTTCCTTCTGGGGCCCAGTCACTGATGTATCTGCCTGCTGTGTATGCTGACATCCCAGTTCTGGGTGCAGGCATCTCCACTGGGCACTAGCAGACTGTTTGCAGCTGGTAGGTGTTGTGATGGAGTGGCTTGCAGGGTGCAGTGGCTGATGGCTTGCACCAGGGGAATATCAGATAGTGGTGGGGTGCAGCATACCATATCCAGGCCTAATGTCTGTCTGCTATTGTGTTATGGCTGTGTACAGAGCTGCATTGACTGCCCTGTGGGGTGTCTGTTCCCCAGCAGGACTGGGGTTCATGTTCCCCTCTACTGCCACCGTTGCAACACGGTAGACTGTGGATCTTTTGATAGGAGACCCTGTTTGCCTCCCTCAGCCCTGGGGGAGGGGTGTGGTGGTGGTGCATGGGGGGCTGTACCTGACTGAAACAGACAGAGATGTCCAAGGTGTTCCTGCAGAAACTACCTATCTCACACAGTGGACCTAGTGCTGGGCGCCTCACTGCACCCTCAGGGTGAGCACAGTACCCGCACAATGTGACGGTGTGTAGCTGCTCTGTGCCAGTACAACACACAGTCGGTACCCCCTACCAGGCCGAGGTGCTGTGGGGGTGCATTCCCCATGGTGTGTATCTGTGGACAGCTGCTTTGCATGTGCAGTGCATCATGGGTGTGACTGGCCCAATCCAACCCTGTGAAACACCAGCACCTGCTCACAGGCTCTGATAAGCCATAGGCCATCACACGTACATCTGTTAGCATAATGCATAGGTGCAGGACGCCCTACAAAGTCTGTAATATAAGATGCCCACACTGGTAAAAACACACGTACCCACGCACGTAAGCAAACACGTACCCACGCACGAATGTACGCGCGTCGCTACGCACGTACCAACGTACGTGGCTAGGCACATTCCGAGGGTGTTTTTCTGACACCAATACTCAGCGTAACGAAAAGCATGCCTCCTCTTTCCTTCTGTAATGTACAGGGTGATGCCTGAGATAGCCTTCTGTGTTAGGCACACTGGGGGCTCGAACCCATGCTGCCTGTAACAGCGGTCAGTACCGTAACCATTGTGCTACAGCTCTGTTTCAGTGCTTTGTGTCTGTACGTCTTCTTATGCTTAACGCGCTGTAACGTGGCACGGCGCCCGGTAGCGCTCGTTAATTTTGCTACCGCGCGGTAGTGGTAACGATGTACCGCCCATGTCCTTATTTGGGGTTTTTTTCACTACCGCGGCTCCTACCGCGAACTGCACTAACGCGATTTAGTAAACATAGCCCTAAGATGGTTTAGTAAACATACCCCTAAGTGGTCATTTTACTTAAGAGCTGTGTTTGCACTTACTAGACCTTAACTGCAGAAGTTAAGATGCAGGAAGTACAAACCATGTGTGATATGGTATTCATTTATTACATTTTAAAGGTTCAGAGGGAGTTCAAGTGTTCCCTATGATGACTTCACTGAAGACAGGGACAGTTACTTCTTCTTCATGTCACTTGTGCAGGACTTATATCTCACTGTCTTTGGCATGCTACTTACTCTCCCTGCCAGACAGATACAGTGGATCCCTTTATGAAATCAAAATAAACCTTACTGTTTCTTATATCTCAACAAATAAGGGTGACTTGCACAGAGTAGCAGGTACACCAACTTTTGCCACCTTGCTGGGAGACTAGATGGACCATACTGGCTTTTATCTGCCATCATATAATATGTTACTATGGCTGACATGCTGAACAGGAATAGCAGAATCGGACGTCTGACCTGGTTGTCCAAACCTCGCTATTCCGTGGGCCCTGATTCCAGAATTTCAGCTCCTCGCATATACATGACCGCTGTGTGAAGAGCTCTAGATGGGGGCGGGATGGGTGGGCAAGAAGAAGAGTAGTTGGGGTGGGGACGGTCCCTGGTGCCTGGACATACAGGGCTGATTCCAGTCATGGCCCTGTACGTCCAGGGGTGAACAAAGGGCTGGGGAACTTAGTCCACCTTTGAAGTGGAATAAGTCTCCCTGGCCAAGAGGGACGATACCAGCAAGCCCTGTGGATCAGGTGGGTAGCAGCACGGGGTTCCCCGCAGCCCGATCTGGTCTTTAGAGGCCACTCGGGGGTCAAGTGGTGAGGAACAACATGATTGCAGTGTGGCTGGGGGTCGGGGCTCCTGCATGGTGTCCTGTGCCATGGTGATTGGATGCCACAGCACCGAAGTTCCATGCAGGGGCATTGGGAGGGTTGGACAGGGCCATGGCTGGATGTGCAGGGTGGTGGAATAGGCTCTTAAAGGTACTTATTACAGAGTGTGAATTCTTCTCTAAGATACAACTACACTCCAAATATATCAACTATCAAAAAATAGGCAGATGATAACTTCTATATCACTCTCGCGGGTAATATCAACAACATACTACACACTTAGTATATCTCACGAGGTCTCAGACTAGAGGGTAGAAAACGGGGCCTGAATCCGACCCTCATCAACTTCCAATTCGCATCAATGACCTCTCTTTAGATAACTAGACAAAAGTGTAGTTTCAATTTCAGTTTCATTTTCAAATAAACAACTCCCGCTAAAAATCGGATATTATTATAGAAAAAAAGGAATAGAATAAGGAGTATTCTTTGCGCCATTATTCTGATTGTACATCAATCCATGTAGTCTATGTAGTACAGTGTCCGTGCCGTTTACTGTATGTAGGAAAGACCAATAGAGCATTTAAACTTCGTATGGCTGAACACAGGAGCCGGCTTAAACATCATAAGCTAGAGGCACCGATGGTACAACACTGTTTGACATCTCAGCATACGTTCACCGATCTGCAATGTTTCTGTATAGAAAAGATACACTGTGGCCAACAGGGTAGATCATTAGATCAGTGGTTGACCATGCATGAGCAGTGGTGGATATTTGAATTTGGTTCAGTAGCACCAGGGGGGCTTAACATGCAAATTGAGTGGCGAGCATGCATAGCCTGATTTAAATGTTAGCCCAGACAATTTTAGGACTTTTTTAGAAACAAAAGACGTCTCGTTACAATATAGTAATTTGATGACCATCCCTTAAGAACCCTAGGGTTTAAATTCCTGCTGGGGGGGTCATTTCGCATGCGCGGCGTTCTTCCAGGTAGCTGGTTAACTTGTCTGATGAAGAGAACAAGATTGAAGTTGAACGTGGGCAGCAGAATAGTAAGTTTTTAGAGCAGTAGATATATTGATATGACACTAGATGAAGGTTTTGAAGAAAATGGTGTGGTGGATGATAGATTAAGGGTATTGTTATTTTGTTTTTTTTTAGGTAAAAGCAGAATTGCGTGGATGATTGGCCCCTGAAGAACCGTGTGGAGAAACTCGTAGGCAATGCCATTGAACGGCGTTGGGAAATTTTAAAGTGGAGAAGAGATTTTTAAATGGACTTTGTTAAAAAACACGTATCAGTGAATAGTTAACAACAGTACACACGATAAGCATTCAGCTTTACTACGAAAAGATTTTGTCTATGAGAATTTCTAAAAAAAAATTTTTCTATAATAATATCCGATTTTTAGCGGGAGTTGTTTATATGAAAATGAAACTGAAATTGAAACTACACTTTTGTCTAGTTATCTAAAGAGAGGTTGTTGATGCGAATTGGGAGTTGATGAGGGTCGGATTCAGGCCCCGTTTTCTACCCTCTAGTCTGAGACCTCGTGAGATATACTAAGTGTGTAGTACGTTGTTGATATTACCCGCGAGAGTGATATAGAAGTTATCATCTGCCTATTTTTTGATAGTTGATATATTTGGAGTGTAGTTGTATCTTAGGGGTGGTGGAATAGGGGCACATCCGGCTCGTCTAACATCCCAATTCTGCTTCTGTGGAACATCTGGCTCCCATGGTTGCAGAATCAGGGTCTAATTTGGCCTGTCCTGATTTTGGACATCTGGACAGGCCCTTTACAGCATCGTGCTCTGTTACTATGGCTGGCATGCTGACACAGGTATAGTGGGGTTGGACATCCGACCTGGATGTCCAATCCCCACTATTCTGTGGGACCCGATTCCAGAACCCAGAACCGAAGCTCCCTGCATGTAAACAGCCACTGTGCAGGGAGTGCAGGTGGGGTGGGGGTAGTCCCAGGACCCCTGACATACAGTGCTGATTCCGGTTGCAGCCCTGTATGTCCGGGGGTGCGCAGAGGACCAGAGAATTTATTTCACCTCTGAGGTGGAATAAATCTTCTCAGCTGAGAAGGATGGCACCTGCAAGTCCTGTGGATCAGGCAAGCGACAGTAGGGGTTTCCCGCAGCCCAATCCCAGTCTTGACAGGCCGCTCAGGGGTGTTGGTCAGTGGGGAATGGCATGGTTACAGTGCGGCAGGGAGTCGGGGCTTTTGCATGGCACCAAGGCTCCATGCAGAGGTATTGGGAGGGCTGAATGGGGCCATGGCTGGATGTGCAGGGCAGTGGAATAGGGGCCTGTCCGGCCCATCTAACATCCTGATCCTGCTCCCGTGGAAATGTCTGGCTCCGATGGTTGCAGAATTGGGGTCTAATCCAGCCTGTCCAGATTTTGAATGTCGAGATGGGCTGGACGGGCCCCTTTCAGTTTCAGGTTCTATTTTACTATGACAGTGTTAGAGTTTGGTGACAAGGGAGTGCTGTTAAATGTACCAATAGCTGCTTCTTTTGCTACTACTGCTTGTTCTTTCAAGCCCATTATCTTCTCAGTGGTTACTAATTTTGAGGGATCCTTACCAGTGAACTCCCCCTAAAGAGGTTACCAATTTAGATATTTTGAAGATGATTGTAAAAATGGAAGTGGTCCTGTCTGTTTGCCTGTCTCAGCTGCATATTTTTTTTGGTGAGGCAGTTAATAAGTTATCCACTATGGTAGGTGATATGCAGTCTCGGGAGAGAATGCTTGACAAATCATTCAAAAAAGCTTGCAAAGTTAGAAGCAGCAAGTGGGGCTGTTGTGAAGGGTAATTTGTTACTTGATAAAAAGCTGGAGAGGGTGGAAAATTCTTTAAGGGCCTGTAGTTTGTGCTTTTAGAAATTTTCATATTGCTCATTAATTTCTGCTAAAGAAAAGTTAAAACGATATGGTGTAGATATTTTGCATATTGTTTCTGATTCCTTCCCGGTAATTGTTAAAACATATTATGTTAAGAGGGTCATTAAAATATATTGGAGAGACAAATCCTGCACACATTCAATCCCTTGATTTAAATATCTTAGAGACATCTAAACAGGAGATCATTAATAGAGGTACTATGGTGGCCATATTTCAGAATGTTTCTGAGAAGAAAATGGTTTTAAGCATGTTCTTCAAGGAAATATTAATACCATTCATGGCCATGTGATTTATGCTTATCCAGATAATTCTCCTAGAACACCACAGTTCTGGATAATTTTTCTACAGTTAAAGCTCAAGGTCTTATCCCTGGGCCTGGTGTTCTTTTTGACATTTCCCTGGAAGTAGCTAATTAGAAATGCTAGAAAAGATTTTGTTTTTCTTAATCCCTCTCAATTAGAGACATTTTTGTTAGTCCAAGAAAATTCAGTAGATAGTTGACAACAGGGAGTATGGTATTGGATTCAGAAGTGGGGGTATAATTAGAGGTATTAATTGATTTGCTACTGCTGTGCTATGCATTTGAATGTTTTTCCTGAAATTATAATTTGATACGTGTGCCTCCTACTCTCCAATATTGGTTTTTGTATGAGGAGGGTTATACTAATAATTTTATTTCTGGGATTATTTTCTTAAGTGATTTTTGTATCTATATTCCTCCTTTCCCTTAGGGGTATGTTTACTAAACCCTCTTAACGTGCGCGCCGCGTTAGTCTGCAGGATGCCATAAAAGGAGTGGGTGGTCCAGTCAAAAGCAAAACGGGATTAGCATGCTCGCTCGTGGGCGTTGCGTGCTCTTGTGCGCCGCGCACATTAGCGCACGAGAAACGCGCGCGGGAAGCATAAGCAGGCGCGCTGATGTGTAAGCAGAGGAACAGGGCTGCAGTACAATGGTGAAGACACTGACAAATGGTGCAGGGGTCATGGGTTCAATCCCCCACTGTGCCCAATGAATAAGGCTGGCTGAGGCACTACCATTTATGTGTAATATTGCATTATGAGGCATTTTAATTTTATTTTAATTACTGCTGCTAGCAAACGCACTCTCAAAGCACTGTAACATAAGGTGCTGGATAAGTCACCCCAGAGGGCACATTTTAAAGTGCACTGTCCGCCAAGGCACCCTACAATGTTGCTTAAAGGGTGGCCTATAGGGCGCCATATAGGGTGCCCTATGAGGCACGGCAGGGTCATAGCACTGTTTTTGATGGCAGCACTGTGCATTTAGACGCATGGAAATCTTAAGTAGGTGCACTGACAAACAAGGAGGAACAGCAGTGTAGCACAATGGTTAAGGCACTGACTGATGATATAGGGGTCATGAGTTCAATCCCCATTGTGCCTAATACTTTAGGTTGGCTGAGACATCAGCTTTGACATGTAAGTATTGTTTCCTGCTGCACTTTATTTGTATTTTATTAATTGCTACCAGCAAACACACCCTCATGTGCCGTAACCTAAGGTGCCGCATAAGGCACCCTATAAGGCACTCCATAGGGCACATTATAAAGTGCACTGTCTGCCACAGCACCCTATAATGTCCCCTATAGGGCACCCTATAGGTCACTCCATAGGATACTGTATAGTGCACCTTATATGGACGGTAACCATAAGGTGCCCTATAGGGCGCCCTATAAAGCGCCCTCTGAGGCACCTTATGGGTACAGTACACTGAGGGTGTTTTTGCTGGCAGCACTAATGTACATTAAAAATAGATAATGCTTTGGACAGCCCTATCAAATAACCCTGCTGTGGGTTTGAAGCCATGACCTCTGGCTCCACTGGCAGTGAAGTAACCAGTGGGCTACAGCTCTATAGCTACTAACAAGCCCCTGGCTGGCTGAAGAAGGATTGCATGTCACCACACAAACAGTCTGCTGTGGTCACCAGGATAGGGTTAGCCTACCCGTACCCATGATGCACTGCACATGCAAATCAGCCGTCTACAGATGAACACAAGATGGGGTATGCACCCCCACAGCACCTCAGCCTGGTAGGGGGAACTGACCATGTGTGTTACTGGCAGAGAGTAGCTACACACCGTCATGTTGTGCGGGTACTGTGCTCACCCTGAGGCACTGTTCCCTCTAAGCTGTGCGCGTGTGCGCGCGCACACACCTTGCCAAGCGAGCGCACATACTTTACAACAGAGCGCACAAAAATTACGGTTCTGATTCTGATAGGAAACAGCACAGACGTCTTAAAATTTAAAAGTTGTTGTGTATTTATGGTTTTCACAAGTTCTACAATATTTTCTAGTGCAATCAATGTGGTGTACATACTGTATTCTGACGTGTAGTCAAATTTTAAAGTACATAACTCCGAGTGTCGTTATGTGGCGCACAAAAAATGTAACCTTCCTTCAAAAGCCGCACAGCTGATATTTTATGCGCACACAGCCTACAGAAAATTAGAGGGAACATTGCCCTGAGGGTGCGGTGGGGCACCCAGCACCAGGTCCACAGCACCTTACATGGCAGAAATAGGCCATGCTGTAGGTCCCCAGCAGTCCTAGTGTGTGAGATAGGTAGTTCCTGCAGACACACTTTGGATACATCTGTATTTCTCAGTCAGGTTTGACCCTCATGAACCCATAGGCAGATTATGTACCACCACCCTCTGGGGCTGAGGGTTGGAAGCAGGGTCTCCCACCGACAGATCCACATTTTACATCCCTGCAGCAGGGACCACCAACTGCAGTACTACTGGGGAACAGACACTCAACGCAACGCAGCTCTGAACATATCGATAAAGCAATAGCAGACACACATTAGGCCCAGAAATACCCAGCTGCACCCCACCACAATCTGATATTCTCCTGTAGCAAGCCTGCAGTCACTGTACCCTGCAAGGTGTTCCAGCAAGACACATACTAGCTGCAGACAGTCTGATAGCTAGTCCATAGGGCATATTCCTGGAGAAGATGCATGCACCCAGAACTGGGATGTCAGCATACATACCAAGCAGATACGTCAGTGATTGGGCCCCAAAAGGGAAACCAGAAATACCACATGAAAAATGTATCATAAGGCACTATGGGGGAACTTAGCCATGCCGTGGTCACTGCTCAGTCAGGGTGAGAGTGAACTCCCAGCAGGACATGCTGTGGCCACCCTGTCTGTGCAGGTGGTGGCTGGGCACTACAATGTCCCTATGCCCTGTGCAGATGCATCCTGGCCAGGCCACCCTGTCCAGGCTATACCCATGGTACCTTGCTCCTCATTATGCACATTGGCAGGCCAATACTGGCAACAGTGCTGGAAGTGTTGGCTGTGGAGGGTGTTTGCAGTCACCACACACTGGGTAGACAGACACACACTCCCACACCTATGCCAGCATTGTGCTACTATAGAGGTGTTTAGCAGCCCTGGCCACCACACCAGTCCTCGGCACAGTGCAGGCATGGATACGGTAAGCAAAACTGTTGGGGGTCACTCCCCAGGGTGGTAAACACTGTCAGAGACCAGACCTGAAGCACACCCCACAGACATCAGAAAGGTTGCTATGATGGAGCTCAATCAGCAAACCATGCTTATCGTAGGAATTGCTATCTGCCAGTAATCATAGCTACCTTTTGATAGCTGTGTACCGTATTCCCAGGTGTAGGATGGCATTGCTACGGTATGCAAGTGCTAGTATTGGGAGATGCACGCAGGGCCCAATGTCCTGCCTCTCCAGGGGGCATTGGCTAATGGAGCCTGTGGGTGTGGGTGTGTCTGCCCCTGTTGGCTGCTGGTTTACGGCAGAGGTTCCCAACTCCAGTCCTGGTGTGCCAAATACTGTTCGGGTTTTCATGCTGTCCCTCATAAATATGCATGAGATACATCTGCATACCATGGGGGCGGTGCATAGATATGCAGCACAGGCATCTTTATTAGAGGTAGCATGGAACCTGAATGGTGTTTGGCCCTCCAGGACTGCATTTGGGAGACTCTGCTGTAGGTAATGCGCCTGTTTATGGTGTCTGTGCTCTGTAGGGTAAAATGTAGGTGTTTTGGGCATGTTTACGTCATCTGCAATAAAGGTTCTGTCTGTATTAGCACATTGTAGTAGTGGGTAAAATATGGGGACTGGGTTGGCAGGCACCATAGCTGGGACTTGAACCTGTGACGTTCTGCCTCCAAACACACTGGTTGTGTGCACTGCACCACCGTGTTGCCACAGAGACAGTGTATTCCCTGGTGATACCATGACTGTTTGTCCGGCAGGGCCTGTCTGTTGCAGTGCATGGCACCCACCTACACAGGGCTAGGCCATGGTCTGCTCTGGGCAGCTGCCACTGCCCCCCTCCACCACCAGTACCCCTCTGCCACCATGCTGACATGCCCTTCTGCTGGTGGTGCTGGTGGTGTGCAGTCTCAAGCCATCCAGTGTGCAAGTAGGCGGCTGCCTATGGTGCGTGTTCTGGGGTAGGGGTGCCTGCATAGGCATCCACTCTTCCCCCCAACACCACCTGCCAATGTTCTGTGCCCTTGGAGGCACCTGCTGGGTACTATCCCCTGTGACACTGTGATAAACACTCTCGTGCCCATGTTGGGCTCTGATCAGTTGCTGTCTGGCTGCTGTTCAGTTTCAGCATTCCTAAGTGCCACCTAGGCATCTGCCTAGTCCGCACTGTGCCCCAGCTGCACCACAGCATGTGCCACCTGCAGCCCTCTGTATCCCCTTTCCAAGCATCTGTCCAGTTGCCCATTCCGACATGCCCGCCCTGCTGTTGTGGAACATGTGCATGCCATAGGTAACCTGTCCAATGGAGAGGGAAACCCTGATCAGTGCTATTTCACTGTGGGATCATCCACCTTGTATGGGGACGGAGCGTAGACTCTTCCAAAATTCATATTTATTTTTTGGGGCTTTCTTGGGAGTGTTTTTTGATGTTTCCCATTACTATCACTATTGCCCAGCTTGATTATGATTTTTTTTATTTTGTTGGGGTCATTTTCAATGTTTATTTGCACATGTATCACACATCACTTTTTTGTAGGTTTCCTTGGTTTTGCTGTACATTGCTGACAGAAATGGTTTTTTTCCCTTTAAATCAGCTCTAACGCGAGGTTTTCACTTGCGTTAGTTTTGGCCTCGGATTTCACATCGTTAGTGTGCGGGGAGCCTCTCCCCTCCCACTCTCCACCCATTGACCCCTTCTCTCTGCCCCTGTGGAGCTTTCCTCCGCTCTCCAAGAGCCTTTCCCCACCTTCAGCGCTCATTTGCGCCGCTGCGCGCATGAGCGCGCATGAGCACGCACTAAGGCACATTTGTGCCCCGTAAAGCGTCATTAGCGCGCGCTAAGGTACCTTAGCGCGTGCTAATTGCACAGCGCGCACGTTAAGAAGGTTTAGTAAACATACCGCTTAGTATTTGAAAGTACTATTTGGTGTTTTCTAGTTAATTGTTTGTATAACTTAATTTTACATTGTTTTTAAAAAGTGTGATAAATGCAGGGGGGGGGGTACTCGACTTTAGTGCACAGGGTAGACACATACCACATGGACCTTATGTTACATGGTTCTAGTACTGTGAGATTTCTGCAGGCAGTCAGATCAGCCATTTTTAAACCTGGCAGCAGTGGGACAGGAATGAGCCGGGATCACTCCTGCCTTGTTCAGTAGACATCAGGGATAATAGTGGGTAACTGGAGGGCGGGGTTGGAGATGTGTGGAGGATTAGGGTTACAATTGGGAGGGATATTTGTGATGGGGGAAAATGCATTGGGTGGGATCAGAGGCTATAACCTTTGTTTGCGGGAGATTAGAAGGAAGGTCTTGTATTGAGGGGAATCAAATTGGGAGGATAGAAACATAGAAATATGATGACAGAAAAAGACCACATGGCCTATCTAGTCTGTCCTTCCATATCAACAACTACAACAGTCCCCTTTTTACCTTTAGACATCCTCTGTGTTTGTCCCATGCTTTTTTGAATTCAGTTACTGTCCTCATCTCTACCACCTCCACTGGGAGACTATTCCACGGATCCACTACTCTTATAGAAACATAGAAATATGATGACAGAAAAAGACCACATGGCCTATCTGGGGGGAGGGGTCTGACCTGGCAAGACAGTTATGATCAGGAGCATGAGAGAGGAATGCTCTCAGTGCTGCTTGTTGCTTTTTTCTTTTTGGAAGGCATAGGGGATAAGAGTGCAGCTTTACTTAATGCCATCTGGAGGTGGTGCTATGTACAGCCATGCTATCAGCAGTGCCATCTTACTCACTAGTGGTCACTATGCCCACTCTCCACCCTAACACTGCCCTGATCCTTCCCTGTCACACTGAAATCAGTTATGACAGATTTTTACCATGCTTTCTGCTTTTAGCACATGGTAGCAATTACCCGGGCAATTAGCTTGTACTAAAACCTGTGGTATAGCACTTTAGAAAAAGAGCCCCTCATATATACCCACATTAGTCATTTTGAAAATTGTTCTTCCCAAATTCTGGTTGGCTTTCTTTTCAGAGAGTATAAGATACAATAGAACACTCTGTACCTTGTGTAGAACATTTTTAAATAATATTGATATAGATTTCTCTCTAAAATCCCATATTAATTATTTAGTGGGTGCATCCAATTTCTTTTTCATTACAGCACCTACATTAATATATTTATTATATTTATAAATCACTTTTATGAAAAGATTCACCTAAGGTGGTATACAACAACTTACTTGGTATTAACAGTATAACAATAGTAAAATGACAAATTTCAGTATAATACACCTTTAGAACAATGAGGTATACCTGGAGATCAGCAAATTAAGGGGTATGTTTACTAAACCTTCATCATGTGCGCCCGGCGTTAGTGTGCAGGATGCCATATAAGGAGTGGGCGTTTCAGTCTAAAGTAGCAAAAACGGGATTAGCGCGCGATAACGCGCACTGCTGCGCACATTATCGGGCAAAGCGTCGCTAAGCACGTTACCGCGCGGTAATCTTAAGTAGGTGCACAGACATCCAAACATAGAAAGAGAAGTGTAGCACAATGGTTAATACACTGACGGATGATACAGGGGTCATGAGTTTGATCCCCCAGTGTGCCTAATACATAAGGCTGGCTGAGGCATCAGCTTTGATATGTAAGTATTGTTTCCTGAGGCATTTTAATTATTGCTGCCAGCAAACACACCCTCAGGTGCCGTAACCTAAGGTGCCGCATAAGGCACCCTATAAGGCACTCCATAGGGCACATTATAAAGTGCACTGTCTGCCACGGCACCCTATAATGTCCCCTATAGGGCACCCTATAAGGTGCTCCATAGGACACCTTATAAAGCACCTTACACGGACTGTAACCATAAGGTGCCTCAGAAGGCGCTTTATAGGGTGCCCTATAAGGCGCCTTCTGAGGCACCTTATGGTTACAGTACCCTGAGGGTGTTTGGCTGGCAGCACTAATGTACATTAAAAATAGACAATGCTTTGGACAGCCCTATCAAATAACCCCACTGTGGGTTTGAACCCATGACCTCTGGCTCCACAAGCAGTGAAGTAACCAGTGGGCTACAGCTCCATAGCAGTTAGCTGGGTCTGAGGGTGCTAAACAGGGTCTCCCAACAACAGATCCACATTCTACCTCACTGCCATGGTGGCAGTAGAGGGGACCATCAACCCCAGTCCTGCTGGGGAACAGACACCCTACAGGGCAGTCAATGTGGCTCTGTACAGATCCATAAAGCAATAGCAGACAGACATTAGGCCTGGATATACTAAGCAGCACCCCACCACTATCTGATATTCTCCTGCAGCAAGCCTTCAGCCACTGCACCCTGCAAGGTGTTCCAGCAAGACACATACCAGCTGCAGACAGTCTGCTAGCTAGTGCATAATGCATGTTCCTGGTGGAAATGCATGCACCCAGAACTGGGATGTCAACATACACACCAAGCAGATAAGTCAGTGACTAGACCCCAAAAGGAAACCCATAAATATCACATGAAAAAAATCTTACACAGCACTATGGGGGAACCTAGCCCTGCCATGGTCACTGCTCAGTCAGGGTGAGAGTGATCTCCCAGCAGACCATTCTGTGGCCACCCTTCTGTGCAGGTGGTGGCTGGGCACTACAATGTCCCAGCCATTTCTCTGTGCCCTGTGCAGATGCATCCTGGCCAGGTCACCCTGTCCGGGCTATACCCATGGTACCTTGCTCCTCATTATGCACATTGGCAGGTCAATACTGTCAACAGTGCTGGCAGTGTGGGCTGTGGAGGGTGTTTGCAGCCACCACACACTGGATAGACCAGGGGTGGGCAAACCTGGTCCTGGAGGGCCGCAGACCAGTCAGGTTTTCGGGATATCTCTAATGAATATGCATGAGATATATATGCATTAGAGATATCCTGCCAACCTGACTGGTATGTGGCCCTCCAGGGCTGGATCTGAAGACCCCTGCCTTACACCTCTGTCATTTAAGATTGTGAGTGGACAAGGTGCAGATGTCCAAGACATCAAAAAGGTTAGATAGAATTTGTCACAGTCCTCCTCACTTCTCACCACCACCCAAAAATTGTCTATTAGACAACTTTTTGGTGGTGGTGAGAATCGAGGAGGAATGTGACACAATCTATATACCCTTTCGATGTCTAGGACATCTGTACCTTGCCCGCTCACGATCTTAAATGACAGAGGTGTAAGGCAGGGGTCTCCAAATCCAGCCCTGGAGGGCCACAAACCAGTCAGGTTGGCAGGATATCTCTAATGCATATATATCTCATGCATGTTCATTAGGGATATCCCGAAAACCTGACTGGTCTGCGGCCCTCCAGGACCGGAGGTGCCCACCCCTGGGATAGACAGACACACACTCCCGCATCTATGCCAGCATTGTGCTACTATAGAGGTGTTTGGCAGCCCTGGCCCCACACCAGTCCTGGGCACAGTGCAGGCATGGATATGGTACACAATACTGTTGGGGGTCACTCCCCAGGGTGGTAAACACTGTCAGACACCAGACCTGACTGACCCGGTGAAAAGCGGGATATAAATACAGTTAAATAAATAAATAAATAAATAAAAGCACACTCCACAGACATCAGAAAGGTTGCTATGATGGAGCTCAATCAGCAAACCATGCTTAACGTAGGAATTGCTATCTGCCAGTAATCATAGCTACCTTTTGATAGCTGTGTACCGCATTCCCAGGTTTAGGGTGGCATTGCTACGGTATGCAAGTGCTAGTATTGGGAGATGCATGCAGGGCCCAATGTCCTGCCTCTCCAGGAGGCATTGGCTAATGCAGAGCTACTCAATTCCAGTCCTGGTGGCCCGCAACCCTGCAGGTTTTTGGGATATCCCTAATGATATGCATGAGATATATATGCATTAGAGATAGCCTGCCAACCTGACTGGTTTGTGGCCCTCCAGGGCTGGATTTGGAGACTCCTGCCTTACACCTCTGTCATTTAAGATTGTGAGTGGGCAAGGTACAGATGTTCTAGACATCAAAAGGGTAGATAGAATGTGTCACATTCCTCCTAGATTCTCAACACCACCAAAAAGCAAGGAGGAATGTGACAAATTCTAACCTTTTTGATGTCTTGGACATCTGCACCTTGCCCACTTACAATCTTAAATGACAGAGGTGTAAGGCAGGGGTCTCCAAATCCATCCCTGGATGGCCAAACACCAGTCAGGTTGGCAGGCTATCTCTAATGCATATATATCTCATGCATATCATTAGGGATATCCCAAAAACCTGCAGGGTTGCGGGCCACCAGGACTGGAATTGAGTAGCTCTGGGCTAATGGAGCCTGTGGGTGTGTGTGTGTCTGCCCCTGTTGGTTGCTGGTTTACGGCAGAGGTTCCCAACTCCAGTCCTGCGGTGCCAAACACTGTTCGGGTTTTCATGCTGTCCCTCATAAATATGCATGAGATACATCTGCATACCATGGGGGCGGTGCATAGATATGCAGCACAGGCATCTTTATTAGAGGTAGCATGGAACCTGAATGGTGTTTGGCCCTCCAAGACTGCATTTGGGAGACTCTGCTCTAGGTAATGCACCTGTTTATGGTGTCTGTGCTCTGTAGGGTAAAATGTAGGTGTTTTGGGCATGTTTACGTCATCTGCAATAAAGGTTCTGTCTGTATTAGCACGTTTTAGTAGTGGCAACAGTGATGAGGGTATAATGTGGCGGCAGCACAGATCTGCACAAATATGACTGTTACACAAATGAAACGTAGTTGCATAGGACAGCCATAAAAAAATGGGGAACAGAGAAGAATCAAACCCATGACCTCAGCTATTGAAGTCATTGTATTAACCATTGTGCTACATCACTATGGGAGCCATGGCACCAATGGATGGCTACAGAAAGAGTGCACGTCACCATAAAACTGTCTACTGTGGCTACCAGGATAGGATAGAACCAACAGTACCCATAATGCAATTCACATGCAGAACAGCAGTCTACATCTGCTCACCAGATGTGGTATGTACCTCTACAGCACGTCAGCTTGGTAGGGCAGAATGGCCGTGCATGTTACTGGCACAGAGTACCCACAGGCACTGTTCCCTCTAAGCTGTGCGCGTGTGCGCGCGCACACACCTCGCCAAGCGAGCGCACATGCTTTACAACAGAGCGCACAAAAATTACGGCTCTGATTCTGATAGAAAACAACACAGACGTCTTAAAATTTAAAAGTTGTGATTGTAATTACTAGAAATTTTCTGCTTCATTTAGTAATCATCTATTTTCATTTAATTTGATTAAAATCAATGTGGTGTACATACTGTATTCTGATGTGTAGTCAAATTTTAAAGTATATAACTCCGAGTGTCATTATGTGGTGCACAAAAATTTAACCTTCCTTCAAAAGCTGCACAGCTGATATTTTATGCGCACACAGCCTACAGAGAATTAGAGGGAACATTGCCCACAGGCCATGTCAATGTGTGTGTTCTGTGCTCACCATGAGGGTGAGGTGGAGTGGCCAGCACCAGGTCCACAGTACCCGGGTTGGTTGAGGTGGGCTGTGCTGTAGGTCTCCATCAGTGCCAGTGTGTGTGATAGGTATATGTGGCAGACACCTTTAGGAGGTTTCTTTGTCCATTTGTAATTGCCAGTTATGTCTGGCCCTTGTGGATTATGATGCACACAACATAGTGCATATCCACTGTGCTTGCTATGGTCACCTGTTTAGGGAGCAGGGGTGTGTCAGGGCTCACATGGCAAAAATATGCTTAGCAACCCACCCTCTCTGATTCAGGGTGGGGGACATGATTTGCCCCAAAACAAACCCACACTCTCACCCTTTGCAAGGGGGGCAGTAGAGGTACATGAGAACAGGCTTTGGGACCAGCAACCCCAATCCTGATGCCAAACAGACAGCTGCTGAGGATCTGCACTTGGGACAGGGCCCAGTCAGCTCAGCTGCCCGCCACTACAACCTGACATTTACCAGCAGACAGCACCTGCTGCACCCTGTAAGGCAGTGCAGTCATGCAGATGCTAACTGAAGACAGTCTGCTAGCTAATATATAGTGCATGTCCTAGCAGGAACTGTGTGCACCCAAAACTGGGATGTCAGCGCGCGCACACACACACACACCACACAGATATGTCAGTGATTGGGCCTCACAAAAAAAAGAACCCATAGATACCACTTGTGAGAAAAACTATAGAGCACTATGGGGGAACCTAGCCATGCTGTGGTCACTGCTCAGTCAGGGTGAGAGTGACCTCCCAGCATGACATGCTGTGGCCACCCTGTCCATGCAGGTGGTGATCAGGCACTACAATGTCCCAGCCATTGCCCTATACCCTGTGCAAATGCATTCTGCCCATGCCACCCTGTCCGGCGCCATACCCACAGTACCTTGCTCTCATTATGCACATTGTCAGGCTAACACTGGAAACAGTGCAAGCAATGTTGGCTCAGTAAAGTGTAGGCAGCCACAACACACTGGATAGAGAGATACATGCTCCCACACCTATGCCAACATTGTGCAAATATAGAGGCTTGTGGCAGCCCTGGCCACCACACCAGTCCTGGGCACATTGTGGGCATTGCTATGGTACTCAATACTGTTAGGGTCACTCCCCGGGGTGGTAAACACTGTCAGAATCAATAACTGAAACACACTCCACAGATATCAGAAAGGTTGCTATGATGCATCTCTATCAACAAATTGTGTTTAACTTAGGATTTGTTAGCTGACATTAATCATAGCAATGTTTTGATATATGTGGAACGTGTTCCCAAGTTTAGAACGGCTTTGCCAAGGTATGCAGCTGCCAGTATTTGGAGATGCTGCTCCGCGCAGGGCCCAACAGCCTGACTCTCCATGAGGCTTTGGATAGTGGAGTCTGTGGGTGTGGGTGTTTATGCCCCTGTTGGCCGCTACTCTAGGGCAGAGGTTCCCAACTCCAGTCCTGGTGGGCCAAACACTCTTCAGGTTTCCATGCTGTCCCTAATGAATATGCATGAGATACATTTGCATACAATGGGGGCGGCACATACAAATGCAGCACAGGCATATTTATTAGGGACAGCATGAAACCTGAATGGTGTTTGGCCTTCCAGGACTGAAGTTGGGAAACTCTGCTCTAGGGATTGCACATGTTTAAGGTGTCTGTGCTCTGTAGGGTAAAATATAGGTGTTTCAGGCATGTTTATTTTATCTGCAATAAAGGTTCCGTCTTTATTACCATGGTTTAGTACTGGGTAAACTATGGGGGCATGGTTGGCAGGAGCCACAGATTGGGACTTGAACTTGTGATCTCCTGCTCCTGAGCACATTGGCTGTGTGTACTGCACCACACTATTACCACAGGGCCAGAGCATTCCCTGGGGATGCCATGACTGTTCGTCAGACAGACCCTGTCTGCTGCAGTACACAGCACCCACCTAAATGGGGCTTGGCCATGGTCTGCTGTGGGCAGATACCACTGCCCCCTCCACCACCAGCAACCCTCCGCCACCATGCTGACATGCCCTTATGCCGGTGGTGCTGGTGGTGCGCAGTCCCAGGCCATCCAGTGTGCTGGTAGGCACCTGCCTATGGTGTGGGTTCTCGGGTAGGGGTGCCTACATGGACATGCGTGCTTTCCCCAGGCACCGCCTGCCAATGTTATGTGCCCTTGGGGGTACCTGCTGGGTAATATCACCTGTGACACTGTGGGACACAAACTCGTGCCCATGTTGGACCTTAATCAGTTGCTGTCTTGCTGCTTTACAGTTTCGGCATTCCTATGTGCCACCTAGGCATCTGCCTAGTCCGCACTGTGCCCGAGCTGGACCACAGCATGTGCCGCCTGCAGCTCCCTGTATCCCATTTACAGTTGCCCTTTCCTACGTGCCCACTCTGCTGTTGCTGCACATGTGCACGCCATAACAAACCTAAATGACAGAAACCCTGATCAGCGATATTTCAATATGGGAACATTAACTTTGTAGGGGGACAGAGCATAGACCCTTGCAAACATGATATCTTAATTTGTATGCTTTGTCAGTAGTGTTGCTTTATGTTTATCATTAATATCACTATTGGCCAGCTTGGTTATTGGGATTTTAAATGTGGTTCTGGTCATTTTATATGTTTATTTGCCTTTTTGGTTCCTGCACACGTACCACAACTATCACTTTTCTGGGTTTCCCTTTCTTTGCTTCACATTGCTGACTTAAATGGTTTCTCTTTCCTGCAAATGTGCCTAACGCGAGGGTTTCACTAGCATTAGTGTGCCTGGAGCCTCTCTCTGCCCACTCTCCGACCATTGACCCCTTCTCTCCGCCCTCTGGGAAGCCTTACTCCACTCTTCAGACCCGGATTTCACAGCGTTAGTGTGCCTTAATGCAGCCGCCGCATTATCGCGCGATAGCATCACTTATAGCGAGATAATACCACCGCTGCAACGTTAAGACGGTTTAGTAAACATACCCCTTAGATTTTGTTTGTTTCCAGACCTCACATTCTTTTGGAGAAAACGTATTAAAGCATAAGACTTTGGACAAACACAGAATTAGAGCTATTATCTTTGGAAAATAAGAGAGTTGCTTGTTTAGCCTGCAAATAAAAGCTTAATAAACAACGCACATTAGTAAGAAGTTTCAGAACTGCCATATGTTAGATTAATTTAAAAAAAGAAGTTCTTCAAAAAGAATCCCGGTGAATTTGAGTAATAAAATATAATTGAATCTCTCTCCTGAGGGGATTTGCATGATAACCTATAATTATAGGAAGTTAAACGTGTCATGGCAACTCATTCCCAAAGTACAAGTCTTTGCATGATATGTTTTTTTTTTTAAATTATTTAAGGACTTGTTGACATTTAAAAGTATGTATGCAACTTTCTAGACTACCTTATACTTTAAAAGAAAGAGATTATTATTTGATTTACTGTTTAGAAAATGTCATGTATTACAAGCAAGATAAAAAGTATAAAATGTTCATTTAGGGGCTCTTTTACTAAATCCCATTAAGGTTGTGCACGTTAAATTGTTTTTAATGCAGGGTGCCACTATAGAGGCATTGTTGCTGTATCCATGCTAATTACCTCATTGACAATGAGCATACATTACTGATGCCTGTGTTAAATGCAATGTGCTATCAATGCTTGCACGCAGCCCCTAACCTTCCCAGTCCCCACCCATCACATGCTGGTTTATTAACGCATAGCTTAGTGATGGTTTACTGTCATATCCACATGTAGGTGTCACTGTGGACAGCAAGCACACTAAAATGCGTGTTAACCACCTCATATGCATTAGTCAAAGGGTCTCTTAATTCATTAAATACTCAGTCTTAAAAAAGAATTGTGTTTAATAAGAATCCAACTTCTAAGATTAAGTTAAGGAATTTATTTATTGACGTTCATTTTTGTGATGATCTGGGAAAAATTCAGTTTATCAGTATTCTGCAGTGTGAGATGACACATTCCAGCAACTGTCCTGTTTTCTCTTAACTAACCAAAAGGTGCATCTCCTATTGACCAAATAGCAAACGTTCTTTCTTTTTTCCAGATGTGGGTCTAATTAGGTTTTTCAGATACATTTGTTTCATAGCAATATATAAGTCATATACAGTACTTAAGTATTTAAGTAGTACTAGTGTGGCAGATTGTATATTACTCAGTCTTCAGCAAAAGTTCAATGATACGCATACCAACATAGGCAGAATTCATGAAAATAATTATTCACTATTGCAGAAATATTTATCTGGGAGAGACTTAACTCATTAAGGGGGTTATTTTAGTAACTCTGGTAACCCGGAAGCCCTCCTCGCCTCCGTCCACATCATTACCACAACCCCTCCAGTAACCTGCCCCCCCCCCCCCAACAAATCACAAACAACTGTATTTGGTACAAACATTTTGGTCGCAGCTTTATTTACAACCTGTAAACCGCCCAAAGGGCCTGAATAACAATTAACATAACCCAGCCCCCCGAACCCCTTTACCGGAGGATGCCCCCCACCCGCCATCTTAGTAGCAAGGCGGAGCATCCTCCTCCCCCCAAACCCCGCCGCCTGCCTCGCCATCCTAGTAGCAAAGGCCGGCTGCCACCCCCCCGCTACCGGGTCGAGACCCCCAACCGGGCTGTCTCGCCCCACCCCAAGGAGCACTTCGCCCCCACTGCTCAATAACCAGGTCAAGCCCGCGCCGCTCCTGCGAGCGCAGGCTCTGTACCCCCACCCCCACCAGCTGCGACAACCTCACCACACCATCAAAAAAGGGGGGCGGGTGGGCGGGAACGCGACCGGTTTCGCGAGGAGCCGCGGCCAGAAGGAGACAGCCACGCGGCTCCTCGCCGACACAGCGCCGCCCCCCCCCGCCGCCGCCGGCCAATGAAATCGCCCCCAAGGCGTGACGGGGCGATTTCAAAAGCCGCGCTCGGCCGTATCGTCACAACCCCCCCCCCCCCCCCCCCCCACCACACAGCAAGCTGGAGGCCGAGGCCGGGCCCGGGCCCAGGTTACTGACGGCCGCGGGACCCGGCCCGCGGCCTCGAGCATTAACTCTGGTAACCCAGAAGCCCTCCACGCATCCGTACACATCCTTACCACCTCCCCTCCCCTAACCTGCCCCCCCCCCCCAACAAATCACAAACCACTGTATTTGGTACAAACATTTTGGTCGCAGCTTTATTTACAACCTGTAAACCGCCCAAAGGGCCTGAATAACAATTAACATAACCCAGCCCCCGCACCCCTTTACCGGAGGATGCCCCCCCACCCGCCATCTTAGTAGCAAGGCGGAGCATCCTCCTCCCCCCAAACCCCGCCGCCTGCCTCGCCATCCTAGTAGCAAAGGCCGGCTGCCACCCCCCCGCTACCGGGTCGAGACCCCCAACCGGGCTGTCTCGCCCCACCCCAAGGAGCACTTCGCCCCCACTGCTCAATAACCAGGTCAAGCCCGCGCCGCTCCTGCGAGCGCAGGCTCTGTACCCCGCCACCGGTGCGAGGTATGAACTATCCTCGCACCGCCCCCCCCATAAAGCTGCGACCAATCAGTTCCAAAACTTCCTGCCAATCATTAAGCAATAAGTCCTGGCCAACCGGGGACAAATGCACCCCATCGGTACGGTACAGTCCAGCGCACCGGGGGTCCGCCCAAGGGTGCTGGACCTGCCACCCGCCAGCCTGCTGCAACCACCGGCCGATCTGCCTGTTGACCTTGGCAAGCCCTCTCGACCACCGCCGCTGCGACAAGCAGGCCGGCCGCGGGATGATGTCCGACCACACAATCGCCAA
This sequence comes from Ichthyophis bannanicus, assembly GCA_033557465.1. NCBI lineage: Eukaryota > Metazoa > Chordata > Amphibia > Gymnophiona > Ichthyophiidae > Ichthyophis > Ichthyophis bannanicus. The sequence goes on from CM066034.1 coordinate 264,989,043, forward strand.
GTCCGGCCACTGCTCCTGCAGCGCCCGCAGATCCCGTTGTACAGCCCGAATAAGTTGCCGGCACGTCCAACCGGAAAGATCATTGCCTCCAAGGTGTATGAGAACTCCCAACGGCCGCTGCCGCCTCTCCGCATGCTCTCGAACTACTGGAAGTAGCTGCCACCAACGCATGCCCCGCTGGCCGAGCCACACCAGCCGGAAATTACAGGACACCAAGCCCAGGTGCAGACCCAGCGGACGAGTTGAGGCTCTGCGTTCCGCCCAGTAGACGAAGGAATGTCCCAGAAGCCACCATACACCCGGCGGGCCCAGAGCAGCACTCCATGTCGGCACGCTTGGCTGAACACCTGGAAAAGAAACACAGCATTAATACCCCCCACACCCTCCCCCCGACACCCCTGCAGTTCACAACCGTTCCGGGCGCACATAGCCCGTGTAGGCCCTCGAGCTCCAACGCCCGATGCGTTGAATCACCTCACCCCCGAGGCCCGCGGCCGCAGCACTGGTAGCCGCACCTATCCGGAAGGAATGAGAAGCGTACCCACGCTCATCCAGGCCCAACCGCCTCAAGGCCAGGCGGAAGACCGCCGTGAATTGAAACTGGGTGACGGCCGAACCGTCCACATGACAAAAGAAACAGCCAGCCCCCACCCGCCGCTGACGCCGGTACATCCACAAGTTCTGCACCGGACAAGATCCCAGACCAGGGATGGCCCTCAACAGCACCCACCGACCCCGCCCCTGCGGGTCAGTTTTCGAGCGATCCAGAAATATCCGAACCAACTGCTCCTGCAGGTCCACCTGATGCTCCTGTAACCCACCTCGACCACCCCGCCCGCCAGCCTGGGGGACCAGTTCACTAACCCGAAAGGCCCCAAAGAAAGCTGTGACAAACAACGCCCGGAACAGGACGGCCTCAAACGAGGAAGCCGCGACCTCGGGCAGGACACCCCAAATACGCAGGAGCAAGTCATGCGACACGGGACGGCGCCAATCTGAGGCAGGGGGCTGCTCTCGAGCCCAACCGGCTAGGAGCCGCTTCACTAAATACGAAGTGCCCGGATTGCCCCAACCCGCCACCCTGCAAAAGAAGGAGAAACCGGCCAAAGCCGCCCGTGCCGCTGACCGGGACCAACCAGACTCCTTAGCCCAGACAACGAAAGACCCTGCCAAGAGGTCCCCAACACTGCCACCCCTCCAGCCCCTTCCCCACAGAAAATCACGAACCCGTGTATACCCCCGCAGGTAGGCTTTCCATGTACCTGGAGCCAGGGAAGAACGCAGCAACGAGATCATTCCGGCGTCCCAAGCTGCCAAAGGTGCTCCGGCACTACCGCCGCGGTCTCGTCTGCTCCGGGTGCCAGTTCCCGAAACCGCTCCCACTGGAAACGAGACAAAGCGTCAGCAATCCCATTCTGAACGCCCGGCACGTGACGAGCCCGAGCCGTGATATTAAGACGAAGACAAGCCAGCACAAACACCCGCATCAACGCCGCCACCCGCGGACACTTGGGAGAATGGCGATTAATGACTTGCACCACCGCAGCGTTATCACACCAGAAAACAACCTGCCTGTCCCGCAACCTCTCCGGCCACAACCATAACGCCACCACAATCGGAAATAATTCGAGGAACGTCACGTTGCGCATCACACCACCTGAACACCAAGATGCAGGCCACGGCACCGCACACCACGCGCCCCGGAAGTACAATCCCATGCCCGAACCACCGGCTGCATCTGAAAACAATTCTAGATCCCGGTTGGATATTTCACTGGATTGTAACAACGAGCAACCATTGTACTCTGCCAGGAACGCATCCCACACACGCAGATCGTCTCGCATCCCCGCATTGACCCGGATGCGATGATGCCCACATCGGACCCCAGCCGTCGCCAGAGCTAATCTTCGCGCAAACGGCCGCCCCATAGCAATGACCCGACATGCAAAATTCAGGTGACCCACTAAACTTTGAAGCTCGGTCAAAGTCACCTTCGCAGCAGAACCCACCTCCGCCACCAAAAGCCGCAGCCGCTCTACCTTATCCGCAGGCAACCGGACCACAAACTCGATCGAATCAATCTCTATCCCCAGAAAGGAGATACAAGTCACCGGTCCAACCGTCTTAACCCTCCGCCAACGGGATGCCAAAATCCGCCGCCAAGCCCTGGAAAAGCCCCAGCAAGGATCCGCACACGGCGGACTGGGCTGGCCCGACGAACAAGAAGTCATCAAGATAATGCACTATAGTCCGCCGCCCAGACCTCCGCACCAGCACCCAGTGCAAGAAAGAGCTAAAGGCTTCAAAGTAGGCGCACGAAATCGCACAACCCATGGGCATGCATTTGTCAAAGTAATACTGATTGTCAAAACGAAATCCCAGCAAGGGGAAGGCGGACGGGTGCACCGGCAGGAGACGAAAGGCTGACTCAATGTCCACCTTCGCCAACAGAGCCCCTCTCCCACATTGTCGCACCAGCTCCAATGCCTCATCAAAGGACGCATAGCGCACAGAGCACAGCTCCCGCGGGATATGGTCATTCACCGAAGCACCGAGGGGGCAAGAAAGATTATGGATCAGCCGATACCGCCCTGGCTCCTTCTTCAGGATGACCCCCAGCGGCGATACGATAAAAGGCGAGAAGGGGGGCCGTTCAAACGGCCCAGCCACTCTACCCAGAGCACGCTCCGCCGCAATCTTCTCCCGGGCCACCTCCCCCAACCGCTTCACCGATACCGCATTCCCCTTTTCCAACCCCTTAACCGCCCCCCGGACTGGGATACGAAAGCCCTCGGAAAACCCTGCCCATAACATCGTCCCCGCCTTGCCATGCCTGGTAGCCGCATAAAGCTCCAGCCACGGCTGCAGCGCCAGCCTCTTAATGGGGGTAGGCGCTAGCCCCTCTGCATTCCCGTCACTTACCGGCAGCCGCCGCCCCTGGCACCGCTCTACGGCTGCACTTGACGGCCGAGTGACCGGCACCGCAAAGTGAACAGGCGTGCCGGAACTTGCAGTCCGGGAATGGGCAGGACGTTTTATTGAAGCGCCAGCACAGGTCCCCGCCGGGACCGCTCGCCCCCGTTCTGCTCGTCTCGGGCCCCGGGCCCGCTGACCGAAAGGGCCGCAGGCCGGCCGGAGCTGCCGAACCCGCCGCCCTACCTGAACCTGTACCCCCCCCATGCCGCCCCTCTTTGCCGACATTTGCGTGAGCCAAAGGTTGATATCCTTCATTCCCCACGACAACTGCCGGTTCTCCTCCATCCTATCGCGGAACTCCTCATCATAATTGAGCCAGGCCCAACCTTCATGCGCCTGGGAAGCCGACAAGATGGCATCGGCATAAGCTAAAAGCTCGCCGTAACAACTCGGGTCCTCGTGGCCCCATACACTCGCCAGACGTAAAAAAGCCCGCGTCCAATTCAACGTGTTCCGTGACACCTTCCGCACCCGCCCCGCCTTCTCGTCCTCCTTACGCTTCTTGCGACTCTCCCCGGAACGTTTCCTCCCCTCCAACAACCGGAAAATATCCAGGTAACGCCGCTTCACGATCCGCCTCCGCAACTTGCGCGGAACACTCTCCCACAATTCCGCGCAACGGACCACCGCGGACTCCGCCCCCCCAAACCCCGCCCCCGCTCGCGGGACGACCGTGGAGTCAGCCGAGGACGTGGCTGAGGACCCCGACGACAAGGAGGAAGACGACGCGCTCCTCCGCCGACGCCGTCGGTGCTTACGCTTCGCCTTGGCTTTCCGTGCCGGCGGAGCACACTCGCTCGGCAACACCACCGCCCCCCCGCCCCCCGCAGTGACCCCCGAGAACTCACCTGCTGTCACCTGCGCCGCCGTCGCCTGCGCCGCCGATGTGGACTCCGGCTGCTCCACCAAAGTCTGGCCCGGCGGGCTAGCAGTCGAAGACATCACAGTGGATCCAACAGCCGCCGCCGAGGACCCACTCGGAGGAACCGGAACAGACCCCGACACCTGCAACGGGAGAGGAGAGCCAACACACGGGGAGCCACCACAGGGGGAAGGAGGAAAGCCCGTCCCCAGAGGCGCCCACCCAAAAGGCCCCATCCCCCACCCAACACCCCGTCCCCGCGCCCCTCCAGAGGACCCTAACCCCCCCGGCCGCCCAGTCTGCAGCCCCCCAGGGGTCTGCCCGACAGCTGGAAGCCCGGCGCCCCAACGATCCCCACCCCAACCCGCCCCCCAGGCCGTAGCCTGCCCAGGTGCCGGGGACCAAGCCGGCCACCCTCCCCCATGCAATCCAGCTCCCCCCCAACCCGTAGATAGGGGCCCATACGCCCCAGCCGGTGCCTGAACCCACCCGGGCCCCCCCCCTCCTGGACAATCCTCCCTTTCCCCGACCCCCCCCGTGAGGCAAGCTCACCTCAACCACCCCCCCTTCTGCACTCCCCCCCCCCAACAACCCAGCGGCCTCCACCGGCCCCGGCCCAGCGCCCACCCCCCGGGGGCTCCCCACAACCCCAGGACCATTGCGACCACCAGCAGGGGCAGGGAGAGCTCCACGCTTCCCGGCCCCGACCCGACGCTTACCCGCCGTCCTACCACCACCCCGCACCACTCCGCGACCAGCTCTGGCGCCTGGTGCTGCCCCCGCCCCGCGGGATCCCCGCGGAGTACCCCCAGCCCGCGCCCCCGACGTCCTCCTGGATCTGCTGGAGCCAGCCATGTTAGGGCTGCCCTACACAGTGCCTCCCCCACCAACTGTGGTATTTTTTTTTTTTTTTTTTTTATATATGCCCCTGTCCTCGCGCCCCCCCCCCCTCGCCGAAGGCAACCCCCCCCGCGGCCCAAAAATCCCCCCCCAACGAACCCAACTCACCGAGACCCGCACACCAGCAAAACGCGACCGGTTTCGCGAGGAGCCCCGGCCAGAAGGAGACAGCCACGCGGCTCCTCGCCGACACAGCGCCGCCCCCCCCCCCCCCCCCGCCGCCGGCCAACGACATCGCCCCCACGGCGTGACGGGGCGATTTAAAACGCCGCGCTCGGCCGTCTCATCTCAACCCTCCCCCCCCCCCCCACCAAACAGCAAGCTGGAGGCCGAGGCCGGGCCCGGGCCCAGGTTACTGACGGCCGCGGGACCCGGCCCGCGGCCTCGAGCATAAACCTTATTTGTGATTTAGATCTGTATAATCAGACAAATTCACATTCAAATGGCATCAATGTGTAAATGGCCATTTTAGTAAGTGCTCAAGCTATACATGGATGTCTTAGGGCCTAGGTATGTCAAAAATCTGCATGTGTATTGTCTATTTCAGACGGAGAATAAAGGGATTATTTTAGAAGCCCTGTTCATGTTTTGTACATCTGAAAATGGGTATACAGGTATTCAAAGCATGAACACATTCCTGAGTTCATTTTAGAAAGTGGTTCTAAGGATGTCCTCAGCGCAAGGATATCCAAGGCTTAATGGGGGTATGATGTAGGTGTATCAGAGACGTTCTCAAATACTATACGTGGCTGTCCATTCCTGATTTCAGAAATGTCCTGCATGCCCTGAGCCACAGAGGTCCAACGAGAGCACAAATGCCCATAGGAGATATAAAGCACAACAAGCAACAGGTGTGCCAAACAGTAGTGGGTTTGAACAAACTTTATTAAGAAACCCCAACATGTTTTGGCAGAACAACTTTTTCAAGGGGGATTCACCTCAAATAAAATCACAGAAATATAGCCAAAAATCAGTAAAATTCTCAAGTACACAGATGCAGATGTTATATAAATAATTCAATCAATCAATAAATAAATAAATATAACTAAACTTCTACTAGGAAAATGCAACAGGTAAAAACATATTACAATGACAAATAGAAAGCATACAAAACATGAATGCTCTTTAAATAGTAGAGCACCTTTCATTTTACTGCTAGATTGGTGTCTCTCTGTGCCACAACTCATTGTAAAGGCAAGTGCTTGTTTTTGTTTTTTGTTCTTGTTTCATATTAGCGACGTGCATTTTCTAGTACTAGTTATGGTTACTAATCTAGCCTCCATTCTCATTTTAGGACTTTTATATGTGATTTAATTCTGATACTTTGTTTCCATTAATATTGCTACAGTGAGTTTAAAACACATGAGCTCTTTCCCTATGCCACAATTTTTTTCTGACTCCAATATACATATCCCACTATGATTTGGAAATTTCTGCCTTTGGTATGTACACAGCAACTTATGTCCTCCTTGTCCCCCCACATGCGTTGTGCATGCATTTGTTTTTTTTGCATCGCCCTTCATTTTTAGACACTCCATGTACAGCCTTCATATTTTGTATAGTTTCTATTTGGTATTTTACTATATTTTTACCTGTTGTATGTTCCTAATGGAAGTTTCATTTATTTATTTATTATCTGTGTGCTTGATAATTTTACAGATTTTTGGTTATATTTCTGTGATTTTATTTGAGGTGAGTACCCCCTGAAGAAGGTGTTCTGCCGAAACGCATTGAGGTTTCTTAATGAAGTTTATACAAACCCACCACTGTTTGACACACCTGTTCCTTGTTGTGCTGTCCTGAGCCACATACAGGACACGAATAGGCATCTGAAAGGCTCTTGTTCAGCCATTGGGAGGGCATAGAGAAGAAGGTACTCTGATGCCTTCTATATCTTCACTGATGAACCGAAGGAGAGCGGACTCGCTGCTCCTCCCACCTCCCTACTTAATCCCTTCCCTTCCCTCCTTTGTCCCCACCCTCCCCTTTATGGGAGCACAAATGTCTGACACGATTCATAGAATGGTAAACAACTGGTCGTAGCTTTATTAACCATTAACACATGAACAAAACAACTCCAAATATATAACAGCGGAAAGATGCATCACCAGCCATATCAGTAGCAAAGTGATAGCGCCTCCGCTTGTACTCTTCTTCCCCCCCCCCTTATCCCCCGAATTCGCCATGTCAGTAGCAATAGCCAGCCTGGGGGTTGTCTGGGTCGGGGGTACCCAACCCCCGTCCCAAGCTTATCCTAAGCGTCCGGACCCCGGAAACCTCCGGGATCCCGCCTACACCCCCCTCCAACTGCGACACCCCTATACTACCCCACCCCCTTTATAACAACCAAGAGGGCGGGTGGGCGGGACACCGGCCTCCGTGCTCCTTGCTTGCTCGCTTGGGGCCGCTGGGGAAAACTCTGTTCCCACCTCTTCCCTCCCCTATTCATTGGCTCCCTCCACCTACCACAGGGTGAGGAGCCAATGAGTTTGAAAGACGCGCCTTGTCCACGTCACTCTCCCCCCCCCCCCCCACGGGCCTCCTCGTCGCTTCTCGCTGCACCACCCTGTTACAGGCAGCTGGCATGGACTTGGCCATGCGGCCTTCACTAACCGAAGGAGAGCGGACTCGCTGCTCCTCCCACCTCCCTACTTAATCCCTTCCCTTCCCCCCTTTGCCCCCCACCCTCCCCTTTATGGGAACACAAAAGTCTGACACGATTCATAGAATGGTAAACAACTGATCGCAGCTTTATTAACCATTAACACATGAACAAAACAACTCCAAATATATAACAGCGGAAAGATGCATCACCAGCCATATCAGTAGCAAAGTGATAGCGCCTCCGCTTGTACTCTTCTTCCCCCCCCCCCCTTATCCCCCGAATTCGCCATGTCAGTAGCAATAGCCAGCCTGGGGGTTGTCTGGGTCGGGGGTACCCAACCCCCGTCCCAAGCTTATCCTAAGCGTCCGGACCCCGGAAACCTCCGGGATCCCGCCTACACCCCCCTCCAACTGCGACACCCCTATACTAACACACCCCCTTTATAACAACCAAGAGGGCGGGCGGGCGGGACACCGGCCTCCGTGCTCCTTGCTTGCTCGCTTGGGGCCGCTGGGGAAAACTCTGTTCCCACCTCTTCCCTCCCCTATTCATTGGCTCCCTCCACCTACCACAGGGTGAGGAGCCAATGAGTTTGAAAGACGCGCCTTGTCCACGTCACTCTCCCCCCCCCCCCACGGGCCTCCTCGTCGCTTCTCGCTGCACCACCCTGTTACAGGCAGCTGGCATGGACTTGGCCATGCGGCCTTCACTAACCGAAGGAGAGCGGACTCGCTGCTCCTCCCACCTCCCTACTTAATCCCTTCCCTTCCCCCCTTTGCCCCCCACCCTCCCCTTTATGGGAACACAAAAGTCTGACACGATTCATAGAATGGTAAACAACTGATCGCAGCTTTATTAACCATTAACACATGAACAAAACAACTCCAACTATATAACAGCGGAAAGATGCATCACCAGCCATATCAGTAGCAAAGTGATAGTGCCTCCGCTTGTACTCTTCTTCCCCCCCCTCTTAGCCCCCGACTTCGCCATGTCAGTAGCAAAGGCCAACCAGGGGGTTGTCCGAGTCGGGGGTACCCAACCCCCATCCCAAGCTTATCCTAAGCGTCCGGACCCCGGAAACCTCCGGGATCCTGCCACCGGTGCCGACGACCTCGCCGTCATTGCGCCACCCCCCCAGACCAAAGCTGTGACCAGCGAGAATCCCGCAAAGCTACCCACTCTACTGCCTCCTGCCAATCGTTCAATAATAATCCAATCCCACCGGGGATAAATGTACCCCATCCCTGCCGTACAAACCATCACAGCTCACATTCACCCATGAATGTATTATTTGGTAACCACCATGTGCACAGACCCACCTGCCGACTTGTCAGTTTATCTTGGTTAAGCCCCGTGACCAGCACTGCTGGTCCCGACAACTCGGCCGTGGGACAATGTCCGACCACATGACTATTACCCCCGGGAATAAGTGAAACACTTCCTCCAAATCTTTTTCCACAGCTCTGATCAGCTGCTTGCAAGTCCAAGCTGACAAGTCGTTGCCCCCCAAATGGAGTAAGATCAAGTCCGGTGACCTCCTAAGGCTCGCATGGTGCCGAAGCAAAGGGAGCAACTGCGTCCAAAGTAGACCTCGCTCACCCTGCCATAAAACAGTCACCACAGTGGGATTCAAGCCCAGATTCATCCCCAAAGGTTGCACAGCCGCATGCTGATCCGCCCAATGCCCAAACGAGTGGCCGATCAGCCAACAGCTATGCGGACTCCTCCAATGGTCTGCAAAGAAAACACAATTAGCCACATGCGTCCCCCAGAACCCTTCCCCCTAAAGACGGACATAGCCCAAGAAAGCCTTAGACCGCCATCTCCCTATGCGCTGTACCTCCTGACTGGACAATCCCGCCGCCGCGGCACCAGTTGCTGCACCTATGCGGAAGGAATGTGCTGCGAACTGCAGTGGATCCTCACCTATCCACTGCAGAACTATTCGTAATACTGCTGTCACCTGAAACCTTGTCACTCCTTTATCATCAGCATGCATAAATAGCAAACCCCCGACTGCCGGGCAGCGCCACAGGTATTCCCGCAAGGCCGCCGCTGCACAAGTCATCCCCCCCTGAATCTCCCCGCCATACCACCCACCAACCTCACCCTTGTTGATCGGTCTTCGACCGGGCCAACAAGACCCGTAGGCTCCCTCCCTCTACCTGCACATGCTGGTAGAGAAGTCCTCCTACCTCCAACCCAGCCGATGTAGCAACTAACTCCCCAATACGAAAGGCACCGAAAAATGCCAAGCAAAATATAGCTTTAAACAGAACTGCTTCGTATCCTGATGACGCCACAAAAGGTAGCGCCAGGCATATCCACACCAGCAACTCTTGCGTGATCGACCGTCTGCGGTCCACCTGCCTCAGCTCCACTCTCCCCCACCCTTGCATCAGCCTCCGGATTAAAAACCCGCCATCTGCTGGGGCCCATCCCACCGCTTTAGCGAAGAACATGAAACCGGCCAAATGTGACTGAACCGCAGCTTTGGATATCCTTTTTTCTTTTGCATCCACAATGTAATTAGCTAGCATCCAATTGGAAATTGAATCCGGCTGCCTTGCAGAAATCCACAATCTTGCCACAGCCTCGATGATACGCCACCCATGTTGCCTGTGCCACTGAGCTTCGTAGCAAACTCAACATCCCGCCTGGCCAATGTGCCACAATTGCTCTGGGACCTTCCATCCTGATGCGTCTGCTCCTGGCGTCAAGCCTCCAAAACCAATCCCACTGAAAACGAGAAAGAGCATCAGCCACCTCATTGATGCATCCCAGGATATGCTTTGATTTAATCACCACATTCAAGCGGAGACGAGCCAACACCACCTCCTTCATTAGTTCCGCCACTTGCTTGCATCGCGGTATACAATGGTTGATCACGCTAACCACCGCTGCATTATCACACCACCACAATACTCGCCGATTACACAGGCACTCTGGCCACACTTCCAAGGCTACTAATATGGGAAATAGCTCCAAAAATGCCACATTATGCACAACCCGCGAATCATGCCATGACTGCGGCCATTTCTCAGCACACCAGGCTCCAGCAAAATAAATGCCTAAACCTATTCCTCCTGCCGCATCCGTGTACAACTGCAAGTTGCCCGAGGAAATCTCCTCCCCCATCATAACCAAAGTCCCATTAAATTCTTTCAAAAAGATATCCCAAATCCTTAAATCTGCCCTCATCACACTGGACATCCTGATACGATGGTGAGGTTTTTTTCACTCCCGCCGTGGCTCCTGCCAATCGCTGCAGAAACACCCTACCCATCAGGATGACCCGGCACGCGAAATTCAAAGTCCCAATCAGTGCTTGCAACTCCCTCAAAGTCAACTTGCTAGACTCCCTTGCGTTGGCTACTAATACCCACAACCTGACAACCTTCTCATGCGGTAGCCTAACCACCATCTCCCTTGAGTCCAACTCCACCCCTAAAAAGGTCAACTGCCTCGAGGGACCCTCCGTCTTACCTGCTGCCAGCGGCACACCTAATTCGTTTGCCAAGTCTAGAAAACCTGTCACTAGACTCTGGCACTCCCCTGAATGTTCTGCTCCCACAAACAAAAAGTCATCCAAATAATGGACCACGTTTGCACAACCCACGTCCTCCACGAGTGCTCAATGCAGAAATGTACTAAATTTCTCAAAGTAAGCACAGGACACCGAACAACTCATGGGCATGCACTTATCAAAATAAAAGCTATCCTCAAACCGAAAATCCAACAATGGAAAACTATCCGGGTGAACAGGCAGCAGCCGAAATGCGGACTCAATGTCCACCTTCGCCATCCAAGAACCCTGTCCTGCTCACCTTACCAATTCCACCGCCCGATCAAATGAGGCGTAATGTACCGCACACCTATCCCACGGTATATGATCGTTAACCGAAGCTCCTTCCGGAAAAGACAAATTATGAATTAATCAAAACTTCCCCTCTTCCTTTTTTGGTATAATCCCTAGCGTGGAAACCACAAAATTCGGGAATGGTGTCTCTGCAAAGGGGCCTGCAATCTGTCCCAACTCCAATTCCGTGAACAACTTTGATCACACAATGTGCGCTAACCGCCGCACCGAGGGGGTATTGCGCGACACCCTGCCTGTAAGCTTGCCTACTACCGGAATGACAAAACACTCATGAAACCCCTTGTCCAAAACTACCCTATCCCCCCGCTTCGGACAATGTAACAGCCTAGCCCTCAACACCTCCACCTTTATCAGGGTAGGGGCTAAGCTGCCTAACTCTGCGTTATTTTGGGATCGGCCCACTAGGCGGGGCAGAGACTTTCTTGCCGCACTTTGCCTCCGAATGCCCCCCTCCACAACTGGAGCAGGCGTGCCAGAATTTGCAATCAGGAAAGGGACAAGAGGCCTTGTTGAATCTCCAGCACACATTCCCTGTTCCCGTTCCCCCTCCCCCCTCTGTGGCAACACAGCTCCTGCCGGCCAAAAGGAACAGCCCGCACCCCCTTGAGTTGCCACCCCTTGTTTCCCTCCACCTAGCCCTCCCGCCCCCGATTTAGCTGACATTTGCGTTAGCCATAGGTTAATGGCCTGGGAGCCCCAAGACAAGAACCGGTTCTCCTCCAATTTATCTCTAAATCGCTCGTCGTAATTCAACCACGACCAGCCTTCATCAGTCTGTGCTGCCTCCAAAAGAGAGTCAGCATATGCCAACAACATCCCATATTGCTCAGGATGATGATGCCCCCATACACTCGCTAAATGCAAAAACGCTCGCGTCCAATTCACAACATTCCGAGACACCTCCTTCACCCACCCTGCCTTCTCATCCTCTTTTCTCTTCCACCTACTATCCCCCGAACGCCTCCTCCCCTCTAACAAATGGAAGATGTCAATATAACGCCGTTTCCGGATCTTACGACGTATGTTCATCGGGATCCCACCCCCATAATTCCGCGTAAGCTGCTAAGGACGGAGCTCCCCCCACCTGCTAACCTAACCCCTCACCTCTACCTCCAACCGCCATCCCTGCATCCCCTCCACTCGAGGAAGAGGATGACGACCAGCTTGACGATGACGATGAGGAATCCGACCCATGCCACTTTCTCCCTCCGCGCCTCCGCTTCCTACGCACCCTTCGTTTATCACCTGCCGACTCCCCCCTCCTTGCCGACACCTCACCTCGTTCGACTGGGGACTCACCTGGGGCCCTTGTGTCCACTGCACCTACAGTAGGTGCCCCCGCCACCATCAGGCTGTCATCCCCCACTGGCTGTTGCTGCTCAACTTGTCTCATGCCTGCCATTTCTCCTCCTGCATCCATACGCTCGTCAGGCAGGCCTGCTCCCAGGAAGCCTCCTCTTCCAGGCGTTGCAGGGTAAGAACCCCTAGCTGCCACCTGCAGGGACATAAAGGGAAACACAGAGGGAGAGACAACCGAAGGCCACGCCAGTTGCCAAGCCCCGAGCCACTCGGCCCCCGATGAACCTTGTCCCCCTCTCAACCAATGCTCCCAAGCCAGCGTACTCCCTGAAGGCCAAGTATCCCCGCGCTCCTCCCAGCTAGCAGTCAGTGTGTGCAGCTCTCGACCCATGGTACTGTCATAGGCTTGCCCCCTGGCTCCCATGGCACTGCTCCTCCCTGAACCAAGTAGGAACCCCTCCCCCCCAGGTACCCCCTGTATGCCCACACCTCCTAATCCTCCCCTTTGTGGCACAAACTCTTCTCCCCTCTGTTCCCCCCCACTTCCTTGCCCTCGATTGAGCTCCCGGGCTGGTCCCCCTCTTCTCCCTGCTCCCTGCACTGCCTCAGAACCCCTCCCGGTCCCCTGGGTGGACCGCACCCCCCTTGCCCCTCTGCCATCCCTTCCCGAGCTGACTCCCCTACCCCGTGCACCCCCTCACCCTCTCCCAGCACTTGCACCACATTCCCAACCCCCACCGCCACAGTACCCCTTTCTGGTTGCCTTGTTCTCCTCCCCGCGGCCTTAACGGCCCTCCCAGGCCCCCTGCCCTGCTGAATTCCTCGTGCCGGCATTGCTAAACTCCTGCCTTATGCCCCCACCAGAGCTCTGATTTTGTTGTATTTATAATTTTATTTTCCTTTCTTTTGTGCCAGACACCGTGCTACTACTTGCCTGCCAGCCCCCATTGATCCGACCACCACCGGAGATCCTGAACACCTGCTGCCGACCACGTGCCACTCTCCTGCTATGTGCCAATCTTCTGCCGCTCACGCTGCTCGAACATGCTGTGCCGACCACCGCTCCCTTTCGTTGATCTCCAACACTGCTCCCAGCCGAACGCTTACACCACTGAATCCGCCGCTTCCCCACAATCTCTTTGCGAGCCTGACACCGGCCTTCGTGCTCTTCGCTTGCTCGCTCAGGGCCGCCGGGGCAGACTCTGTTCCTGCCTCTTCCCTCCCCTATTCATTGGCTCCCCCCCGCCTCCCGCAGGGTGAGGAGCCAATGAGTTTGAAAGACGCGCCTTGTCCACGTCACTCTCCCCCCCCCCATGGGCCTCCTCGTCACTTCTCGCTGCACCGCCCAGTTACAGGCAGCTGGCTTGGACTTGGCCACGTGGCCTTCACATAACAAAAATGGCAGGGAAACTAGGACACTTGATTTCAGTTTAGCACACTGATGCACATCCCTGCATGTGAAATTGCTTGTGTTCAGCATAGGATAGATGTCCCGAACCCCAGTTTTTCTAGAGTGGACATCTATATGGCCACCGATACACCCTTCCGTTTCGAGGACATCCATGTTTATAAAATCAGACTGACACTTAAATGTCCCTGATGTTTTTTTGGATATTTTGCAATGGATGCTTCAGATTTCACTAGGACATCCCTTCTAAAATGCCACGTTATAACTAAAAATGTCCAAATTGGATTGTAAACCTGCTTTCTAGCATGTATAGATTTGTAAAAAGTGCTTATTTCAGCCAGCCCTTTACAGGAGGCATTAAAGGGGATTATCCTCCTTAATCCCCCTTGTTTATTTCTTGCAAATTTAATTTAAATAGAAATGGTGGCCTCCATCATTAATTGGTGGCTTTTACATATGTAGGTTTGCAAAATTGGCGATATCCATGTATAAGCAACTCCCCTTGCACTCAACTAAAATCCTGCATTTGTCGCTGCTGTTGCTGCTGCCATTCCAACAGGTCATGTTGAAACTGCTGCTGATATTGTTGCTTTTGCTGCTTATACTGTTACTGTTGCTGCTGACCTTCTGCCAGAATTTGGAGAAGCCTCTCCATCCTAGCTTGTCAATGTTCATTGGCAACACTACCACACTTCCTCTTCTGCAGCTGAGCTAACCCTGCAATATTATAGCTCCAACAAACTTGTAGTGGCCTCTAGTGGTCAAAACAAAGCCTGCCTGTCTGGCACTGACTATACCAGCGGTTCTCAACCTGTGGGTCGCGACCCCCACGGGGGTCGCCACAGGATTTAGCGGGGGTCGCTTAGCCTCCACCAAGTTAAAAAAAAAAAATTAAGATGCGCACAAGTTGCTGCCGAGTCCACTTCTCGGCAGCAGCAAACTCCGGCAAACTCACTGCCTTCTTCTGCAGCCGCGGCTCCCTGCCTCTTAGGGAACCGCGGCTGTACTTGTAAAATCGTTGCGGAGCCCTTCCTGTCTCGACGGGCTCCGTGCAGCATTGTCCCGCCTCCAAAGGAAGTGGTAAACAACTTCCTTTGGAGGCGGGACAATGCTGCACAGAGCCCATCGAGACAGGAAGGGCTCCGCAATGATTTTACAGGTACAGCCGCGGTTCCCTAAGAGGCAGGGAGCCGCGGCTGCATTAGAAGGGAGGCAGACATGGGGAGAGAGGAAGAGGGGGCAGGGAACCTGCAACACGGCTGACATCGACAGAGGGGGGCTGACATGGAGGGAGGGAGCTGATATGGATGGATGGAGGGAGGGGGGCTGACATGGACAGATGGAAGGATGGGGCTGACATGGAGACATGGAGGGAGGGAGGGAGGGAGGGGGCTGATATGGATGGATGGGTGGAGGGAGGGAGCTGATATGGATGGATGGATGGAGGGAGGGAGGGAGGGAGGGGGCTGACATGAATGGAGGGAGGGAGGGAGGGGGGGCTGACATGGAGGGAGGGGGGGAGGGAGGGGGCTGACATGAATGGATGGTGGGCGGGGGGCTGACATGGACCGATGGAAGGATGGGGGCTGACATGGAGGGATGGAAGGATGGGTGCTGACATGGAGGGATGGAGGGATGGGGCTGATGGATGAATGGAGGGAAGGGGGCTGACATGGACAGATGGAAGGATGGGGGCTGACATGGAGGGAGGGAGGGGGCTGACATGGAGGGAGGGAGGGAGGGGGCTGACATGGACAGATGGAAGGATGGGGGCTGACAGGGAGGGAGGGAGGGGGCTGATATGGATGGAGGGAGGGAGGGGGGGAGGGGGGCTGACATGGACAGAGGGAAGGATGGGGCTGACATGGAGGGAGGGAGGGAGGGAGGGGGCTGATATGGATGGATGGATGGAGGGAGGGGGCTGACATGGAGGGATGGAGGGAGTAGGCTGGCATGGACAAAGGGGAGAGACAGGGGGACATACTGGACAGATGGGATAAATGCTGGACAGAGGCGGGAGACAGTGCGGGTTAGGATTATAATGGGCTGATGGGGGTGCTAGCACTGGTAATGGGCAGATGGGGGGGGCTAGGACTGGTAATGGGTTGATTAGGGAAGGCTAGGACTGGGAATGGACTTATCAAGGGGGGGTAGGACTGGTAATGGACTGATGGGGGTCTAGCATTGGAAATGAGCTGATCAGTGAGGTTAGGACTGGAAATGGGCTGATTAGGGGAGCCTAGCACTGGTAATGGGGTTGAGGGGGGACTAGCACTGGAAATGAGCTGATGGGGGGTAGGACTGGTATTGGGCTGATTAGGGGAGACTAGCACTGGTAATGGGGTTGAGGAGGATTAGCACTAGAAGTGAGCTGATTAGGGGGCTTTGACTGGGAATGGGCTGATTGTGGGGAGGGGAGGATAGAGCTGCTGGCCCTGGAAGAAAACTGGGGGCTAAGGCTACAGGTGGGCTGATACAAGGGGATGGAAGAATGGAACTGGAAGGGAGTGGATCTGAGAGGGGCTGCCATGGTATTTGTACTAGAAGGGACTGGTCAGTGGGGAAGAAGGGGGACTGGAAGGGCATGGACACCAGTGGCAGTCATGGGAATGCAAGTTGACATTGGAAGGTACTGGGAGTGAGGACTGGAAAGGGGCTGATACTGGGGAGGGTTACTGGGACTAGAAATAGGCTGATGGAAAGAAGTGAAGAAAACAAAAGAGATAAGAACTGGCAGATGGACCATAGACCACAGAAAGAGAGCTAAGAGAAGACAGGAAAGCAGAAGCCTCAGATCGGGACCAGCATGATCACAGAATAAATTGGTCAGACAACAAAGGTAGAAAAAGTAATTTTATTTCATATTAGTGATTTGACTACAAAATCATCATAATTTTGAAATCAAATATTGTTACTTGTTGTTTTGATTAATTATTGTGGTTTAAATAAGTATTTTATAAATAAAAACATATTGCAAAGGCCTATAATATATTAATAATTCAACAAATGATTACAGCGACAATGCGTTAACGGTAAAGGAAGAGAGACGCATTTGATTTTATCATTGGGGGTCACCACAAGTTGACCAACGGTAAAAGGGGTCACGGTACAAAAAAGGTTGAGAACCACTGGACTATACCTTCTTCAAGCTTCCTAACTAGGGTGAGGCTAACTCTCTTAACCCATACAAACAAACAAAAAAAAATAATCCTGCTGTAGAAGCCCAGTCCTGGAGGGACATGGATTTGTCTTCAGTCCCATGCTTAAAAAAATCCCCAAGCTGTCATCATATGTGGCATATGGTAGGGAAGGGTTTTCTGTACAACTCAGGCCAGAGAGCAGTTCGGGAAAAACAAAAGCAGTTGTTATTCTCGTCCAGCTTATTAAACCTCCACAAAGCAAAACCCAGAACAGTCAGCAGTTCAGAGAAAACAAAAGCAGCTTTACTTCTGTCCCAGCTTGTTAAACCTCCACAAGCTGGTTCTACCAGCCCTTCCTCCAGCTCCAGTTAAAGAGGCCAGTGCAGAAAGCTGGTTCTGAAGTCACGAACTATCAACTCTGTACGCCACTTTGCGGTGCACCGCTAGCGTGCAACTTCAGCACTGGCATGCAGAAAGGGGTGCATATGTAAATTAATCATGTGTTAAACTTGGCACAAATGGCAACATTAAACTGGGAGAGCAAGCCAAACACATGCACACAAATGTCAGTGCAAGTATGGCATACTCTCTCAGAGAAACAGGGGCACCATGTGGCTAATTTGCATATGCGCCCGATGATATTTTGATGATCCAATCCCCCCAGCAGTCCAACTAAAAATAATCCTGATGGCCCAGCAGCCCTGAACCCTCACCCCCTCCCAGTACATTTACAGAGGAGAGGGAGCACTGCCCACATGTTCCCGTTTCCGTACCTCCATCTTGAAAAATGCCAGCAGTCTGACCCTGCCCAATGCACCGCATAGGGTCAGGTGCTACCATCTTGAAAAATGGCGACATGGGAGCACATGGTCAGTGTTCCCACTCCTTTGTAAAGGCTGCTGGGCCATCAGGGTTATTTTTAGTTGAGCAGGTGGGGGTATCTTTACCACTGGACTACCGGTGTTATTTTTAATTGGACTGGTAGGGGGATTGGGGCCGCTGGGCCACCAGGATTATTTTTAGTTGGGCAGGTGTGGATATCAGGGCCACTGGGTCCCCAGGGATTTGCTTTCTGTCAGGCGCACTGGCCCCCCATCACCAGCAGGGGCTTTTCCCTATGCCTGATTCATCTGTGAGGAAGTTTGACACTTTATATCACATGATCCAGGCATCAGAGAAAGCCCCTGATGCCATCAAAATACTGTATAAGACATTTAAGCCACCTCAAGACCAGGTGTAGTGATATTGGTGTTAAGACTCATTATGAAATCCTCTAAACATTTCTCTGCATTGGGCACAGACAATATTTGCATCACATTTTAATATGCACAGTTCATTTGCATATAATTTAAATACAGTGGTGCTGTGTATGCTCTTGCTTTTCTTTTGCTGTTTACATGCATGCCCATCTCTTTTCTGCATTTGGCTATGGCAGTAATTGTGCCTAAAAGTTGCGTTATCTGAGTATAAAGGCCACAATAGTTTTCTGCATCAGCCTAAATGTTCTAACCTCAGAACTCCCCATTTTGGATGTGCCCCCATTTTATATCCTGGCACTCAGCATGCCGGTAGGCTCCTTTTTATCACAGCCGTGGGAGAGAAGGCAGACCCCTCTCTTTACTCCTGCAGCTGTTCAGAGGTGAGCCAGGTCTTTGGGCCTCTCCGGTTCCCTCTGAAACCGATCAAGCATGGGGCTCCTTTTGGTGTGTAACAGGGTGGGGGGGACTGGGGACTAGAATGAGAATTGGAATAGGGGTCTAGAATGGAATGGGGGAGGAAGTAGGGGCTAGAATGGCAATGAGCTATCCAGGACTGGATATGGACTGATGTTGGGGGATGGCGGGCTGGGACTGGAAGAGAACTGATACTGGGGGTTAGGACTGGAAATGGGCTGATACTGGGGGACTGGAAAGGAGCAGATGTTGGGATGGACTGGAGGAGGACTGACCTGGGGGGCTAGGACTGGAAATGGACTGATCCGGGGGGATGGGCAAATGGGACTAGAACGGAGAAAATGCTGGGAGGGGCTGAACTAGAAGTGAGCTGATGTTGGGGAGGACCAGAAGGGGGTTGAGACTGGGACTGTTGGGAGAAAAAAAGAAGCTGGGGGAGTGAGACTGGAGAGAGGAACAGATATTTTGTGTGGGAGGGAAGAAAAATCTATGATTGGCTGAGTATTGGGAGAGAAAGTGGGGATTGAAGACAGAGGGGTGAAATTTGAGTGCATGAAAAAGGAGGGAAGAAAGAAATGGATGAAAGAACAAAAGGGGAAAGATCAATATGTTAAAGCAGATATAGAAAGAATGGAAAAAAAATAGAAGAGAGAAAAATGAACAAATGGACAGCAGACAATGGAGAGTTAGCAGAAGACACAAAGAAAGCAAAAGAAAGTGACTGGAGCAATTGCAATTGAAAAATAAAATGCCCAAACAACAAAACGTGGAAAAATACTTTTTTATTTTGTATTTATTAACTGGAATATGTCAGCTCTGGGAAATGTGCATCGCTAACATTTTGGGTTTTGTTTAGTTTTATATCTCCTGTGTTGTTCGGCATTCCAAGTTTGGCATTTGGCGTTCCCAGTTTAATTAGAGGCTGATTCTGAATGCTGCACGTCCGACTGTCAGGATGCTCTCAGCCCTTTACGGAGTTTTGAAGAAGGGCTGAGAGCGTCGGGAGCCCGAAATACAACGTTGGGTCAACATTATGTAAAGTTGCAAATTGAAGGGGGCATTATGTGATTTGGTCTCAAGCCGACCATGGATGGACTGCTGCTTTATTTTTCTCTCCCCCCTAGTGTTGTTTTTTCAGCGGTATCGCAAAGAATCAAAGACATAATATTGGGACATCGAGTGGGGAGTCTGTTGGAAAGTTAAGTATACTTCCATTGCTGAATAAGCAGCAGATATAATGACTGTCGAACGTTGACTGAGGTTTGAATAAGATCACCTCGTACATGACTAAGCAGCTAATAATAATGTTGGATTTATTTCCTATACCAGCTTGCCTATTACTCTGGTGGGATCTATTTCCTACACTAAATCGAGGATACCCTAGGATTTGGATATCTTATGGGTATTTATTTATTTATTTAATGTCTTATATACCGCGCTCTTTGAAAATCAGTGTGGTTTACAGGTAACATTTGTAGGTATGATTTGTAGGGGTTGCGTCCCCATTTTATAAAAAAGAAAAAGGAATGTTTATGCTACGAGAAGATTCTATATCTTCAAGGCACTAGTTCCGACAAAAATTCTTGGGTTTAGTTTACATATCTCTGTAGAATTGGGAATGGATTCTAAATGAGCAGGTTGGATAGTACTTCCTAATGTGCCTGGCCATTGACACTGGAGTATAGTAATGTAGACATCTGGTAATCTCTCTTTATTCTTACTGCCCATGTAAATGATATTCAGACACTCCTTAAGAGGCATGTTTACTAAAAGTTAATGCACATTCACGAATGTTAATATGTGCTAAGTACAGCAACACCCATTTATTTCTTTTGGTGCAGTGGCACTTAACGCACCTTAATATTTAGTAAACATGCCCCTAAGTCATTGCCAGGACAAAAAAGAGGCTTGTGAAGGGCTCCTTTGAAAGCTGCCTAAAATTTTAAATGGGTAACATATACATATTAAAAGAAAATAATTGTAATTTATGCAAATGAAGTCCAGTGGCTATGCAAATGAGGCCCCACGATGAGTCTCCACACATGGCCCTGCATTACCCTTGGGCTTCCCTTGATTCTATAGACCCCGTCATGGTGAAAAACAAACTAATTTGGAAACATTACTCAGAGAGCAAAAGCTCTAGGAGGTTTGTAATTGGCTAAAATTTGTTAATTATACCTATAAAACACTTTGCAAAAGAGGCATTGTATCTGACTATTCCAGCTTCGATAATTCACTTTCATGAGGATAAATATTAATCAAAATAAATACAATGGGGTATGTTTACTAAACTGCGTTAGTGCAATTCGCGTTAGGAGCCGCGTTAGTGAAAGGAAAGCCAAAAAAGGACATGGGCGGGACATCGTAACCAATAACGCGCAGTTACGCGCGTTATTGCGCGCCACGCAGCAACGATCGTTACAGCTCGCTACTGCGCACACGCTTAAGAAAGCGCGCAGAAACCCAAAGACAGAAACAGAGCTGTAGCACAATGGTTACTACACAGACTGATGGTACACAAGTCATGGGTTCGATTCCCCAGGGCGCCCAATGAGTAAGGCTGGCTGAGGCATCCTGTGTAACCCTTTGAAAGCCGACTATAACATTTTAGTCTGCAGGCGGGTTACAGTTTGCATATGTCAGGAAAAGTGTACCCTTCCTATGAAATATGTTCCAATAGTGACGTTCTCTCTGACATGGTCATGTATTATATACCAGTTGATAGGAATATTTAGGCGCTCCCTATAAGGCGAAGTGTAAGGCGCGCCCTATAGGGAGCGCCTAAATATTCCTTTCAAATGGCATATAATACATATAATATAGGGCGAAGTGTAATGTGTGCCCTATAGGGCGGCGCGAAAGTTGCACCCTATAGGGCGGCGCATAAGTCACGCCCTATTGGGCGCCGCGTAAATTGCACCCTATAGGGCACCACGTAAGGCGCGCACTATAGGGCGCCATATAAGGCGCTCCATAGGGCGCCTATTGAGCTACCCTATGGTGACAGTACCCTGAGGGTGGTTCTGCTGGCAGCACTAATATACAGTAAAAATAGACAATGCCTAAGACAGCCCTATCAATGAACCCCACTGTGGGTTGTGAACCTATGACCACTGGCTCCATGGGCAGTGAAGTAACCAGTTGGCTAGAGCTGCTAATAAACACATGGCTGGCTACAGGAGGACTGCACGGCACCACACCCACATTCTGCTGTGGTTACCAGGGAGATTACATACCACCACCCAACCCACCCTCTAGGGCTCAGGGTGGGGGACAGGATCTCCCGCCCACAGATCCACTTCCAAACCTCTGCAATGGTGGCAGTAGAGGGGACCATCACCCCAGTCCCACTCGGGATCAAACACCCTACAGGGCAGGCAATGCAGAGCAGCACACACCCATACAGCAAAAGCAGACAGACAGCAAGTCTGGAAATGCTCAGCTGCCCCCCCCCAATTATCTGTCATTCCCCAGCAGCAAGCCTCCAGCCGCTGCACCCTGCACGGTGTTCCAGCAAGACACATACTAGCTGCAGACAGTCCACCAGCTAGTCCATAGTGCATGGTCCTGGAGAAGATGCATGTACCCAGAACAGGAATATCAGCATACATACCAAGCAGATAAGTCCGTGATTGGTCCCCAAAAGGAAACCCATATATATCACATGAGAGAAATGCTATAGAGCACTATGGTGGAACCTAGCCATGCCATGGTCACTGCTCAGTCAGGGTGAGAGTGACCTCCCAGCAGGACATGCTATGGCCACCCTGTCCGTGCAGGTGGTACCGGGCACTACAATGTCCGGCCATTGCCCTATGCCCTGTGCAGATGCAGACAGGCCAGGCCACCCTATCCAGGCTATTCCCACGGTACCTTGCTCCTCATTATGCACATTGGCAGGCCAATACTGGCAACAGTGCTAGCAGTGTGGGCTGTGGAGGGTGTTGGAAGCCACCACACACAGGATAGACAGACAAGCACTCCCCACACCTATGCAAGCACTGTGCAACACTAGAGGTGTTGGGCAGCCCAGGCCACCACACCAGTCCTGGGCACAGTGCAGGCATGGCTATGGTACGCAATACTGTCAGAGTCACTCCCCAGGTTGGTAAACACTGTTAGACACAGGACCTGTAGCACACTCCACAGACATCAGAAAGGTTGCTATGATGCAGCTCACTCAGGAAATTGTACTTAACCTAGGAATTGCTATCTGCCAGTGCTCATAGCAACCTTCTGATAGCTGTGTAACATATTCCCAGGTTTAGGGTGGCATTAATACGGTATGCATGTGCTAGTATTGGGAGATGCACGCAGAGCACAAAGTCCTGCCTCTCCAGGAGGCTTTGGATAATGGGGCCTGTGGGTGCGGGTGTGTCTGCCCCTGTTGGCTGCTGCTTTACGGCAGAGGTTCCCAACTCCAGTCCTGTGGTGCCAAACACTGTTCGGGTTTTCATGCTGTCCCTCATGAATATGCATGAGATACATCTGCATGCCATGGGGGTGGCGCATAGAAATGCAGCACAGGCATCTTTATCAGAGGCAGCATGGAACCGGGATGGTGTTTGGCCATCCAGGACTGCATTTGGGAGGCTCTGCTCTAGGTAATGTGCATGTTTATGGTGTATGTGCTCTGTAGTGTAAAATGTGGGTGTTTTGGGCATGTTTACGTCATCTGCAAGACCGGTTCTGTCTGTATTAGCCCGTTCTAGTAGTGGGTAAAATATGAGGACTGGGTTGGCGGAAACCACAGCTGGGACCTGAACCTGTGACCCTCTGCTTCTGAATACACTGGTTCTGTGCACTGCACCACCATGTTCTCCCAGAGATGGTGCGTTCCCTGGTGATAACATGACTGTTGGACAGACAGGGCCTGTCTGTTGGAGTACACTGCACCCATGTGAAGGGGGCTAGGCCACGGTCTGCTCTGGGCAGCTGCCACTGCCCCCTCCACCACCAGTATCCCTCAGCCACCATGCTGACATGCCCTTCTGCTGGTGGTGCTGGTGGTGTGCGGTCTCAATCCATCCAGTGTGCAGGTAGGCGGCTGCCTATGGTGCGTGTTCTGGGGTGGGGGTGCCCGCACAGCTGCCCACGCTTTCCCCCAGCACCGCCTGCCAATGTTCCGTGCCATTGGGGGTACCTGCTGGGTACTATTCCCTGTGACACTGTGGGAAGCACACTCTTGCCCATGTTGGGCCCTCAGCAGTTGCTGTCTGGCTGCTCTACTGTTTCAGGTTTTCTATGGGCCAGCTAGGCATCACCCTAGTCCCCACTGTGGCCCATCTGCTCCACAGCATGTGCCGCCTGCAGCCCTCTGTATCCCCTTCTCCAGCATCTGACCGGTTGCCCATTCCGACATGCCCGCCCTGATGTTGCGGGACATGTGCATGCCATAGGAACCCTGTCCAATGGTGGGGAAGTCCCTGAACAGTGCTATTTCACAGTGGGCCCGTGCACCTTGTATGGGGACGGGGTATGGACCCTTCCGCGGTTTCTAAATACATAACTAACATAAAGAAATACATCAATATCTGTTCAATGGAGTTTACTATGGGGGGGGGGGGTTGATGTTTCTCATTGATACCACTATTGGCCAGCTTGGTTGCTTTTTTTTCCAGTTTGTTGGGGTCATTTTCAGTGTTTCTGTGCCCTTTTGTTTTGTGCACATGTATCACACTTATCACCTTTATTTGGTTTCCCTGCCTAGGCTGTACATTGCTGACATTTAAATTGTTTCTCTCCCCTTTAATATGCCTTTAACGGCAGGTTTTCATTCGCGTTGGAATTCAGCTCTGAAATTCAGCGCGTTAGTGTAATGGGAGCCTCTCCCTGCCCACTCTCCGCCCATAGACCCCTTCTCTCCGCCCTCTCTCCGCCTTCTGCGTTGTTTTACCGTGCCGCGGAGCATCACGCGCATTAGCGCGTGATAACACGCGCTATAGCGCGTTTACAATCGTTAATGCGCTACAGCGTGCGCTATAGCGCGCTAACGATCGTTAACATTGTACAACGCGCGTTATTCACATTTACCACAGTTTAGTAAACATACCCCAATGATTCATTGCACCTGATTTAACTTTAATTATGATTTATAGCTACTAGAGAAATTAGAAATAATCTGGGTCTATTTACTAATCCACGTTAGTGTGTCAGCTAATGAACAGTACATACTATTTGTCATTAATTTGAGAAAAATGGCAATACTGGGAGTTAAGTCCCATGTTAAAGCTGAATTCTAAGAAAACCAAGTGAATGGACAGAAATTTCTTCTAAGCAGTCTGTCAAGATTTAACTTTCATTAAGATATCATGCATTAACATTAATGTGGGATTTGAATGTGGAAATTAAACTACCCCTCTAGAGGTGTAGTTAACTTTTTTTTGTGTGTTAATTTTTCTTTATTATTGTGTGTTATTCATGCCAGCGATCCCAGATTATATTAGACAACTAGCATGCCTCATACCTTGGCAGCCACTCTATAAGATCCTGTCCAGACTCTCCCCTGTCTGGTCTCCTGCCTGGGGTTATTTTTTGGACATCCTCGGTCGTCAGACAGCTGAGCTACCTTGAGAAACAAAAAAAATAGAGGCACCACTCCACAAATATACAGTATATGCTGTTTCCTGGTCAGGTTTTTCCAACTGTCCTACTTTATAAAAAAGGTAGGCTTATTGAATCCCGCCCAACCAAAGTGTGTGTGGAGGTAACTGTGCACATGCGTAATTTGTGAAAATGTAGAAACATAGGGGTTGTCAGACGGCTGCCTGGGTGAGAATCTTCACAGTCTTGACAATGCATATATTTATATGATTTTTGCAAGGTATTGTGGGTAATGTAGTTCATTCACACCAGACACAGCTGCTGACAATAATTTAGTTGTGCACAAGTGTTAAAGCCAATAAGATACTTCTTTATTTATGGGGTTATTTCTCCCAGCACAGATATGCTTGGTAGCACATAAATTAAGTTACTTGCTTGCAGTGTTTAACTTGGTAAAACAAAGTCAAAAATCAAAAATCAGGAAAACAACCTTCAAACTTGTCAGGCAATTAGCTAATGTTTTCTTAGCATATCTCTAACAAACGAAAAGCCACAAAGAAAGAAATAAACTGTTCTTGTAAGGTTAACTTCTGATTACTTTCCACACAGATCCAGAAGTAATTCTCTCCTAGCTCACAAGTAATTAGGTGCAGCTCAATTGCTATCAGTTATCCAGCTGAAACCCTTTAGCAGGCTGGCTTTCTACTGTGTGAGTCAAATCCTGCTTCAGGAGCTTTTCTTAGTGGAATAAAGAACAAATTTATATTTCTTTGTGATGGCTGCTGTGCTTTATCACAGAAAGTTACCAACGGAGTTTGGATAGAGAGCAGTCCATATAAACAATATCTTGATCTGCTATTATTTCCCCTTCATCAACAAGCATAGGGTCACTATCATGAATTGGCACAGATGAATCTTTCAATGGAGCACTTTCAGGAGAACACTTATTTCCCTGCTGTCTTTCAAGGTTATAGCTAGGGCATAGATCAGTGTTCATACCTGAGCTTCCATTGTTGCTATAGTTCCTCTCTATATAGCCTGGCCAGTATGTAGTCCAGTTCTTATGTCCAGCCTTCCAGTCCTGATCCCTGTACACTGGATCTCTCTTCACATACCTTCTGGCATAGGTCTTAGAGTCCCTTCCACGTGCAGCCGTCTCCCTCACAGGTAGCCTCTGGTGATTCCTTGTTCTGCAGCACCATTCCTCTGGCTTTCCCCAGTCCAATGGTCTATGCTGGCCCTTGGAATACCTCCCAGTATACGTACTGCCTTGGACTCTTCTAGACCTCTCAAAGGCTTTTCTCCTCTTCCTTCCAGAGGGTTTCTTTCCTTCTCTATCCATCCGGTTTGGCTTCTGCTTCTGATGATCCTTCAGATGAAACTGATGATCAAACTCAAGCTGATTCTCAGGATACTGAGGACAATTCTCTGAATATCCAAGGTGATCATGAAGCTGGTCATCTGTAGAATAAACTCTACTCTTATTCTGCTTAGATGAGTGCTCCTCCCTAACACAGTGCAGCTGTGCTGAATCAGGCCCTGCCCTTTGAGATGAGTGCTTAGGGATTACCTCATAGCCCTCCTGATTGAACACACGTTTCCCCAATTCAGCTCCTCTCATGGCTGTTGGAAACCTGGTGCATTCTGGGACTGGTAGTCTTTTATGGCAAAATTCTGTTTTCTCATTTCTACCAACACTGACAGGTTGCTTGTTCAGAGACACTTCTCCTTTTCTATAGCTCCTTCCTGAGCTATGATAAGCTTCCTTATCACATACCCCCCTGCTTAAGTTATTACGGACTGGTGTAACTGGTGAAACTTCTTCTCTACAGTCCGTAATCTGGGAAAGGGCATCCGCATTCTTGTGTAACTTCCCAGCACGATGTTCAACTTGAAAATCAAATGCCTGTAAGGCCATGTACCAGCGTGTCAACCTGGCATTGTGGTTCTTCATTTGCTGCAACCACTTAAGTGGGGCATGGTCCGTGACCAACTGGAACTTTCTCCCTGTAAGGTAAAACCTTAACGCCTCCACTGACCACTTGATAGCTAAACATTCTTTTTCTATTGTGGAATACTTTTGTTCAGCCGGTGACAACTTCCTGCTCAGGTACATCACAGGATTCTCCTCCCCATCATGACACTGGGATAGAACCGCTCCTAGCCCTACATCTGATGCATCCGTTTGAACCAGAAAGGGTTTCTTGAAGTCCACCCCTTTCAGTACCGGTCCTGTACACAATTTTCCTTTTAAGACTGAAAACGCTTTTTCAGCTTCAGGTGTCCACTTTAGCTGGTTTGGACAATTCTTCCGCAGCATATCCGTGAAAATTGCACTTTTTTCTGCGAATTGCGGTATAAACCTGCGGTAGTATCCAATAAGTCCTAAGAAACTTCTTAGTTGTTTCTTTGTTGTTGGAGGAGGAAAATTCCTGATGCTATCTACTTTACTCATTAGAGGTTTAATTTTTCCTCTTCCCACTAGGTGGCCCAGGTATTTTACCTCCCTATTTGCAAAGGCACACTTCTTCGGGTTTAAAGTGATTCCCGCTTGCTTCATGGAGCACAAGACTGCCCTGATCCTCTTTAGATGCTCCGCCCAGGTGTTACTATGGATTATGACATCATCCATATATGCAAAAGCATAATTTTGGTGGGGTCGAAGTACCTGATCCACTAACCTTTGGCAGATAGCCGCTGCTCCATGCAGTCCGAAAGCATCCTCTTGAACTGAAAAAGGCCAACGGGGGTGCTGAACGCAGTCTTCGGCTTCGACTCCCTGGTGAGAGGGATTTGCCAATATCCTTTTGTCATATCAAGGGTGGTTAAGTATTGAGCCTGTCCCAGCTGGTCCAACAGCTCTTCAATTCTTGGCATTGGATATGCATCAAAAACTGATATGGCGTTTACCTGCCGGAAGTCAATACAAAATCTTAAAGATCCATCAGGCTTCGGCACCAGGACTATAGGGCTATTCCAGGGACTCTTTGACTCCTCTATTACTCCCATGTCCAACATCTCCTGGACTTGTGCCACTACTTCCTGTCTTTTGGCTTCAGGCAAGCGGTATGGCCTTTGACAAACTAATTTCCCAGATGGAGTTATTATTTCATGGGCAACCAAATGTGTCTCCCCAGGTATGGGTGTCAACACATCTGGGAATTCTTTGAGCAATTTCCTAATTTCTTCCTGTTGTACCACTGTCAGGTCCTCACCTATTTGGGGCTCTGATTTTTCTTTACAATCAGATACCTGGGGTCCCAAATATTCCTCTTCATTCACCTCCCTCTCTCGGGCACAGGTGGCAGCTAGGCTTTTAACCCCTTTGACATCAGTAGAACCAAAGCCTTTGGTTCCACGTTCAGAATTCTCCAGGGATGTGACCTCCTCCACAGGTGGAAAACCCAGCCTCTCACAGATCAATTGGGCAATTCTGTCTCCTGTCTTCACGTGATAATCATTCTGTCCAAAATTAAACAACAGAACTTTAATATTGCCCCTGTAATCGGGATCAATTACTCCCGCACCCACATCGATGAAATATTTAAGGGCTAATCCGGAACTTGGGGCTACTCTCCCATAGCATCCAATAGGTATTTCCACTTGGAGACCAGTGTCCACCAGGGCTCTCCCTTGGCTAGGTACAGTCACATTTTCTATGCTGCACAGGTCAAACCCAGCAGCTTGAGGGGTTGCCCGCTTAGGAGCTTGGGCCTTCTCTGCGACCTTATGGTACTTTAGGACGAATGTCTGCTTTGGGGTAGCTTGGTCTTCTGGACGCTTAACCATCTTTTTAGCTGTGGTCTGAGGACTTCCAAATAAAGGCCCGGGAGCTATTACCATTAAACCTTCTCCCTCCTTCTTTCCTAGTCCTTCCACTAGACCCTGCTTAAATCTTGGCCAGTCTCTTCCTAGAACCAAATCAAAGGGTAGCCTAGGCACCACTGCTAACAGGACTTCCTCTTGTCCCCACAGGTACTTAACCTTTAGCCTATAGGTGGGATATGATGTTGCAGCACCATGAATGCATCTGATGTGAACTTGGCTTTCAGGGGTTCTAGGCACAAATCCTTCTTGGGCCTCTATCCTCTTCCAAAGCCTTTTTGACATCATACTCTGGTCTGCCCCAGAGTCTAACAAAGCATTTGTGGTAATTCCTTGCACATCAACCATCAAAAGAAATCCTTCTTTGGGTTGTTTTAAATCCACACCCACTAAGCTAGTGTGTGTCTGACATTCTTTTTTTAAATGTCCCCATTTTCCACACTTGAAACATTTCTTTCTATTCCACTGTGTCATCTGGTTTGATACAGTACATTCATTTTCAGAAACATTTTTAATTATTTTCTTTTATGATACAGCACATCTAGCCTCAGCACCAATCTTCAGAGGGCCACCCATTCTATGGCAAGCCTGCGTGGCTTCCAAGAATCTCTCTGCTAGCATGGTTGCCTCTCCAAGATTTTGGCAATTTTGCTGTATAAGGAAAGTATGCAAATCTTTAGGGACCGCAGACATAAATTGTTCCAACATTATAATGTCTAATAACATTTCTACCGTCTTTTGCTCAGGCTCCAACCATTTTACAGCTAGACCTCTGATTCTCTGACTCAGAGCCCTGGGTGTTTCACCCACTCTCAAGGTAGTAGCTCTAAACATTCGCCTATACTCTGAAATAGACAACCCTAGGCGATCTCTAATAGCAGCCTTTACATCCTTATAATTCAAAGCCTGGGCTGCTGGCATTGCTCTGTAAGCTGCAAGCGCCTCTCCAGTTAATGAGGCTGCCAGCCTTACTGCCCACAGGGTCTCTGGCCATGCTAATGCTTGTGCCACTCTTTCAAAAGACTCTAGAAAATCATCAACATTATCCTCTGGAGTTAGCTTCCCAAAACTAAATGCCCCAATCCCTTGATTGAGTCCCACACTGTCCACATGTGGTGTACCAGTATTCACTGCTGGTCTTGCATCTGTTCCACTTTGGTTCTTCAGCTCAACTAGGGCTTGCACCAGATCAAGCACTGGCTTCTGCTGGTCCATTAGGGCTCTCATAGCAGTGTCCTGAGCCTGCTGTGCTTCTCCTGCTGCCTGCTGAATTGGGCTGCCATCCACTGAGCTAGTTCCTTTGGATCCATCTTGAACCCTGTAAGAAATACAAAGAAAAAAAAACACAGTGCACCACCTTCCAAACAGGTGTTTTTTTCTACACTTTTTTATTTATTTTTTAATTACCCCTGTGCCTTACTCCCATCCACCACTAGACATGCCCAGGTACTTATTACCTTGTCTCAGTGATGAATCCAGCTCTGCACAGGGTCTTTTCCTCCTGGGACAGCTTCCTCTCCTCCAAAGTGTGGTTGAGGGAAAATCTTTTTTTTTCCAGCTTTAAACTTGAACTGTAGTTGTAATCCTCAGCAAGTAAATCCCCTTTTGTGCAAAAGCAATCCGAAAAACTACGCCATTTGTCCGACGGCTGCCTGGGTGAGAATCTTCACAGTCTTGACAATGCATATATTTATATGATTTTTGCAAGGTATTGTGGGTAATGTAGTTCATTCACACCAGACACAGCTGCTGACAATAATTTAGTTGTGCACAAGTGTTAAAGCCAATAAGATACTTCTTTATTTATGGGGTTATTTCTCCCAGCACAGATATGCTTGGTAGCACATAAATTAGGTTACTTGCTTGCAGTGTTTAACTTGGTAAAACAAAGTCAAAAATCAAAATCAGGAAAACAACCTTCAAACTTGTCAGGCAATTAGCTAATGTTTTCTTAGCATATCTCTAACAAACGAAAAGCCACAAAGAAAGAAATAAACTGTTCTTGTAAGGTTAACCTCTGATTACTTTCCACACAGATCCAGAAGTAATTCTCTCCTAGCTCACAAGCAATTAGGTGCAGCTCAATTGCTATCAGTTATCCAGCTGAAACCCTTTAGCAGGCTGGCTTTCTACTGTGTGAGTCAAATCCTGCTTCAGGAGCTTTTCTTAGTGGAATAAAGAACAAATTTATATTTCTTTGTGATGGCTGCTGTGCTTTATCACAGAAAGTTACCAACGGAGTTTGGATAGAGAGCAGTCCATATAAACAATATCTTGATCTGCTATTATTTCCCCTTCATCAACAAGCATAGGGTCACTATCATGAATTGGCACAGATGAATCTTTCAATGGAGCACTTTCAGGAGAACACTTATTTCCCTGCTGTCTTTCAAGGTTATAGCTAGGGCATAGATCAGTGTTCATACCTGAGCTTCCATTGTTGCTATAGTTCCTCTCTATATAGCCTGGCCAGTATGTAGTCCAGTTCTTATGTCCAGCCTTCCAGTCCTGATCCCTGGACACTGGATCTCTCTTCACATACCTTCTGGCATAGGTCTTAGAGTCCCTTCCACATGCAACCGTCTCCCTCACAGGTAGCCTCTGGTGAATCCTTGTTCTGCAGCACCATTCCTCTGGCTTTCCCCAGTCCAATGGTCTATGCTGGCCCTTGGAATACCTCCCAGTATACGTACTGCCTTGGACTCTTCTAGACCTCTCAAAGGCTTTTCTCCTCTTCCTTCCAGAGGGTTTCTTTCCTTCTCTATCCGTCCGGTTTGGCTTCTGCTTCTGCTGATCCTTCAGATGAAACTGATGATCAAACTCAAGCTGATTCTCAGGATACTGAGGACAATTCTCTGAATATTCAAGGTGATCATGAAGCTGGTCATCTGTAGAATAAACTCTACTCTTATTCTGCTTAGATGAGTGCTCCTCCCTAACACAGCGCAGCTGTGCTGAATCAGGCCCTGCCCTTTGAGATGAGTGCTTAGGGATTACCTCATAGCCCTCCTGATTGAAAACACATTTCCCCAATTCAGCTCCTCTCATGGCTGTTGGAAACCTGGTGCATTCTGGGACTGGTAGTCTTTTATGGCAAAATTCTGTTTTCTCATTTCTACCAGCACTGACAGGTTGCTTGTTCAGAGACACTTCACCTTTTCTATAGCTCCTTCCTGAGCTATGATAAGCTTCCTTATCACAGGGTATGTTTACTGAACCGGGCTAACGGTTAACCCGGGCTATCTGCAACTAGGTCCCATTGAATAATATGGAACCTAGTGGAAGATAGCCCGGGTTAACCGTTAGCCTGGTTTAGTAAACATACCCCATAGAAACATGATGGCAGAAGAAGACCACATGGCTTATCCACTCTGCCCTTCCATATCAGCCACTACAACTGTTCCCTTTTTTTCCTTTAGAGATCCTCTGTGTTTGTCACATTTTTGAATTCAGATACTGTTCTCATCTCTACCACCTCCACTAGCACTCCTTGTGGTCTTGGGCAAGTCACTTAATCCTCCATTACATTGGAAGAAAGGCCTGACAATCTACTTCCAGTCACCCTGCCAAGAAAACCCAGGAGCTTCTGGGTTGCCAGGAGTCAGCATTGACTCAAAGGCACACATTGCATTTGTTACTACATCCACAACAAAGTTTTATTACATACTCTGTTATTTCCTTAACATAATTTTCTCACCAAAATGTCTCTGAAACTATGTCATCTGGGTGTGCAATCCTAATAAAAAGAGAGTTATATCATTACAAAGTTGATTGCAAGCAATAGAATAAGGGGGTTCCTTCACCTGCTTTCTTGAAAACACATTTGTCCCATTCCATGCATAAACACATAGCACCATTTTTGATAGCCACACTTATACTCTATGGGCCCACTTTTCATTTAGGCAGGCTGTGCACCGCATCGGTGCATAGCCTGCCTGCCTGCCGACTCCCTTAACCTGAATTTTCACTTTTGCGGCGACAGAAGTGAAAATCCGGGTTTGGTTGGACATGCTGGCAGCCACAGAGGGCTAGGCGAGTAGCATCCAAAATTACTGCTACCCGCTTAGCTCTTTCCTCCACTCCCGCTCCACCCCAGAATGTCCCCAACATGCCCCGATACTAACCGCATAGCATCTGCGTTCGTTAGGGACTTAACCAAGATTTTCCAAAGGCAGTACTCGTGTAGGTGCCTTTGAAAAATACCGGTTAAAGCATTTACACAGGTAACTAGGGCAGTTACCTGTGTAAATGGCTTCGAAAATCAGACCTGTATTATTAGAAGCTAGAGGCTTGAAGAAAGGTTTGCCCCTTAAAAATATGTGATCAATTGTTTTGTTGTTTGGCTTGAGGAAGTCTAAATAAAAATCAAACCAGTCAGCGCAAATATAGAAACAGAGAAAATAATGGCAGATAACGATGATGGGGGTCGTTTTAGAAGCTCTATTTGTGATTTGGATGTCTGAAAATACTCATTCAGATGTGCAATTCACAGAGACATCACCTGACCTGTTTTAGACAACCTCAGTGCAAGCATGTCCTTGTAGAATGGGGGGGCATGGTGGAGGCATATCCTGGGCAGAGGAACAAAGATGTAATGCACAATGTAATTTCAGAATGGCAGCAGCACATCTGGCTCTTATTGAGGTGTCCACGCGTAAGAACATAACATAAGAACATAAGACATGCCATACTGGGTCAGACCGAGGTCCATCAAGCCCAGTATCCTGTTTCCAACAGTGGCCAATCTAGGTCATACGTACCTAGCAATATCCCCAAAAGACACTGGTTCCACAATGCTTGTACTGGGTCAAGCATTGATATCCTGGGTCCCTTTTTAATAGTGGTTTATGGACCTTTCCTCCAGGAACTTGTCCAAACCTTTTTTAAACCCAGCTATACTAACAGCCCTTACTACATCCTCCGGTAACAGATTCCAGAGTTTGATTACACGTTGAGTGAAAAAATATTTTCTCTTATTTGTCTTAAATAGTTTACCCTGTAGCTTCATTACATGTCCCCTAGTCTTTCTATACTCTGATAGCGTAAACAATTGATCCACGTTTATCCGTTCCACTCCATTCATTAATTTATAGACCTCTATCATATCTCCCCTCAGCCGTCTCTTCACCAGGCTAAAGATCCCTAACCTTCTTAGCCTCTCTTCATAGGAGTAGCCTTCCATCCCCTTCACCAATTTGGTGGCTCTTCTCTGTACTTTTTCTAATAACGCTATGTCCTTTTTAAGATACGGTGACCAGAATTGCACACAATATTCAAGGTGCGGTCGTACCATGGAGCGATACAGAGGCATTATAACATCCTTTGTTTTATTCTCCATCCCTTTCCTTATGATACCTAGCATTCTATTTGCTTTCTTGGCCGCCGCTGCACACTGGGCGGAGGGTTTTAACATGTTATCCACGATGACTCCTAAATCTTTTTCCTGGGTGGTGGTTTCTAATGTGGAGCCTTGCAACGTGTAACTATAGTGTGGGTTGTTCTTTCCTAGGTGCATAACTTTGCACTTGTCCACATTAAATTTCATCTGCCATTTGGATGCCCAGTCTTCCAATTTATCCAGATCCTCCTGCAGTTTTCCACAATCCTCTTGGGTTTTAACAACTTTAAACAGTTTTGTGTCATCTGCAAATTTGATAACCTCACTAGTTATTCCCTTTTCCAGGTCATTTATGAATATGTCAAAAAGCAGCAGACCCAGTACAGATCCCTGGGGTACTCCACTATTCACCTTTTTCCATTGGGAATATTGGCCATTTAGCCCTACCCTCTGCTTTCTATCTTTTAACCAGTTCCCGATCCACAATAGTACACTGCCTCCTATCCCATGACTTTTTAGCTTTGCCAAAAGTCTCTGATGGGGGACTTTGTCAAAAGATTTCTGAAAGTCCAGATACACTATATCAACTGACTCACCTTTGTCTACCTGTTTATGCACACCTTCAAAAAAACATATCAGATTAGTAAGACAAGATCTTCCTTGTCTAAAGCCATGTTGGCTGTCTCCCATTAGGCCATGACTATCTACATGCTGTGTAATTTTGTTCTTTATGATGGTTTCTACCATTTTCCCTGGTACTGACGTCAGGCTCACCAGTCTGTAATTTCCTGGGTCACCCCTGGAACCCTTTTTAAAAATTGGTGTTACGTTGGCGACCCTCCAATCTTCAGGTATTACAGATGATTTTAATGAAAGTTCACAGATTACCAATAGCAGGTCTGCAATCTCATATTTCAGTTCTTTCAACACTCTGGGATGTATACCATCCGGTCCAGGTGATTTGCTACTATTCAGTTTATCAAATAGTTGTAATATATCTTCCCGGTGTAGCGATATTTCTCTCAATTCCTCTACAGTATCACCTTTAAATACCACTTCAGTCTTGGGTAACATCCCTACATCTTCCTCAGTAAAGACTGAAGCAAAGAATTAATTCAGTCTCTCTGCTATAGCCTTGTTTCCTCTTACTGCCCCTTTTACCCCTCTATCATCTAATGGTCCAATTGACTCTCTCACAGGCCTTTTGCTACGAATGTACTTGAAAAAGTCTTTATTTCGAGTTAATGCTTCCTTAGCAAGTTTCTTCTCAAATTCCCGCTTTGCCTGCCTTATCAATGCTTTGCATTTAACTTGCCAGTGCTTGTGCTGTTTCCAGTTTTCATCATTTGGCTCTTTTTTCCATTTCCTGAAGGTTGCTTTTTTGGCAGCAACAGCCTCTCTGACCTCACCTTTAAACCATGCTGGCAGTTTTTTGGACTTTCTTCCACTTTTCCTAATGCGTGGAATACAGCTGGTCTGGGCTTCGAGGATAGTATTTTTAAATAACACCCAAGCTTGCTGTAAGTCTTTAACCTTTGGAACCGCTCCTTTTAGTTTTTTCCTAACTATATTCCTCATTCTATCATAGTCTCCCTTTTGAAAGTTAAAAGGTAATACTGTGGATGCCTTTACTATCTGTCCTCCACTAATTAAATCAAACATGATCATACTATGATCACTATTGCCAAGTGGTCCCAACACCCTTATTTCTTGCA
The DNA here is from genome assembly GCA_033557465.1 of Ichthyophis bannanicus. NCBI lineage: Eukaryota > Metazoa > Chordata > Amphibia > Gymnophiona > Ichthyophiidae > Ichthyophis > Ichthyophis bannanicus. The sequence goes on from CM066034.1 coordinate 265,025,210, forward strand.
CCAGATCTGGCGTTCCACTAAGGACTAGGTCCAGTATGGCTTCCTCTCTGGTCGGTTCATGAACCAGCTGCTCCAAGAAGCAGTCATTTATTCCATCTAGAAACTTTATCTCTTTAGCTTGTCCTGCTGTGACACTGACCCAGTCGATACCGGGGTAATTGAAATCACCCATTATTACTACTTTGTTGTGACTTTTGTTAGCTTCCTTGATTTCTTTGAGCATTTCATCATCCATTTGTTCATTCTGGCCAAGCGGTCGATAGTATACTCCAACTGCCATCACCTTCCCCTTCATAAATGGAATTTCAATCCATAGAGATTCTACAGCAAATTTTGTTCCCTGCAAAACTTTAATCCTTTCTGACTCAATGCCCTCTCTAACATAGAGCGCAACCCCTCCACCAATTTGATCAGCTCTATCATTATGATATAGTGTGTATCCAGGTATCACAGTGTCCCACTGGTTATCCTCCTTCCACCATGTCTCTGAGAGTGCAATCATATCTAACCTCTCATTTAGTGCTATATATTCTAACTCTCCCATCTTATTGTTTAGACTTCTAGCATTGGCATACAAGCATTTTAGAGACTGTATTTTATTCATATTAATCTGGCTATTGGTAGGCAGGGGTAATTTGGAATCTTTATGCTCTGTCTGCTCCTTACTCAAGGGCATTTGGGCTACTATACTCCCTTTTGGAACCTCACTGCTTTTGGTAGTATCCTTCAAGGATACCTTTGTCCGAACCATGCACTCCTGGGTGACTGTCGGCTTTCCCCTAATTTCTAGTTTAAAAGCTTCTCTATCTCTTTTTTAAAGGTTAATGCCAGCAGTCTGGTCCCATCCTGATTAAGGTGAAGCCCATCCCTTCGGAAGAGCCCCCCCTTTCCCCAGAATGTTCCCCAGTTCCTAACAAATCCAAAACCCTCATCCTTGCACCATTGTCTCATCCACGCATTGAGACTCCGGAGCTCTGCCTGTCTTTTGGGTCCTGCACGTGGAACAGGAAGCATTTCGGAGAACGCTATCCTGGAAGTTCTGGATTTCAACTTCCTACCTAAAAGCTTAAATTTAGACTCCAGAACTTCCCTACCACATTTTCCTATGTCATTGGTACCAACATGTACCAAGACAGCAGACTCCTCCCCAGCACTATCTATGATCCTATCTAGGCGGTGCGTGAGGTCCGCTACCTTCGCACCAGGCAGGCATGTTACCAGGCGATCCTCACATCCACCAGCCACCCAGCTATCTACATTCCTGATTGAATCACCAACTATAACAGCTGTCCTGACCCTCCCCTCATGGGGACATGGCCCTGGAGAAACGTCCTCGGTGCGAGAGGGTTTTACATCACCTGGAGGACAGGTCCTAGTTACAGGATCACGTCCTGCTACACCAGGGTGATGCTCTTCTGTCACGTGACCTCTCTCCTCCATGACAACAGGGATGCTGCCAGACTGGAGGTTGGACTTCAGGACTATATCCCTGTAGGTCTCGTCCATGTACTTCTCTGTCTTTCTTATGTCTTCCAGGTCTGCTACTCTAGCCTCTAGAGAATGGACTCGTTCCCTGAGAGCAAAGAGTTCTTTGCACTTAGTGCATACGTAAGACCTCTCACCAACTGGGAGAAAATCATACATGTGACACTCAATGCAAAATACCGGAAAACCCCCATCTCGTTGCTGGACTTCTGTCTGCATCTTAGTTTAAAGCTTGTGTTTAGGTCTTTTAAATTCTGTATATAATAAGGATTGGTGTGGATGCTTATACCAATAAAAGTGTATCTAATACCCCTAATACACCTTGTGTACCTGAAGCTTAAGTAATTAATCTCAGGTCCTCTGTGTATGACTGATTTGGATAACGAGCTGCACCTGAGAGCAGCCCCTTTCTTCTAAGATGTGCAAGTACCTATAAAACTACAATTACCCCAGGGGTGGGTGGGTGCTGGGGAGGGAGGGAGGGAGGGAGATAAGTCCTATTAAAGAGGGCAGTTACAAGTTACCCTGTCCTGAACCCTCAGCAGGGGGGAAGGGGGTACCACACAAAGCCCAGTTAGTTGAGAGAGGCAAGGTAAGTTATAGCTGAGAAGGCTGAACTAGCACACCACTAAGACAAACAATAAATAATTAAATAAACAGTTAGACAAACAATAAATAATTAATAAACAGCTAGAACTCACAGCAAGGTGTCACAGGAGACAAATATCCACTTCTCTAGCAGAGCACTCTAAAAAGCACTGCTCTTCTCTGATCAGAGAAAAGCAGACTAAAACAGACTATGCACATGTGGAGGAAATAGGAAGAAGGCTACACAATACCTCAGCAGGGGGGGAGGGGGAGGATTCACTCAGGCAGGCTAGGACAGGAAAAAAAGTTTAACACACAGCAGGTTCTGGGGAGAGAGATTTAATTTAAAATGAACAGTTAACCTGGCTACCACACAAAGCCCAGTTAGTTGAGAGAGGCAAGGTAAGTTATAGCTGAGAAGGCTGAACTAGCACACCACTAAGACAAACAATAAATAATTAAATAAACAGTTAGACAAACAATAAATAATTAATAAACAGCTAGAACTCACAGCAAGGTGTCACAGGAGACAATATCCACTTCTCTAGCAGAGCACTGTAAAAAGCACTGCTCTTCTCTGATCAGAGAAAGCAGACTAAAAACACGTGCGTACACCTGCTCCTGACCACAAATAAGATGCAAAAAGGTGCTTATTTCATGGATGCAGCTTTCCAAAGGAAAGAGCAAAATGCACTTTCATTACCACAGTTAATATTTCCTAGCCAAAGAAACGTGCATATAAATATTTCAACTATATTAATGGCTCACTGCACATGTCTGATTATCTGAAATGCCTGGCTAGGTCCTGAAAATCTCATAACATAGTCACTCCTCATCTGAAATACCCGAGCTGGCATGTCCAAGTACTCATTTCTGAAGCCATGCAATTTGGAGATGTCCACATGTGTGAAATGACCTACACCCATGCATGTACTCGGCCTTGCTATCTGCATGTCTGCATGGACTTGTCACCAGAACCAGTTATTGGGACATTAATCTTCTGGGTCAGAAACAGATAAATTTCAGAAGGCATTTAGAATTCTGATACCCTAATTAATTCTGACATGATCTTCCTGCTGACTTTAACTCTCTGTCTGTGGATGATCAGGTCCAGACCTGGCATTCACAACTCATCTCTGCCCTTGATTGCATTGCCCCTCTTAGCCCATACCATTCACAATGAAAGTATCAACACTCCTGGTACCACTCTGGATTGTATATCCAGCAGTCACATTTTGGCATTGGTAGAAACTGTGTACCATCAAGGCCCTGGCCACCTTCAAACAAAACCATCACTGTTACAGGTCTATGATTGTGTCTGCCAAGAGGGACTATTATCGAAATCTCATTAGCTCCTCTGCCAATCTTTCCAAGATGCTTAACTTTGTTCTTTCCTTCCTACTTCATCCACCATATACTCCGGATCTTTTAATAACTACGCCATCCTTTGACCCATTTGCTTTCTCTTTCCATGAGAAAGTGGTCAAACTTCAATCAAACTTCTCTAGTGATCCATAGATTCTATCTCTGAAGCTGCTAGATCCTTACTTCTCATCCCCTCATCTCCTCACACATACCTTGAGTTCCTTCAATACAATCTCACTCACCGCTCCATCAAAACCCATTGCCACTTCTCAGAAAACCACAGGTTCACTAGGCCCACTTCCCTCTGCCTGGCTTTCTGCTGATTCACTTGCACTCCTCCCACCGATTCTTTCCATTATCAATAACAGATTGACTTCCAGTACCTTTCCCTCTGAATGAAAGAAAGCACCATCAAGCTACAGGCTAGTATTTAACCTACCTTTCCTGTCTAAAATCCTTGAAAGATACGTTCAATCACAACAGTATAATTGGTAATTTTCTTAGTTTATGCTATGTGAGCATTCTTTGGTTAGGCTTGCCTGCCGGTTTGCAATCAATGAGTCTGAGACCTTGGAAATCAACAGTTTGTGGTCTGCATTTTTGTGAAGTCCATAGAATGATAAACTAAGAAAATTACCAATTATGCTGTTGTGATTGAACGCATCCTCTTATTTATCAGTTATACGTTCAGTAAGAGACCTTATATCTGTTAAAATCCTTGAAAAACATGTCTTTGCTCAGCTCATTTCTCATCTGGACAGCAATAGCACTTTTCACCTTCACAAATCTGGTTTTCGCCTTGGCTGTACTACAGAAACCATCTTACTCTCCCTTTTTAGTGAAGTCTGTGAATCCCTTGACAAAGGCAACATCTCCCTTTCTGTGTTCCTTAATTTATCATCAGTCTTCGATTCAGTCAATCATACCATTCTCCTTTACCGTTTACATAACATTGGTATCTGTAATACTGTTCTCCACTGCTTGAGATCCTTTCTCTCTGGTCAGTCTTTCTCTGTTCTGTCCAACACTTCAGTCTCCTTTGCTTACCCTCTTGACTGTGGTATCCCACGGGTGTCCATCTATGTCCCACTTCTATTTAACATCTTTCTCTCCCCTCTTGCTCCTCTTGTATAGCAACTAGGAATCTCAGCATACTATTATGCTGATGATATCTTATTACTCTTTCACACAAATTCTTTATCCCCTGATCTTACACCCCTTCATTGACCACTCTTCTCTCCCTTCTGGTCATGACATGAGTGGATTATTTTAATGCCATTTTTGCCACTCTTCCCACTTATCAGCTCCAGAGACTACAACTCATCCAAAATACAGCTGTCTGACTATTGGCCCATGCTTCTTGATTAGACCATATTACTCCTTTATTAATTCACTATCATTGGCTCCCCATACAGTATCACATCCAATAAGAACTTATTATTCTTCTATTATTATTCTCCATACTCCCCATTGTGTATTCTACTTGATTCATTCTAACCACCTCCATCTTCCCTCTGCTACATAAGCCAGGTTTGAATCAACCCGCCACTCAGCTTTCTACTTCTTGGGTCCCAGTCTCTGGAACAATCTATCCTCTCATCTTTGTTTGGAATCATCTTACACTAAATTCAAATTACAACTTAAAACACTTCTATTTCACAAAGTTTTTAATCTACCTATTACCTGACACCATCCGCTGCCTGTTGTGTGGAGACTCTCCTTTTCCTCTGACTGGCCTTCTCTGCTGCTCTTAGTACAAATGGACTTACTCTCCTATCTTATTTATGAATTTCTTTTCCACCTCTGTTCCTTGTTGGAAGTGATTTTTATTGTAAACTTCCCTGCCATAACCATGAAGGGCAGTATATCAAATTTTAATAAACAATAAACATAAGTGCCTCATTTCACTGCTGCCACTCTCCTGTTTTGTTTTGTTTTTTTGACATTGTGCTCTGCACACCCAAGATTCTTCCTAGTTGTTCCTTTTAAAATCCCACTTCATATGGTCTATCTAGTCTACTCATCCATACAAACTAGCAATCTCTACAATATCTTCCTGTACCTTAGAGATCCTCTGTGCTTGTCCCATGCTTTTATGATTTCAGATTTCAGTCTTCATCTCTGCCACCTTGACCGGGAAGCTGTTCCACAAATCCACTAACTTTCTATAAAGAAAGTTTTCTTGGATTACTCCCAAGTCTATCCCCTTACCAAAACTAAAAAGAAAAATAATTGAACTTATAGGAGATATCGGGCCCGATATTGAATTGGGCAGGCTATGCGCTGCCAAGGCTCATAGCCCTGGTCCACCGACTCTTAAACCCGGATATTCACTGCAGCAGCAACAGCATTGAAAATCAGGGGTCACTGCACATGCCCCGGGCCGCTGAAGCTAATTGGGTAGAGGCAATATTGCATTGCTACCCAGTTAGCTTCCACAGATAAAATTAGACCAGTTTTTGCTACTCCTAGTTTTAGCCGCCGATCGCTAACCGGGTAGCAGTGCAATATCACTTCTGTCCCATTAGCGATAGTCTCCACCTCCTCTCTGTCCTGGAACACCCCCAACACGCCCGATACTAACTGCATAGCATTAGGGCATGTAGCAGGGTTAGAAGGAGTTATTCAACGACACTAACAATGCAAGTGCCATTGAATATCCTGATTTAAGGCATTTACTTGGTTTACATGGATTTCCTGTGTTCCTTTTAATAATGGTTTATGGATCTTTCCTCCAGAAACTTGTCCAAACCTTTTCAAAACCCAGCAACACTAATAGCTTTTACTACATCCTCCAGAGTTTGATTACATGTTGAGTGAAAAAATATTTTCTCTTATTACCGGCTTAGCCGCCGGGCCCCCGGTCCCGCGGCTGCCAGGTAACCGGGTTCCCGGGGCCCGGCCACGTGGCAGGCCGCGTTGCGTTGGGGGGGGGGCGCGGCGCAGCCTGATGCGCGCTCTGGCGGCCCCCCCCCCTCACGTGCTCCTGGAGGGAGCCCGATGAGTGGCCATTGGAGGGTTGGGGGCGGAGGCGGCGCGAGCAAGGAGGGAACGCCGGCTGGCGTGTTCTTCCCTTTCCCTCCTTGCTCGCGGCCGAGAAGGTTTCCCTCCCTCCCTCCCTTGTTTCCGTTGGGGAGGCCGGGGGGGGGGGAGATTTTGTCGCAGCTGGGGGGGGGGGAGTGCCAGGTTGGCATGCTTTGGGCCTCGTGAGCGGGGTGGCGAGCTGGTGCTCGTTGACCCGGCGGCTCATTACAGCTGGAGGCCGCTTTCCAGGTGAGCGGCACGACTATGTGGGTTGGGAGAGACGTCCCGGTTGGGGTCTCTCCCGGAATTAGGCAACCCCTTCAGCCGGCCTTTGCTAACATGGCGAGGCGGGCGGGAGGGGGTAACTGGTGGGGGTGGGTTGGATGGTGCTCCACTTTGCTATACGGCTGGTGGCAGGCATCATCCGGATGACGGGTGGGGGGGGGGGGAGGAGGCTCTTCTTTGTTATGATTGAATTGCTGAGTTGGCCCATGTCGGGCCGGTGTTTTTCTTACTGTTAATAAAGCTGCGACCATGCTTTAATACCAACACTCGACGTCTGCTTGCTTTGTCAATGGAGGGGGGAGGGTGACGGAGGGGTTGGGGGATCCAGGCCGAGTAGGGCATCCGGATACCTCGGTTATTAGTCTTAAATAGGTTACACTGTAGCTTAATTGCATGTCCCCTAGTCTTTCTATATTTTGTTGGCATAAACATTTGATCTACATTTATCTGTTCCACTCCATTCATTAATTTATAGACCTCTATCATATCTTCCCTCAGCCATCTCTTTTCCAGATTAAAGAGCCCTAACATTTTTAGCCTCTCTTCATAGGGATATCCTTCTATCCCTTTAGCATTTTAGTGGCTCTTTTCTGTAACTTTTCTAATAACAATATATCATTTTTAAGATACGGAAACCAGAATTGCACACAATATTCAAGGTGCGGTAGCACCTCTATTGGAAATGTTTATCGAGTGACATTCAGCTGAATGACTTACAATCTCCCTGGTCCAAATTTACTACACAAAAACATGCAACAAACCAAACACAGGTCTACCCCACCTAATGCCGGACTTCATTTCTCATCCACTCAAGTTAGTCTACTCCCAATACTTTATTTATGTTCACAAATAACTATTATAGTCTCTTACTAACCATGTAAATCTACCCCTCTGGTTCCTTGTAACATAGTTTTATGACTCCTTGTAACATAGTTTTATACTTCCCTTTATGTTAATAACCCTCACATTGTTTTCCATTTAACCTAGTTATTATGCAACCTAGTTTATGTTCACCTAATATTTAATGTAATTCAATATTGCACTGTTCTGCTATATTGTTGTTTAAGTTCCTTGTTTTTGCTCAACTAATGTTTAATGTAATTCAATATTGCAATGTTCTGCTATATTGTTGTTTAAGTTCCTTGTAAACCGCCCCTGATCTCTGGAAGGGGCGGTATAAAAAAGCACTGAAATAAAAATAAAATAAATAATATAGCCCTTTATACTCTTATATATAATAATGTACCATTTGTGTATTATTCAAAGTGAACTAAAAGTATATAAAGATTTAACTTTTATTGCTCCATGCAGATGTCTAGTTCAGTAGAAGAAACATACAATTAATATCGCTACTTGATGTAACATACAATTGATATAATAAACAACATAGTACTGTGTTTCAGACTGCTCCACAATTTCTCGATCCTGCTTCAGGTTTAATCCAGCTTGCCAGAATTGAAACTTCATCCGTATCACAAATTCAAGGATCATAATTTCCACTTCAATGAGTAACTTGTGCATCCGGAAGCAATTCTCCAAAATTCAATACACAGTCCTACAAACATAACATATAGAGGATATAATCATACGCTATTATTTCACTCTCCGGAAACCACCCAGAGTAATTCAAAATCAAATGAGGGAAAGGCATCTCTAAAAGTGTTTCCTTGTTGCAATGCACCCTCTTTTATTATTACAGGGAGAATTCTGAGTAGAAAAATTCAAACATGTTGAAAACGTTTGAAAATTATATGCACAATATTTAAAAATTCTTAAGAGTTATGCATAGTGTTGGTTGTAGCTATAAAGGTGCCCTACTACATTTGCACAAACTAAAATATATTAACCTACATTATATGAGCCCAGCTCCCCACCCCCCAAATGCACTGAGAGTTGGCCTAATAACATTGGTTGAGCCCTTATCACCAACCAACCACAGGCGATTCACGGGGATGGAGGAGGGTTTGGATTTTGATTGGTTGAGGTGATTTGCAAGTGGGTACATGTTGAATCCATACACTTTAACCTTATCTTAAGTGGGCAGAAGGGCTTTGTGGCTCACTGAGAGGTGGGAAGTTGGCTCGTTGGCTGATGCCTGTCCTCCCTCTCTGGTTGTTTGGTGTTGTGTGGATGGGCATTGAAGGTGCTGGGGTGTTTGTTGGTGGGTTTGTAGGGTATGTTTTGAGTTGGGTGTTGGGTTTGGGGGAGTTGAGGAAATTTTAGTTTTGTCACTCTCACCCTGACTGTGCAGTGACCACAGCATGGCTAGGCACCCCCATAGTGCTATATAGTATTTTTCTCATGTGATAGATATGGGTTTCCTTTTGGGGCCCAGTCACTGATTTATCTGCTTGCTGTGTATGCTGACATCCCAGTTCTGGGTGTATGCATCTCCACTGGGAACATGCACTGTGGACTAACTGGCACACTGTTTGCAGCTGGTATGTGTCTTGATGGAGCAGCTTGCAGGGTGGAGTGGCTGATGACTTGCTGTAGGAGAATATCAGATAGTGGTGGGGTGCAGCTCACCATATCCAAGCCTAATGTCTGTCTGCTATTGTATTATGGATGTGTATAGGGCTGCATTGATTGCCCTGTGGGGTGTCTGTTCCTCAGCAGGACTGGGGTTGATGGTCCCCTCTACTACCACCTTTGCAGGGAGGTAGAATGTGGATCTATTGATGGGAGACCCTGTTTGCCACCCCTCAGCCCTGGAGGGGGGGGGGTGGTGGTGATGTGCATGGCCCACCTAGGGGGGTCCATAGGGGCTACAACTGACTGAAACAGACAAAGATATCCAGGGTGTTTGAGCAGAAACTACCTATCTCACACATTAACACGGCTTTGGACCTCCGGCATGGTCTCTTTCAGCCATGGAAGGTGTTGTGGACCTGGTCCTGGGCGCCTCACCGCACCTTCATGGTGAGCACAGTACCCGCGCAATGTGACGGTGTGTAGCTACTCTGTGCCAGTAAAACACACGGTCAGTACCCCCTTCCAGGCCGAGTTGGTGTGTGGGTGCACATGGTCACTTCCCTCTACCAGGCCGTGGTGCTGTGGGGGTGCATTGCCCATCTTGTGTTAATCTGTGGACAGCTGATTTGCATGTGCAGTGCTTCATGGGTATGGGTGGGCTAACCCTATCCTGGTGACCACAGCAGTCTGTGTGGTGACGTGCATGCTCTCTGCAGCCAGCCAGGGGCTTGCTGGCAGCTGTAGCCCAATGGTGACTTCACTGCCTCTAAAACCAGAGATTATGGGTTCAAACCCACAGTGAGGTTATTTGATAGGGTTGTCTAACACATTATCTTTTTTTAATGTACATATTTTTATGCCAGCAGAAACACCCTCAGCGTACTGTACCCATAAGGTGCCTCTGAGGGTGCTTTATAGGGCGCCCTATAGGGCACCTTATGGTTCCCGTCCATATAAGGTGCACTATACATTATCCTGTGACGCAACCTATAGGGTGCCGTATAGGGGACATTTTAGGATGCTGTGGCGGACAGTGCAATTTATAATGTGCCCTATGGAGTGCCTTATAGGGTGCCTTATATGGCACCTTCAATTACGGCACGTGAGGGTGTGTTTGCTGGCAGCAATTAATAACATAAAATTAAAGTGCTGCAGGAGAAAATATGTACAATGCAAAGCTGATGCCACAGCCAGCCTTACGTATTAGGCACACTGGGGAGCAAACTCATGACCCCTTTATCAGCAGTCAGTGCCTTAACCATTGTGCTCCACTGCTGCTCCTCCTTGCCTGTCAGCGCACCTACTTATGCTTTCAATTCCTTAAAATGCACAGTGCTGTCATAAAAAACAGTACACTGACCTTGCGGTACCTCATATGGCACCCTCTAATGCGCCCTATCAGCAACATTCTAGGGTGCCTTGGCTGACAGTGCACTTTAAAATGTGCCTTATAGGGCGCCTTATGTTAACACGCTTTGAGAGTGCGTTTGCTAGTAGTGATAATTAAAATATGAATAAAATGCCTCCTAAAGCAATCTTCCCCATAATATGTTATGCCTCAGCCAGCCTTGTTCATTGGGCCCTTTGGGGGATTGAACCCCTGAACCCTGCACCATTGGTCAGTGTTTTAACCATTGTGCTGTGGTTTTGTTCCTGTGATTGCACATCAGCGCGCCGCCTTATGCCGCCCATCATTTAAATGGCTCCTAAAATAATGTCTCAGCCAACGGTCTCCATTGGGCACTGTGGGGGATTGAACCCCTAATCCCTGCACCATTGGTCAGTGTTTTAACCATTGTGCTGTGGCTCTGCTCTTTTTCTTGCACTTCAGCGCTCCACTTATGCCTCACGCGCAGCTATCTCATGTGCTAAGGTGCGTGGCGCACATGGGCGCCGTGCACCTTAGCGCATATGTAAATTCCGGCTTTTCTTTTTCAGGACGGAACGCCCATTCCTTATATGGCACACGCATACTACCACGGCACGCACTTTACCAGGGTTTTAGTAAACATACCCCCTAGAGAACTATTCTCAATAGCCCAAAAACTAACGAATAACACCCACAACTCTAGCAATGAAATTACAGATATCTCCCCACAGAATTTGGCAAACTACTACATGAACAAAATTATGTCCCACCCCCACTTACCAAATACTAAAAACCTATCTCAAACCCATTTTGCAGACGAATGGACTGACTTCCAACCGCTATCTAATGTTGCACTCAAGAATATAATAACAAACATCAATACAACAACCTCACTCCTTGACCCTTGTCCAGTAACATGGATAAAGAACTCTCTACCTATCCTCTCACAATTCATCCTCCCCATAATAAATCTTTCGCTAAAAAATGGGTACCTACCCCCTTCACTAAAACATGCACAGATTCGTCCAATCTTAAAAAACCCCACCCTTGACAAATCATCACCTAAATCCTACAGACCCATATCAAGTATCCCGTTTATGGCTAAGCTAATAGAAAAAGCAGTTCAAATTCAGACCCAAGAATATATTGATAGCTCAGCCCCCCTTGATGATCAACAGTATGGGTTTCGCCCCCATCATGGGGTAGAGTCACTACTAACAGTGCTAATTGATACCCTTGTAAGAGGTATTGATAATTCAAAACAGGCATTCCTACTCATATTCATTGACATCTCTGCAGCCTTTGACAGTGTCCACCACTCAACAATGATCAGTAAACTAAGACAAATAGGAATAAAATCCACGGTTCTCAACTGGTTTTCCTCTTACCTAAGTGACCGAACCCAAACGGTACGAATTGGTAACCTAACTTCAAAAACTTACAATCAAGAATTGGGCCTCCCCCAGGGCTCTGCACTGTCAGCGCTTCTTTTTAACATTTACTTAAAACACATCTGTCAAATATTTAAAAAATTCAATGTTCACTATCACCTTTATGCGGATGGTATAATGATGTACGTCCCATTCACAATACCTAATATTCCTACACTACTCATTATTTATTTATTTATTTATTTAGTGTACATTTGTAACCCGCTGCTTCCAGTGATCAGCAGCGGTGTCTATACATAGGAGGTTTGGCTGTACTGGCCAGGATTAAATTATATACAATGTGATTTGGGGAGGGGGATAGTGCACAGCAAGCATAGGGTTACATGATTTACAGTAGATTGAATATTGCAGTTACATACAGGTACTTAATACATATTTACAGTTGCTGCCTGTTAGGACTTTACAAATGATGACCCTTATATACAAATTTACATATTGCTGAGTTTGCTTCAGGAGGTTAACATATTTCATGCGGTTAAGTTGTAATGTTCTTGGAAAAGATGTGTCTTGAGTAGTTTTCTAAAGTCTTTCAAATCACTGACTTCACGTAGTTCGGTTGGCAATCGGTTCCAGAGTGCTGGAGCTGTAAAGGAGAAAGCTCGGTTGCTGGTGCAAGCATTAACCTTTGCGAAGCACTTCGGGATACAGAGGGTGTTGAGGTTCTGTGTTCTTCTACTTCTAATGCTAGGTAGTTTTGCTATTAGGCTGTTGAGGTGTGATGGCACTATATCATGTATGAGTTTGAACGTAGTGACTAGGACTTTGTATTGAATGCGGGCTGTGATGGGGAGCCAGTGGAGCTCCATTAGTGCGGGTGTGATGTGGTCGGAGAGACCCTTCTGCATAATGATTCGGGCTGCCACATTTTGTGCCATTTGCAAAATATTGATAGTTTTTCTTGGCAGGCCTTGCAGTATGGCATTGCAATAGTCCAGGTGTGGAATGAAGAGGGCTTGTGCGACTGATCTGAAGTCAGTATGATCGAGGATGTTACGCAGGGGCTGTATGACTCTTAATTTGTGAAAAATAGCCCGATTGGTAATTCGAAGGTGCTTGTCCATATTCAGGTTGCTGTCAAGCATCACTCCCAAATATTTTATCTCTGCTTTGATGTTGTAGATATTATTGTTCATGGTGACTGTTGTCGGGGGCTCGAATCCTGGTTTCCTGGAGATACACATTGCTTCTGTTTTCTTGTGGTTAATGGACATATTATTGCATTGTAGCCAGACTTGAAGCTCGTGTAGGCATTTCTCTAGGTTGCAGAGGTTCGGGTTGTTTACGTCTAGTTGCGTATATAGCATTAGGTCATCTGCGTAGATATGGTAGTTGATGGCATAGTCCTGGAAAATCTTGCATACTGGTTGAAGGTATAAGTTGAATAGGAGGGAGGAGAGGGCAGAGCCCTGTGGAATGCCTTGGGTTTGTGGGAAGGGGGTGGCTTTGACATTGTTGAAATTGACCTGCTGCATTCGATTTGTGATGTACGAGGAGAACCATTTTAGAGGGGTACCTGTGATGCCTATGGACTCGAGTCGCTTTAGTAGTGTGGGGTGATGCACAGAGTCGAAAGCTGCTGAGATGTCTATGAAAATAAGCATATACATTTTACTCTTATCTTCCAGACCCTTAAGTAGGTTGTCCATTAGGACTAACAGGAGGGTTTCCACGCCGTGGTGCTGTCGAAACCCGTATTGATGCACATCCAGGGCGGTTATGTCATCAATGTGGTTTTGTAGCTGCTGCTGCACTGCCTTCTCAATGATCTTGGCGAGGAAGGATATGCTTGAGATGGGTCGGTAAGAGGTGGGGTCGTCCTTGTTGAGCGTTTTGTTTTTCAGGATTGGACGTATAAGCGATCTCTTGAGGGGTGATGGCATGATGCCTTGTTGAAGTGAGAGGTTCACTATGTGGGAGATGTGTTGCGCTACTTCCTCTTTGGTTGCCTTAATCCAGGAGGCTGGACATGGGTCAAGAGGGGAGGTAGTGGATCTCAGGCAGTTGATGATGTCTTTTACCTGCTGGTCATTCACTCCCAGGAATGTTGACCATTTACCACTCTGGTCTGGACTTCTCCGGGTGTAGGTTTCTTGCAGGGGGTTGGTTGTATCCAGTTTTGGATCGAGGTGCTCATGTGTTGTGGGACTAAGTTTGTTGGCATAGTGGTCCGCTAGCCGTTGGGCTGTCATGGTGCCTCCAGGATTGCTGTCTTGTGGAGGTTTGGTGAGTGATTTTATGAGGGCGAATAGTTCCCTAGGTCTGTTGAGGGCCTTGTTGAGTGTGGTTGTGTGGTGAGCTTTCTTAGCTTGGTTGACTTCCTTCTTATAAGTTGCCAGAAGGTTGAAGTAGGTCTTTTTACTTTCTGCGGTCTTATGTTTTCTCCATTTTCTTTCTTGCTTTCTCAGATCTTTCTTGAGGTCCCTTAAGGTTGCGGAATACCAAGGTTCTGACTTGGATTTGGTTCAGCGCCTTGGATGGCTCCAGGTGGGTTTAGAGGCGGCCTCAATCCCCATGTTCCATAGGTTTGCCAGCGTCTCAAGATCCGAGTGATCTGTGTGTATGTGGTTTGCTATGGATTCTAGGAGAGCCTCTTTGTTGAACGTTTGGAAACATCTTTGCTGCTGCGTTGCTTGGTCAGGTTGTGCTTGGTCAGGGGTTGCGGGGAGCGTTAAGAGTAGCTCTATTTGATAGTGGTCGGACCATGGAACTTGGGTTATTTGTGGTTCGGATTTCAGCAGTTTGGGATGCTTGGTGGGTAGGAATACCATGTCCAGGGTATTACCCTTGATGTGGGTTGCGCTTTGGATGATCTGTTCATAGCCCAGCTGTTCCATAGCCTCATGGAACGTGTTGGATTGCACCGTGGAGGTCGAGGCTAGGTTGAGGTCTCCTAGGATGATCTGGTTCTTTTTGGGTGCTGTAGTTGAGATGATTTCTAGAGCTGCTGCCAGGGATTCCTGAGGGGAGGCTGGGGGCCTGTAGATAAGACATATGGACAAGGTTCTGCTTTCTATCTTGAGTATGTCAATGCCATCGAGCACGCTTATTGGTGTGTTGGTTAGGGCTAGGTCCGATTTGGCCATGATTAGTACCTGCCTCAACGAAATAAACAATTGGCTAAATGAAAACAACTTATTCATTAATCACGCAAAAACAGAAGCCCTAATAGTAACTAAAAACACAACTTTCATTCCCCCATCACACATTACATTGCAAAATAATGATATCATAATAAAAACTGAAATACGTTACCTAGGCGTAATACTAGACAAACACCTCAGTATGGACACACATATAAGAAATATAACAAAAAAAGTTTATTTTAAACTTAAAGTATTAAAACAACTCCGCCCTCTAATGCACCTACAGGATTTTCAACGTATAATACAAGCTATAATAACTCCCCATTTCGACTTTACAAACTTAATCCTACTAGGCGTAACAAAACATAATTTAAAAAAACTTCAAATAGCACAAAATGCAGCAGCCAGGACTATCATGAATGCCCCACCATTCTATCATATAACACCTATTTTAGAGTATTTACACTGGCTCCCGATTCAATGCCGGATTCATTATAAAACTCTTTTAACTACATACAAAGTCCTAAATAACTCAGCCCCTCGTACTCTAAACAACCTTATCAATAAAGAACCCAATCATATTCCCCAAAGACGAGACCAACTAAATAAACTAATAACACCAAAGGAATTTATAAAGGCCAAAAAATCAACAAACAAGAAAGCATTCTCTCATGCTGCCCCTATAATTTGGAACACCATTCCCTCGGAATTAAGATCCCTATCTCAAATCATAGAGTTCAGGAAAAAACTGAAAACACACCTATTCTCATCATACTATGGTTCCTTGTCGAACTCACCTTTTCAACAAGAAAAAGGTTAGTTTTACCAGCTGACGTAACCCATCACTGAACTGAAATAAGTGCTAAAACCCCAAACCGATGTTTTTGAAAATATACATACATTGTACATAGTTATAATCTGGTTCTTTGTACATAGTTTACAACTATTAATTGTAAGATTGAATTTCATGTAGTATCACATTGTTATCTGTAAAAACAGCACTGCCTGTTTACTGTTGTTCCATGTAAACCACAACTGATCAATGGAAGGTGCGGTATATAAAAATTTGCTAATTAAATTAAATTAAATTAATTAAATTAAATTAAATTTTGTAACATAGATTGATGTGCACTTGTAGGTTGTTTAGGATGATAGGCAGGATGAGGTAGGGGATCACATTCTATCATGCAACTGGGTGCTATTCTAAGAGATGTGATGTGTTGCTCAGTTTTTGAGTTCTATATGGAATTGTCATAGGTCATGGGTGATACAGGCAATAAAGTGATAAGTCAGGTGGCCACTGTTCCATTTTCTGAAGTAGTATGGGGGAATGTCCTGTGGACAAAGCCAGAAGTATTCTTCCACATCTCCTCCTCCCCATGCTCATAGCTCCAACAGATTGAGCTTGTAATGATATGATTTATTTGGCAAATTGCATGCATTATTTCCTTAATATACTTTAGAAACTTTCCTTCTTAGCCTAAAATGTCCTTCCAGTAGGGATGTGCCTTCATTTGAAATGGTGTGGAAAATATCAGTGAAATTTATTTCATTAATTTATTTATTTGTTACATTTCTATACTGCCCCTTCAAGAGATCAGAGCAGTTTACAAGCAACTTAAGAAACAGGTACATGGAACATGAATAAAACTTTTTACAGGTAACTTGATTTGCGGGTAGGGTCAGTGGGTTGGAGGTTACAACTTTTAAGAACTATGTACAACTTGGCTATATACAGGAATTTTCATGCTCACGTTTGCTTTGCACTGCCCTTATCTTGGTTGGCTGAGCTGCCTCTGTAATGCGTGTGTGTTTTCTGTTCCGTAGTGCATGGTAAAGAGGTGGGGGTTTAGGTGTTTTCTTAAATCTTTGAGGTCTTTTGTTGTGCGGATGTGTAATGGGAGGGAGTTCCAGATGTTGGGTGCAGCATAGGAGAATGCTCTGGAGCTGGTGGTTTGTTTTATTTTGCAGATGGAGGGTGGGATTGTTAAAGAGTGGATGGCATTCTCCCTGCATGTTCTGTTGTTTGTTGGGATGTGGAGGTGGGTTGAGAGGAAAGAGGGGGCAACATTGTTGATGAGTTTGAATAATGTTACAAGTAGTTTGTATCTGATCCGGCTTTCTATTGGGAGCCAGTGTAGGGTATATAGGAGGGGTGTGACAAGGTCAGTTAGTCTGGCTTTGCAGGTGATCTTGGCTGTGATATTTTGCATTTCTTGGAGTATGTGTAGACTCTTTGTCAGTAGACCCTGCAACAGGCTGTTACAGTAGTTGAAGTGGGGGGTGATGGCAGATTGAATGACCATTCTGAAGTCGTTATCTTCAAGGAGAGGTCTTAGTTGTTGTATGGATTTTAATTTGTATAGGATTGTTCTGACTGTTCGTTTCAGGTGGGGTACCATGCTGAGGGAGGTATCTAGGATTATACCGAGGTACTTAACTTCTTGTTTGACTGGGATTGTGGTGTTGTTGATGGTGATGGCCTGGGATAGGGTTGAGTCTTGGTTTCTTGTGACGTGCAGCGCTTCTATCTTTTTGTAGTTTAGGCTGAGGTTGTTGGATTTCAGCCAGGAGTCAGCTTCCTTAATGCATTCATCCAGGTTGTTGTAGTTGGGGTTATTTACATCTATGGGGAGCGACAACATGATGTTGTCCACATAGATATAGTAGTGGATGTTGTGTTTTTGGAATATGTGGGTAATAGGTTGAAGGTACAGGTTGAAAAGGAGGGCAGAGAGGGGGAAACCTTGTGTTATGCCTTGTTCTTGTGGAAAGGTGTTTGTGGTTTTTTTCCTATTTGGATCTTGAGCTTGTGGTCTGAGATGTATGATTTAAAACAGAGTAGGACTAGGCCACCCAGGGCATGATATTAGAGTCTTGCAATGAGGGTTTTGTGGTTTATATTGTCAAATGCTGAGGCGATGTCTAAGAAGACCAGGAGGAATGCACAGTTAGGGGTGTCTATGCCTCTGATCAGGTTGTCGGTTAGGGCTAGGAGCAGGGTGTCAACCCCATGATGTGAGCGAAATCCATACTGGTGGGTATCTGAGGGGGGCGTTGGTGTCTAGGAAATCTTGTAGTTGGTTGAGGATGTTTTTTTCAATTATTTTGGCAACAAATGGGATGCTTGCTATTGGCCTGTATGAGTTAGGCTCATTTCTGTTTGCAGTCTTGTTTTTAGTACTGGACGAATGGAGGATACTTTTAGGTCAGTTGGCATTACTCCTTGGAGCAGGGACTGGCTTACTAGTTGGAGGAGATATGGGATGAGTTTGGTTTTGGTGTTTTTGATCCATTATATGGGGCACGGGTCCAGGGGGGAGGTGGTTGTGTTGACGTTAGATATTATCTTTAGGAGCTGCTCTTGGCCCAACGTGGTGAATGTGGTCCAGGCGTCGAGGTTTTTTGAGGGGTTGGGCGGGGGGGAGGTGAGGTTGTGTTTTTTGTTTTTTATTTTGTTGGCAAAGTAGTTGGTTAGTGTGGCAGGTTCTATGCTGCACATGCTAGATTCATTTTGGTCATCTCTGGTTAGGGACCGGACAATGGCAAACAGTTCCCCTTGGCATGTTTAAGGCACGGGTTATAGTTTTGGTGTGGTGTTCTTTTTTGGTATTGTTCATTGTGTCCTTATATGTTGAGAGTAGGTTGAGATATTGGAGTTTGTTTTGTTGTGTTTGTGATGAGCACCATTTCTTTTCGAGTTTCCTTAATTGTCTCTTATGTTTTAGGAGCTCTGGGGTGACCGAAATGTCATATCATTTTTAATATGAACATGACATGAAAAAAATCCAAAATGCTGTTTTAGTTTCCATTGTCATCAGAGGCTGGCTTCATACCAACAGCCTGTGGTTAGAAGGCAGGCATCTGCAGGAGAAGCTACTACACCTCCAGGTGTGATGATCTAGCCAACCTCCTTTTAAATGTGTCTTGTATTTCTAGTGATCTTAGTTCATGCCTCCTGATTGTCTGAAAGTTAGTCTGTTCTAGAGCTCTTTGGAAACCCTTCATGGATTTTTTTGCCTTGTGAATCAATTGACTATGAAAGAGGCAGGAGGCCTGGTCACACCAGGATCAGTGAGCAGACCTAATAGGCAAATCACCACCAATGAATGCCTGTCTACTGGCAGGGAAGCCAGAAAGAACATTGCCCTCAACACCAAACCCCCAACCCCCATCAGCGGCTCAATCCAAAAAGGAACCAACTGGGAAGCCCCATTCCCCTAGATCCAAGATAATCCCCTGCCTGCCTAAAAATCCATGAACAAATGCAGTACCTCAATAGTGTGACAAGTTTATCCAACACTATTGGATCTTTAGGTAGGCATGGGATTATCTTGGGTTTAGAGGAATGGATGTTTATTCATGCTGATTAACGTCAGGTGTCAGAACAGTTGTTATAAGGGAATAGTGTCTAAAAATCCATGGCACCACCTAGAGGGCACAAGCCAGAAAACACTGCTGCTTCCTCTCTGCTAGCGCACCTCCACCAACTAACTTGAAACCCACCACCTCTCAACTCCCTGCTCCCCTATACCCCTCCCATAAAATCATCACTCCCTGTGCCATCTCCATATGACCTAACATATTAGTAATTTATAGAGCACTAGTCGGGAAATCAAGGAACATTTCGTAAAATAGCATAGATATTTCACTCTTAATGAGTTGAATCACATGTATGTTGTCTTTATTTTATTTTTTTTAAATTACTCTTCTGTTATTCATATATTTTTAGTATATTTTTTACATTGTACAGTCCTAGTTCCATTATGCATAATAAAATAGCATTATTTTAATGTTTTCACATGTATTTATTTAATATTTATCTGTTCTGTTGGAGGTTTCACTACTCCCTGAAGAAGGCAGACCAGCCAAAACACTGCCAGTGTAGAGATACACCTAATTAAGTTGTTTGGTTGTTTCTTGCCTTGCTACCACAGTCCTGTTCAGTGCTGGGGCCACATCTAGCCACTGGCATTGAATATCTGGGTCACTGAACAGCCTGGAAGCTAACTGGGCAGCAGCAATATTGAGCTGCTGCTGTCTGGTTAGCTCATAAGGGTAAAGTTAGACCAGCCTTTGCCATGCCTAACTTTACTCATGGGATGCTAACTGTGCAGTGGCTCAATATTGCCACTGTCTGGTTAGTGACAGGTGCTGCCTCCACTCCACCCCGGAACACCCATGATACGAACCGATACTAAGCATATAGTGGTGGTACTCTCAGATATCCAGTGGCACTAGCTGTGTTAGTGCCACTCTAATATCCTGCTAACTTCCATTTATACAGTTTGCATGTCTGCAAACTGTATAAATGCCTTTGAATATTTGCCCCAGAAAGACTAGGATGCACCCAATGAAACTACAATGTAGCACATTTAATACTGAGGGCCCCATTCTGAACGGGGCACGTCTGGCCTATCCAGATGTCCAAAACCTGGACAGACCAAATTTGCACCTGATTCTGCACCAGAGGGAGCTAGACGTTCCTGTGGTAGCAGAATCAGGGCAAAGCACATGGACAGGCTGGATGTGCCCCAATTCTGTGAAACTGGGCTATAGCCATGGCCCCTTCCAACTTAGCCAATGCTCCTGCATGGAACCTCAGTGTCATGGCATCCCATTGCTACGGCACTGGGACGCCATGCAGGAGCCCCGATATCCCACCACTGAACAAACCTGCTGTTCCCCACTACCTGACCCCTGAAAGGGCCTCCCAAGGCCGGGATCAGGCTGTGGGGAATCACCTGGTGCTCCTCACCATTTTGGAGGGACCCACTGGTCCTGACCTCCTTCTTTGGGGAGATTTATTCCAACTCCAAGGTGGATAAGTCCCCTGTCTAAGTCCTTCATGACCAGAATTGTCCCTGTACATCTGGGGTCATGGGCCCTCCTCTGCCATGCCACACTCCTTCTCTGACCCACCCCCTTCCGCCCCCATCCAGAGCTCCCCATACATCTCCTCTGTATGTGCGGGGAGCTTTGGATTCAGAATCGTCCCCAAGCGTTTGGCAGGGGATGAACATCCAGACCAGACGTACATCCCCGATGAACACTGCGTGGAAATATCTACTAGTCCTAGAAAACATTTTTCACTCACATGTACAATAATCAAACTCTGTAGTTTGTTACCAGAAGATTTAGTAAACGCTGTTAGTTTAGTTGGATTTAAAGGAGGTTGCTCAAGTTCCTTGAGGATAAGTCCATAAACCATTGTTAAAGAGAATCAGGGAAATGCACCTCTTACCTTTTTGTGAACCTGATAGATACTTCTGACCATGATTGGTCGCTGTTGGAAACAAGATGCTGAGCTTGATGGAATTGCTTACTGTTATCATTAGCTATTACTTTGAATCTACAGTAAGAATTTTTCAGTCTTGTCTTAATTACATTTAAGCAGAGACAGAACTATTTGTTACAATTTTGCTATCTAAATCAAAATAGACAAGCTCTTGGGAAACAGTCGGTCTAATGTGGAAGGTATGTTGCTTGTTGTTTTTGATCTGTACTATTCTCCCATTGGAGATTCAATTTGTTACAGATTCCTAGACAGAGATTAAATTGTATGTTATCATATCAGGCCTGGAGGCAGCTTAGGAATACCCTGCTACAAACAGAAATATATGTTACTTTTAGAAATAGATGTTACATATACTGTTTCCTAAAGAAATACATGATTGCTGCATACCTGGCATGACAGGTTAATGGACAATAATAATATTCATTCTACTTTCAATTATAAAATCATCTTGTACATAAATGTCTACACTGCATGTTTTTTTAAGATATCAAAATGTAAATTGCAGTGAGATAATATTTTATTGAACGTCTCTAAATTTCTGCAATTATTTCTTCCAAGAGGTAAACGTGCAACAAACTTGTGGCTCTCGGAGACTAAGGGGTATGTTTACTAAACTGTCTTAATGTTACCGGCGTTAGTTGTAGTCTTACTGTGACGAATGACATATAAGGTATTTATTTTATTTATTTATTTATTTACATTTCTTCTATACCGCACTATTTGCGATCAGCGCGGTTTACATAGAACAAACAGTATCCGACAATAAACAAGAGTCAGGTCATTACAAAGAACAGGAGCAATTAACTTGGATAACAGGGGAAACTATCTACATGTGCAGAAATTTGAATAGATAACTATGTACATGTGAGATGGAGTTATTGTGCGTAGATCATTCATGGTGGTTGGGGTTCAGTGGAGTCTGTGAGGTATTCAATAAAGAGGAAGTGTTTTAAGGCCTTCCTGAACTGGCTCAGGTTGGGGATGGCTCTGATGTTTGGTGGTAGGGAGTTCCAGAGGCTTGGGGCGCTTAGACTAAAGGCTCTGTTTGATGTTGCTTTGGAGCATTTTGTCATGTCTCTCGGTATTGCTAGCATGTTGGCTACTGAGGTTCTTCTTAGCCTGGTGGTAGTGGGTGGTTGAATGAGGTCACATAGTGAAGAAGAAGAGAGCCCCTTGATGGCCTTGAATGTCATCACTAAGGTCTTGAAGATAATCCTAGCTGGAATGGGGAGCCAGTGTAGCTGCTTCAAGAGGGGTGTGATGTGTTCTCTCCTTGGTACTCCGAAAAGGATTCGCGCTGCACTGTTCATGGCGAGTTGTAAGGGATGTAGGGTTGCTTGAGGTAGTCCTTGTAAGGTTGCGTTTGCATAAGCGAAATGAGGAATGATGAGGGCTTGATATACGGTGCGGAAGTCGCTTGGATCGAGTAGGGGGCGTATGTGTCTGAGGGATCTGATCTTGAAGTAGATAGCTCTTACTGTTTTAGCTATGTGCTGCTTCATATTGAGGTTCTGATCCAATGTAACTCCGAGGTACCGTATGGCTGATTTTACTTGCAACTTGGCGTTGTCCACTGTCAGGTGGCTAGGTGGTGTGAAATCAGGATTTCTGGATATAAACAGGACCTCCATTTTTTTATGCTGGATGCGTAGATTTTGGGAGAGGAGCCATTCGGATATTGCGTTGAAACAATTAGTTAGTGGGGTGAGGTCTGGGTAGGTCAGGGATATTGGTAGGTACAGTAGGACGTCGTCTGCGTATATCATGCAGCTCACGTTGAACGATCTAATGATGTTACAAATGGGTTGGATGTAGATGTTGAACATAAGTGATGATAGGGATGAACCTTGAGGGACTCCTTGACTTTGTAGGAATGGCTCGGATGTTGTTCCATTTGCTCGGACTTGTTGCCATCTTCCAGACAGGTAAGACCTGCACCACTCCAAAGCTGTTCCGGTGATGCCTTTTTCTCTTAGCCGACTCAGGAGAATCTCGTGGCAGACTGAGTCGAAGGCTGCCGCTATATCTAAAAAGATGAGCGCGAAACCTGAGCGTGAGTTGTCAATGCCTGAGATTATGGTGTTGAAAAGAGTGGAGAGTAGTGTTTCCACTCTGTGTGATTCTCTGAATCCGTGTTGTGATGAATCTAGGGGTGCATTGGTGTCCACATGATCTTGTAGCTGCCTGTAGACTATCTTTTCAATGATTTTAGCGAGCATCGGGATGCTGGATATGGGTCTGTAGGACTCGACCTTTTGAGGTTCTAATTTGGTGTCCTTAAGTAGAGGTCTGACGGAGGTCTGTTTGAGCGTGGATGGGAAAGACCCGGTGTTAAAAGATAGTTCTATCATTTTAGATAAGATAGGTGCAAGGTCGGATCGCAGATCTTTTATCCAGAATGCTGGACATGGGTCTGAGAAAGCAGTGGAAGTATTTAGGGTAGCGATGGTTTCTTCAATAGTTTTCTTAGATGGTTTGTTAAAGGTAGTTATATACGCTGAGCATACTTGAGAATCAGAGGGGTCCGGTATCGTCAATTTGTCGGTCTTGCATAGTTTCGATTGCATGAAGGTGGCATAGTCCTGCGGGTCTATAGTTCCTGGGTGCTCCGGGGTCGGTTCCTTGGCAAGAGTTTTGACCAGGTTGAAGAGGTCATGTGGCTTGTTCAATGAACGTTTCAGGGTGTCTGTGTGATGTTGTTTCATTTTGTCTGTAACAGCCCTGCGATGTGTGTGTAGGTGTTGGGTGTATGCTGCTTGGTCACTGCTGGTACGTGATTTCCTCCAGCGCTTTTCCAATCTCCGTAGGATGGTTAATGACGCCCTTAGGTCAGCTGTGAACCATGGTGCAGATGGTCTTTTGTTTGGGTCTTTGGTAGTAGGGGGGGCGGATTGCGATAGCGCTAAGTTTGCTGTTCCATGTGGAGATGAGAACATCTAGGTCTTGTGAGGTCTTGTCAAGGAGAGTGCTTGTTTCAGCCATGATGCGTTCTTTGTTGAACGGGTAAAAACTTCTGGCAGTGGAGAATGTGTTCTTTTGTGAGTTCGAACTTGGTTTTTGTGACTTGATGGGGGTCGGAATCTGGAAGGAGATGAGCTTATGATCGGACCATGGAACTGCTGTTAATGATAGCGTGACGTTTTGAACCTGTTGAAGTACTGTTTGTGGGGCGAATATCAGGTCAAGAATGTTTCCCTTTGTGTGTGTTGGTTCTTGTACCAATTGGGTGTATCCCAGGATATCTAGGGCTTCTATGAAGGCGGTTGCCTGATTGTCCTGTAGGGATGGCAGGTTGAAATCACCTAGGATCCAATTTGGTCTGTGTGGGGCATGGGTATTGGATGCTAAGTTTATGATATTGGAGAGGTTGTCTGGATCGGCTGAGGGCGCTCTATAAATAAGGTTTATGGAGCAGGAGTGATTGGCTATAGATACTGTTTCAAGGGTGTTGATGCTGTTGGTTTCTACCATTTTGAATTGAAGGTCAGATCTGGTGATGATGGCAACTCCTCCACCTCTTTTGTTTTGCCTATGGCTGGTGAAAGTAACAAAGTTGGGTGGTAGGAGTTGATTGAGGATGGTGTTATCTTCCGGTGAGAGCCAGGTCTCGGTGATCATAATGATGTCTAAATTAAGATGCGTTATTGTTTCAGTGATTGCTGGCCATTTTTTGCGAAGTGAACGAGAGTTAATGAGTGTGCACTTCAGACTGCTAGTGAGTGGGCGATCCGGTCTTAAGGTAGCATTTCAAGTTATTGCATGATAAAGTACGTTATCGCGCGATAGAGGGAGCCGTGGCACGTTAAAGTGTGTTAGCCTTAATTAGGCGCGTTGACCTATAAACACAGCAACAGAGGTGTAGCACAATGGTTAATACATTGACTGATGAAATGGGGTCATGAGTTCAATCTCCCAGTGGTGCTTACTGTGTGAGGCATTACCCTTTACTTTAAATCAGTGCTGTCTGAGGCATTTTCTTTTTAAATTTAAATTAGTGCTGCCAGCAAACACACCCTCACAGTGCTGTAACCTAAGGTGCCACATAAGGTGCCCTATAAGGCACTCCAGAGGGCACATTATAAAGTGCACTGTTGGCCAAGGCACCTTATAATGTTCCCTACAGGGCGCCTTATAAGGCACCTTATAGGGCGCTTTATAGGGCACCTTATGAGGCACCTTAAGGTTACAGCACTTTGAGGGTGTTTTTGCTGGCAGCACTAATTTAAATTAAAAAAGAAAAGCCTCAGACAGCCCCATCAAATAACACCACTGTGAGATCAAACCCATGATCTCTGCCTCCACAAGTCAGTGAAGTAACCAGTGGGCTACATCTCTATAACTGCTAGCAAACCCCTGGCTGGCTACAGAAGATCTGCAGGTCACCACACAAACTGCCGGTTGTGGTTACCAGGATAGGGTTAACCCACCCGTACCCATGATGCACTGCACATGCAGATCAGCAGTCTACAGATGATCACAAGATGGGGTATGTACCCCCACAGCACCTCGGCCTGGTAGGGGGAACTGACCGTGTGTGTTACTGGCACAGAGTAGCTACAGACCGTCACATTGTGCAGGTACTGTGCTCACCCTGAGGGTGAGGTGGGGCACCCAGCACCAGGTCCTCAGCACCTGGCTTAGTTTAGATAGGTTATTCTGTAGGTTGCTATCAGTGCCAGTGTATGATAGGCAGTCTTTGCAGACACACCTAGGATGCACCTGTGTCCATCTGTATTTCCCAGTCATGTCTAACCCATGTAGACTATGATTTTATTTATTTATTTATTTATTTATTTAGTATACATTTGTATACCGCTACTTCCAGCGATCAGCAGCAGTTTGATTACAGATTGGAAATTGTCAAATCATGATGGGAAATTTTGGGGTATACACACATTGATTAGACAGAAAGGCACTGCACACATTGGTAAGGTCATAAGGAGGTTCAGAAAATACATATGTACATTTTTACATAATTTTACAAAATTTTATATACAGGCACTCTTTCAATTTAGGACATCTCGTAGCTCCCTGGGATTTTACTTCAAATTGTATTGACACTGGAATAGATGTGTCTTTAGTTTTTTTCCTGAAAGCAATAAGGTCTTTGGTCGCACGTAGGTCAGGTGGGAGTTGGTTCCAGAGTGTCGGGGCAGAGTATGTGTATGCTCGGCGGCTGGTACTGTATTTGACAGATCTGATATCGGTCGGAACGTGTAGTGTGTCTGAGTTGCCGGTTCTTCTGTCTCTGTTGCGCGGTTGCGTGTTGATAAGGGTGGAGAGAAAGGATGGAGCGATGTTGTGTACGAGTTTGAAGGTGGTTATCAGTGTTTTGTATTGTATCCGAACAGTGATGGGGAGCCAATGCAGCTCGATCAGTACGGGCGTGATGTGCTCAGTAAAACTTTTTTGCATGATGATTCTCGCCGCTACATTTTGGGCAAGTTGTAGGATGTTTAGCGTTTTCTTTGGGAGACCCTGAAGGATGGCGTTGCAGTAGTCTAGGTGAGGTATAATGAGTGCTTGCGCAACAGACCTAAAGTCGTGAGGGTCGAAGATACTCCGTAGAGGTTGTAACACTCTAAGTTTGTGGAAGATGGCCTTGTTGGTTTTTCGTAGGTGCTTTTCCATCTTTAGGTTGCTGTCCAATGTGACTCCCAGATATTTTATTTCATTCTTTGTATTGTACGTATTGTTACACAGGGTAGTTGTCGCAGGAGGTTCAAAGTTTGGCTTACTGGCATATACATCACCTCAGTTTTCTTATGGTTGATTGTCATGTTGTTTTGCTGTAACCATATTAACATCTCATTGAGGCATGTTTCTAGCTGACTATAGTTAGGGTTGATTGTATCCAGTTGTGTGTATAGCATAATACACACAACTGGATACACTGGGTTTGCACTAATAACAAGGATTTTGAACTCCATGCTCAGGCTATGGAGAACAGGTTCCACAAAAGGAAGTATCCTCACAAGTACGTCTCAGAAGCTTACATCAGGGCAAGGATGTCTGAACGTGAAGATTTGCTCCTCTCCAAACAAAGGAAAGACAATGTAGGGATGGTTTGTCACTCTGTCTCGTGATATTGTCAAAATTTTAAAGAAAGAGTGGCATTTGATTCAGTCGCTGGAAGGGTTTGAAGATGTTAGACTTACGATAGCGCACAAACGTAATGTTAATCTCAAGAATCTTCTAGTCCCCTCAGCTCTGACAGAACGGCAATTCGTTCCCAGGGTCAGAGGTCACTATCAGTGTGGCCGTTGCTCGGTTTGTGTACATGCCTTGTCCATCAAAGAATTTATACATCCCGGCTCTCAAAAGAAATTTGTACTTAGTGATTTCTCTAACTGTGAGACTTCTCATGTTATTTATGTTATTGTATGTCCATGCCATAAACTGTATGTAGGTAAGACCTTACGCAGTGTACGCACTAGGATTATAGAACATAGGAGTGCAATTAGGAGGAGCAATATAGAGAAACCTTTGGTAGAGCATTGGATACAATCAGCGCATAAGATTTCAGATATTAAATTCTTTGTTATCAAAAAGGTGAAGATTAATTGGAGAAGAGGCGACATTAATAGAACAATTTTACAACTGGAGCAGAGATACATTTTTATGTTGAACTCAATGATACCGAATGGGCTCAATTTAGAACAAGATTTTTCCGTTTTTTTATGATGGTTAACGGTTTTTGCATTAACCCATGGTGGTCTGAGGTAGTTATTTAGAGATGTACATCTTTTTCGGTTTGGCCATGTGTAAAGGATTGGTTTCGTTGGATGGATTAAAAATTTCCCCCCTTTTTTATGTGATAATATTTTGTGACTGCTTTGATAACATACATATATTTATATATTCATTTATATTTTTATTTATTTATATATATATATATATATTATTTATTATTTTTAATGTTTTAAGGATTTAATTTTGATGTTTTCTTTGTGATATGTCCAGATGAGTTTAACGCATATTTTGATGTTCCATTTTTATCAATTATTTAATATTTTTATAAAAATCTTTTATATAAAGAATTTTCATTACACACATATATATTTTTTATTTTTTTATATATATTATATATATATATTTTTTATATTTTTTTATTTATATTTATTGATTGTATAATTGTGTTTGGTACCAAAGTAGTCACAATTTTCGTGTTTGGATTTGTCACATTATTGTTTTTATGTTCTTGTAGGGATTTGTATTATGTTTTGTTTTAGTTTCATATTGGTTATTATTATAGTTTTAACATGATACAGCAGAGGTACAATTTATTAACTCTCCTCCCCTTTTTTTGCTAAAATACTTTTTTAATTTAGATGTTTTAACATGTTTTAGCAGTGGCATAGGTCATCATTTCTCCCCTCTTTGTTAGGATGTTTCATCGATTCAGCAGTTTTTAGATGGTTTTTACCAGCGGTGGTTTTTTTAATTTCCCTTTTTTAATTTCCCTTTCCATTAAGATGCATGGTTTTAGTTGATGCACATTTTTATAATGATTTCAGTACATGACACTACATTAATATTTTATTGTCTATTTTTGATGGTTGCAGTCTGGTCTTAAAACCAGGTTTTCGGCGTTTTTTTGTCTCTTATTTCTGACGTCATTCTTGGGCGCCGTTCGAGACTCCAGCTGCGCATGCGTCGGCGTTATTTAGAGGAATCTTCACAGCACTGCACATCTTTGGCGTGATTGATGCCACACGATAGAATAACGAATTTAAAATGTTTTTACGTTTTCTGTGCCGCGATTTGTGCAGCTTGGTGAGCCCGAAAAAAGTAAGTAGGTTGAAGGACTTTTTATTTGGTTTTAGTTGGTTTGTTACATTGTTAATGGTGACGTTTGGTTTTTAATACAGTTGTAAAGAGGAAATATCTACAGCGTTAACCAATAAGGTATTATTTAATGAGTATTTGGAGTTGGCTGTCATCACAATGGGAATGGTTGTTCTTCAGTTTGGAGCACCTTTTTGGCACATACTACAAAAGGTTTCTATTTGACTTTTTTAAGTTACCCTTTTTGAGTGTCAATAATTATATTGATGCATGTGTGGTCCCCTTCTCTTCTTCTCTTCTTCTTTTGGTTCACGGTCAATGTACCTGTTTGACTCACTTCTCTTTTTTGCCCTTGCTTCAGTCACTCTTATCCCATTTTTGGTATTACCATATAAATGTTTATTTATATAGTGATTTATTTATTATGATTTTAATTATTATTATTTTTTAAGGCATGTTTTATCATGTATTTTTTGCCCTTGCCTCAGTCCTTTTTATTTTATTTATATAGCGTTCCAACCCATTTTTGATATTACCATATAAATGTTTTTTTATATAGTGATTGATTTATTATGATTTTAATTATCATTTTCTAATATATGTTTTATTATATTATATATTTGAGTGTATTTATTGAATGTTTCTGTTTTTAGTTGCCCTGTACCCCTGATGAAGTTTTGTTAAACGAAACACGGCCTGTGTCGGGTGGGCACCAACTATTGGTTTGTGAATAAATGCCTCTTTTTAATATTATATGATTGTTTTGTTCTATCCTTGGACACATCACGTTCCTCTACTGTGGACTGTCTCTGACGTGACTGTTTGCTCTTAGTTGGACCTAGCATAATATCATCAGCATAAATGTGGTATTTGATATTATGTTGCTGGAAAATATCACAGAGGGGCTGCATATAAATGTTGAAAAGTAGTGCTGAGAGAGCCGATCCCTGCGGTATGCCTTGCGTTTGAAGGAATGCTTCTGCCTTTTCACCGTTTAATTGAACCTGTGGCATTCTGTTTGATATGTAGGAGGAGAACCATTTTAGGGGGGTTCCCACTATTCCTATTGATTCAAGCTTGTTAAGGAGTATTCCATGATGGACTGTATCAAAGGCGGCAGAGATATCAATGAAGATGAGTATAAACATCTTATTTTTGTCTTCAAGGCCTTTGAGGAGGCTGTTAAGGAGTGCTATTAACAGATGCACCCAGAATAGTGTATGTCCTGTGTGGGTGCCATGGTCACATGATTTAAATGAAGGGGGGTGTTTGGACCCATAAGCGGATTATGTAGCACCACCCAACCCACCCCACCCTCTGGGGCTCAGGGTGGGTGACAGGATCTCCCACCAACAGATCCACATTCTACATCCCTGCAATGGTGGCAGTAGAGGGGACCATCAACCCCAGTCCTGCTGGGGAACAGGCACACTACAGGGCAATCAATGCAGATCTGTACACATCCATAAAGGGCAATGGCAGACAGACAGTAGGCCTGGAAATGTTCAGCTGCCCCCCACCACTATCTGACATTCTCCAGCAGCAAGCACAGTGAGTCTCCAGCCACTGCACCCTGCAAGGTGTTCCAGCCATACACATACTAACTGCAGACAGTCTGCTAGCTAGTCCATAGTGCATGTTCCTGGAGGAGATGCTTGCACCCAAACCTGGGATGTGAGCAAACACACCAAGCAGATAAGTCAGTGATTGGGCCCAAAAAAGAGAACCCATAAATATCACTTGAAAAAAATACTACATAGCACTATGGGGGAACCTAGCCATGCCATGGTCACTGCTCAGTCAGGGTGAGAGTGACCTCCCAGCAGGACATGCTGTGGCCA
Source organism: Ichthyophis bannanicus (assembly GCA_033557465.1). NCBI lineage: Eukaryota > Metazoa > Chordata > Amphibia > Gymnophiona > Ichthyophiidae > Ichthyophis > Ichthyophis bannanicus. Next base: position 265,056,262 of record CM066034.1, read on the forward strand.
CCCTATTCATGCAGGTGGTGTCCGGGTACTACAATGTCCCAGCCATTGACCTATACCCTGTGCAGATGCATCTTGCCCAGGCCACCCTGTCCAGGCCATACCCACAGTACCTTGCTCCTCATTATGTACAATGACAAGCTAGCACTGGAAACAGTGCAAGCAGTGTGGGCTGAGTAAGGTGTAGGCAGCCACAACACACTGGATAGACAGACACACACTCCCACACCTATGCCAGCATTGTGCAAATATAGAGGCTTTTGGCAGCCCTGGCCACCACACCAGTCCTGGGCACAGTGCAGGCATGGCTATGGTACGCAATACTGTTGGGGTCATTCCCCAGGGTGGTAAACACTGTCATAAACCAAAACTGAAACACACTCCACAGATATCAGAAAGGTTGCTATGATGCAGCTCTATCAGCAAATTGTGCTTAACTTAGGAATTGAAATCTGCCATTAATCATAGCAACCTTTTGATATATGTGTTAACGTATTCCCAAGTTTAGGGCGGCATTGCTAAGGTATGCAAGTGCTACTACTGGGAGATTCTGCTGCATGCAGGGCCCAACAGCCTGACTCTCCATGAGGCTTTGGATAGTGGAGCCTGTGGGTGTGGGTGTTTATGCCCCTGTTGGCCGCTGCTCTAGGGCAGAGGTTCCCAACTCCGGTCCTGGTGGGCCAAACACTCTTCAGGTTTTCATGCTGTCCCTAATGAATATGCATGAGATACATTTGCATACAATGGGGGGGCCCATACTAATGCAGCACAGGCATATTTATTAGGGACAGCATGAAACCTGAATGGTGTTTGGCCCTCCAGGACTGCAGTTGGGAAACTCTGCTCTAGGGATTGCACATCTGTATGGTGCCTGTGCTCTGTAGGGTAAAGTATAGGCATTCAGGCATGTTTATTTTATCTGCAATAAAGGTTCTGTCTTTATTACCATGGTTTAGTACTGGGTGAAATATGGGAAAAGGGTTGGCAGGAGCCACAGCAGGAACTTGAACTTGTGACCGTCTTCTCCTGAACACACTGGCTGTGTGTACTGCACCACACTGTTGTCACAGGGACAGTTCATTCCCTGGGGATATCATGACTGTTCATCAGACAGACCCTGTCTGTTGCATTGCACGGCACCCACCTAAACGGGGCTAGGCCATGGTCTGCTGTGGTCAGATGCTACTGCCCCCTCTGCCACCAGCACCCCTCTGCCACAATGCTGCCATGTCATTGTGCCGGTGGTGCTGGTGGTGCGCAGTCCAAGGCCTTCCAGTATGCCGGTAGGCAGCTGCCTATGGTGTGGGTTCTTGGGTAGGGGTGCCTACATGGACATGAGTGCTCCCCCACACGCACATACCGCCTGCCAATGTTATGTGCTCTTGGGGGTACCTGCTGGATAATCTCCCCTGTGACACTGTGGGACACACACTGGTGCCCATGTTGGACCCTCATCAGTTGCTGTCTTGCTGCTTTACAGTTTCGGCACCCCTATGTGCCACCTAGGCATCTTCCTTACACGCACTGTGCCCCAGCTGGACCACAGCATGTGCCAACTGCAGCCCTCTATATCCCATTTACAGCATCAGTACAGTTGCCCTTTCCTACGTGCCCAATCTGTTGTTACTTCACATGTGCACACCATAACAAACCTGCCCAATATAGATGTGAATACACCCTGATCAGCACTATTTCAATGTGGGATCATTCACTTTGTAGGGGGATAGAGAATAGACCCTTCCAAACATGATATCTTATTTTTTGAGCTTTGTCAGTGGTGTTGTTTTATGTTTATCATTAATGTCACATTTGGCCAGCTTGGTTATTGGGATTTTAAATGTGGTTCAGGTCATTTTCTATGTTTATTTGCCTTTTTGTTCCATGCACATGTATCACTACTATCACTTTTTTGGGTTTCCTGGCTTTGCTGTACATTGCTGACTGAAATTGTTTCTCTTTTCTGCAAATGCACCTTAACGCGAGGGTTTCACTGGCGTTAGTGTTCAGACCCAGATTTCACAGCATTAGTGTGCCTGGAGCCTCTCCCCTCCCACTCTCCGCCCATTGACACCTTCTCTCTGCCCTCTGGGAAGCCTTACTCCACCCTTCAGAGCTGGATTTCACAGCGTTAGTGTGCCTTAACGCCGCAGCCGCGTTATTGCACGCTAAGTGATGTTATCGCACGATAATGTTACATTATTGCGTGATAACATCACTTATCACACAATAATACCACCCCTGCGACGTTGACGTTTCAGTAAACATACCCCTAAGGGGTATGTTTACTAAAGTGCGATAACGTAGCAGTGGCTACGTTAACGTGTGATAAGTAACGTTAACATGTGTTAACATTACCAGATACAACGTTAACACGCACTAATGTCTCCGGCCGAGAGAAGGGGTCAATGGGCAGGGAGTGGGCGGGGAGAGGCTCCTGCTACACTAACACTGGGAACTGAAGGGCCGAACATTACCACGAGTGAAAACCTGTTGTTAGATGCACATTTGCAGGAGAGAGAAACCATTTCAGTGTCAGCAATGAACAGCATAGGAAGGGAGCCCCAAAAAAGTGATAGTACTGCTACATGTGCAGCAACAGCATAGTGCCCAAATATGAAAGGGCACTATGGTGATGCTGCAAATGGGCATGGGGGCTGCAGGCAGGACATGCAGTGGGGAACCTGGGGCACAGGGTGGACTAGGCAGCTGCCTAGGTGGCACATAGAAAAGCAGAAACTGGAAAGCAGCAAGACAGCAACTGACCAAGGTCAAACATGCCCAGGAGACTGTGTCCCATAGTGTCCCATCCAGGGGATATTACCCAGCAGGTACCCCAAAGGTCACACAGGTGCCACAATGCCTGTAATAGGGCAATCAGTGCACATCTGGGGACCACTCGAACAAGGGTCTACAGACCTTCCCCAGGATGGATCCCAAACATGTCGGAAACCCAGGTAAATGAACACCCTTTGCTGCTGCCCATAGGAAGGCATTGCAGGGTCTGACCATACGTTGCCTGCAACTAATAACACCCAGTAGGCCAAACCAGGTACACCGTACCTGAGTTGCATGCTCTAGCCTATCCACAGTCTGCTGTCATGACATAATCTACCTACATTTACCAGGTCCACCCTAGACAATAGTGGCTAGATCACCAACCTGACACGCCCGAGCCATCTCCCCCTGGAATGGCAGGCACATAGCATTGGCAGGCGGTGCCTGGCGGAAGCATGGATGTCTATGTAGGCACCCCTACCCCAGACCCCACACCCTCGGCAGCCACCTACTTGCACACTGGATGGCCTGGAACTGCACACCACCAGCATATGGGCATTTCAGCATGGTGGGGGAGAGGTGCTGGTTGTGGAGGGGACAGTGGCATCTGCCCATAGCAGGCCAAGGCCAAGCCCTAGCCCTGTTCTGGTGGGTGGCGTGCAGTGCAACAGACAAGGTCTGTCTGATGAACAGTCATGGTATCCCCAGTGAATGACCTGCCTCTGTGGCAACAGTATGGTGAAGAACACACAATGTGTCCTAGGGCAGAAGGTCACAGGTTCAAGTCCCAGCTGCAGACCATGTCCCTACATCACACATGCAACATAAACATGTGCACTCCCTAGAGCAGGGGGGTCTCCAAACCTGTCCTGGAGGACTGCAAGTCAGCCAGAGTTTTGGGAAATCCCTAATGAATATGCATGAGATATATTTGCATGCACTGCCCCCATCATATTCAAATGTATCTTATTTATTTAACACTTCTTATATACTGCCTTTCATGATATCAAGGCAGTTTACATTGAACAAACTGAAATTACATTGAATAGGGTATTATAACTTGAGGGACAAGAAACCCCAGTCCTTCCAGCCCAAGGTTGCTGCCCTCTAGCAGGATTTGAACCCCCAACCTTCCAGCCTGAGGTACCTTGCTCCAACCACTAGGCCACTCCTTTAGGGATATCCCAAAATCCTGGCTGGATTGTGGCCCTCCAGGACAGGTTTGGAGACTCCTGCCCTAGAGCATCGGCCAACAGGGGCACAAACACCCCCACATACAGACTTCACTATCCACAGCCTCATGAAGAGTCAGGCTCTTGGGCACAGCACGGAGCAGCAGTTACCACCAAAGCACTACTACTAGCACCTGAATACCTTAGCAATGCCTGCACTGTGCTCAGGACTAGTATAGCGGACAGGGCTGTCAACCACTCCTGTCTTTGCACAATGCTGAAATAGGAGTGGGAGAGCCAAATTATGAAAACTGGAAACAGCACAAGCACTGGCAAGTTAAATGCAAGGCATTGATAAGGCAGGCATAATAAAGAATTTGAGAAGAAACTTGCAAAAACACATAATAAAGACTTTTTCAAGTACATTCGTAGCAAAAAGCCTGTGAGAGAGTAAGTTTTTCCATTAGATGATAGAGAGGTAAAAAGGGCAGTAAGAGGGGACAAGGCTATAGCGGAGAAACTGAATTAATTCTCTGCTTCGGTCTTTACTGAGGAAGATGTAGGGATGTTACCTATGACTGAAGTGGTATTTAAAGGTGATACTGCAGAAGAATTGAAAGAAATATCGCTACACCGGGAAGATGTATTACAACTATTTGATAATATGAAGAGTAGCAAATCACTTGGACCGGATGGTATACATCCAAGGTGTTGAAAGAACTGAAATATGAGATTACAGACCTGCTATTAGTAATCTGTGAACTATCATTAAATTCATCTGTAATACCTGAAGATTGGAGGATCGCCAATGTAACGCCAATTTTTAAAAAGGGTTCCAGGGGTGATCCAGCAAACTACAGACTGGTGAGCCTGACGTCAGTACCGGGAAAAATGGTAGAAACCATCATAAAAAATGAAATTACTCAGCATGTAGATAGTCATGGCATAATGGGAGACAGCCAACATGGCTTTAGACAAGGAAGATCTTGTCTTATTAATATGTTATGTTTTTTGAAGGTGTGAATAAACAGGTAGACAAAGGTGAGTCGGTTGATACAGTCAAACCTCGGTTTTCGTATGCCCTAGTTTTCGTACGATTCGGTTTTCGTTGAATTTTTCATCGAGATTTTGTCCCAGTTTTCGTACATTGTCTCAGTTTTCCTACAGTTGAAAATGGAGCACCATCTTGTGGCCAGAAGTGGGATTTTCTTTATTTTGATTCTCTTGCTGATTGACTGTCTTCCATATGCCAACAAGAGTCTTCAATAAAGGTAAAAGTGATGTTAAATGTTCATTTATCCATTTCATTAGTCATTTATATTTATTTCTCATTGTTTTCTGTATGTAAAAATATAGTTATTCTCTATAAAATATATTTTTGTTAATATTTTTGGGTGTCTGGAACAGATTAATTGGATTTACATTATTTCTTATGGGAAATATTGTTTCGGTTTTCATACATTCGTTTTTAGTCAGACTTTTTCAAACGGATTAATCACGAAAACCGAGGTTCCACTGTATAGTGTATTTGGACTTTCAGAAAGCCTTTGACAAAGTCCCTTATCAGAGACTTTTGACAAAACTAAAGAGTCATGGGATAGGAGGCAGTGTAATATAATGGATCAGGAACTGGTTAAAAGATAGAAAGCAGAGGGTAGGGCTAAATTTCCAGTTTTCCCAATGGAGAAAGGTGAATAGTGGTGTACCCCAGGGATCTGTGCTGGGTCCGCTGCTTTTTGACATATTCATAAATGATCTGGAAAAGAGAATAACGAGTGAGGTTATCAAATTTGCAGGTGACACAAAACTATTTAAAGTTGTTAAAATCCATGAGGATTGTGGAAATTTGCAAGAGGATCTTGATAAATAGGAAGACTGGGCATCAAAATGGCAGATGAAATTTAATGTGGACAAGTGCAAAGTTATGCACCTAGGGAAGAACAATCCAAACTATGGTTATATGCTGCAAGGTTCCGCATTGGGAACTACCACCCAGGAAAAAGATTTAGGTGTCATTGTGGATAACATGCTAAAACCCTGTGCCCAGTGTGCAGCGGCGGCCAAGAGAGCAAATAGAATGCTAGGTATCTTACAAAAAGAAATGGAAAATAAAACAAAAGATATTTTAATGCCTCTGTATCGTTCCAATGTGTGACCACACCTTGAATATTGTGTGCAATTCTGGTCACCCTATCTTAAAAAGGATATAGCGTTATTAGAAAAGGTTCAGAGAAGAGCCACCAAAATGGTAAAGGGGATGGAAGGATACCCCTATGAAGAAAGGCTCAAAAGGTTAGGGCTCTTTAACCTGGAAAAGAGACGGCTGAGGGGAGATATGATAGAAGTCTATAAATTAATGAATGGAGTGGAATGGGTAAACGGAGCCTTAGAATATAGGAAAACTAGGGGACATGCAATGAAGCTACAGGGAAAACTATTTATTTATTTATTTTCATTCTCTTATATACCGCGCTATTCTGCATCAGTGCGGTTTACATTGAACAAACTGAAATTACATTGAACAGGGCATTATAACTTGGAGATAACTACTTTACAGGGAACATTAAGACTAATAAGAGAAAATATTTTTTCACTCAACATGTAATCAAACTCTGGAATTTGTTACCAGAGGATGTAGTAAAAGCTTTTAGTGTAGCTGGGTTTTAAAAAGGTTTGGACAAGTTCCTGGAGGAAAGGTCCATAAACCATTATTAAAAGGGACCCAGGATATCACTGCTTGACCCAATACAAGCATTTTGGAACCTGTGTCTTTTGGGGAAAGTGCTAGGTACGTATGATCTAAATTGGCCACTGTTGGAAACAGGGTACTGGGCTTGATGGACCCTGGTCTGACCCAGTATGGTATATCTTATGTTCTTATGTTCTTTCAAGTAGGAAGTAAACTATTTCAAGGTATTCTTGCGTAGTCCTATCTGTTGTAGGAGCTGCAGTAATCTGGCGTGGGACACTGTGTCAAAGACTGCCGAGATGTCCATGAAGACTAGTAGGAATCCATTCTTTATGTTATCTGTGCCTCTTAGGAGATTGTCAAAGAGAGAAGTGAGTAGCGTTTCCACACCATGCTGTGGTTTAAAGCCATGCTGATGTTTGTCCAGCGGGGCATTCATGTCAATATGGTCCTGAAGTTGCCTTTGCTCTGTCTTTTCAACAATTTTTGCAAGGAATGGTAGGCTGGAGATTGGATGGTATGATTTTGGTTCAAGGTGGCTTAGGTTGTTGCTTTTAAGTATCGGTCGTATCATGGCGTGCTTCAGGGATTGCAGCATGTATCCTTGTTGGAGTGAATCTTTGACGATTTTGTGAATGTGATGGGAGAGCTGGCTTCTTGTGGCTTTGAGCCAAGACACTGGGCATGGTTCTGACGGTGAGGTTGTTGTGTTAAGTCCAGTTATTATGTCCTCTACTTGATGTGTTTATGGTATGCTGAAGTCCTCCCAGTTTTGATGTTGCTCTATCATTTCATGGTCGTCTGTCTGTGGTGTGATGGAGGATGTCTGGATGTTGTTTTTCGATTTCATGTAGTCCGCAAATTCCTGTGGATCAAGATGGTGGGTACAGTGTTGCGTGGTGTCCTTAGTGATCTTTTGGACAATGCTAAAGAGTTGTCTCGGTCTGTTGACAGATTTCATGATTAGGTTGGTATGTTGCTGTTGTTTACTCTCATTTATCAGATTGTTATATTCCAGTTGCTTGGCTCTGTATTGAGTCAGGGAGTTATGTGACTTGTTCCGCCTCCATTTTCTCTCCAGTCTTTGGAGAGTGCATTTTGCATCTCTGATATCACGTGTGGGTATGGTCCGGACTGGGCGGACTGGGCAGGATGCATCTGCACAGGGTGTGGGGCAATGGCTGGGACATTGTAGTGCCCAACCACTACCTGCATGGACAGAGTGGCCACAGCATGTCATGCAGGGTGCAGCAGGTGCAGACTGACTGTGCCCTCTGCTGGTGAATGTCAGATCGTGGTGGGGCACAGCTGAGGTTTTCTAGGCCTACTGCCTGTCTGCCAGTGCCCTTGTGACAAATACAGATCTGCATCAACTGCCCTGCATGGCACCCTTTCGCCAGCAGGACTGGGGTTGATGGTCCCACAGCCCTTCATCATGTCCCTCTACTGCCTCTATTGCAAAGATGTAGTGTGTTGGTCTATTGGGGGCAGATCCTGTCCACCACCTTGACCCAGAGAGGGTGGTTTGGTAGGTGGTTCTACATAATCCGCATGAGAGTCCAGACACCTCCCTGCTCTTATAACAAGTGGCCATGGCAACCGCACTGGATATGCACTGTTCTGGGTGTGTCAAGGTCCACAAGGGCTAGACGTGACTGGGGAATACAGATAGACACAAGATTATCCTAAGTGTGTCTGCAAAGAATACCTATCACACACTGGTACTGATGGGGACCTACAGCAAAGCCTATCTCAACCAACCCGGGTACTGCGGACTTGGTGCTGGGCACCCCATCTACCCTTAGGGTGAGCACAGAGCCCGTACTATGGCATGGTCTGTAGCTACTCTGTGCCAGTATCACACATGGTCAGTTCCTACTACCAAGCTGAGGTGCTGGAGAGGAGCATACCCCATCTAGTGATCAGATGTAGACTGCTGTTTTGCATGTGCATTGCATCATGGGTATTGGTGAGTTTACCCTATCCTGGTAAACACACATTTTGTGCGGTGATCTGCAGTCTTTCTGTAGCCAGCCATTGCTGAGAGAGAAGCCATAGAGGTATATCTCACTGGTTAATGCACTGACTTCCTAGACAGAGGTCATGGGTTCAATCCCTTAGTGGTCTCATTTTATGAGGCAAGTCCCTTTCATTCCTGTGACAGTCATATCTATGCAGATCTGCGCTGCCAGCACATAATACCCTCATCAAAGTTCCCAGCCATCCTTCTGTCCATCTATCTGCATCTGTCAGCTGTGTAGCATCCTGTCTTCATGTGCAGGCTGCTACCCCATGTCCTGCACTGGTACCCTTTTCTGCATTGCGGCTCTTCATGATTGCCTCTCCTGTGTCTGCTCTGCATGGCACTACTACTCCTCTGTCCTCCTATCATTGCAAATATCTTGCCACCTCTACCTCCACTGGGGGACGCGTATTCCCATCCTCTTCCACCCATTGTCATTGTAGCACTTTACATTGCCAACACCCTGTGCATCAGTACATCTGCCTCCAATATGTGTGTCTATTTTACCGGCTGCCACATCGGCTGCACGCAGATTTGGCAGGTCCTTCAGCTCCCACCTCTACTTCCATCACTTGTCCATTGCCTTTCCTCGATGCACTGTGCAGTGTTAGGATTACATCTGTTTTTTGGCCTTACATTTCATGCTTGTCAAATTGGGGCACCTTACTGCTCTTGGGCACCATATCTTGGGTCACCTTAACATCCTTGGGGCACCTTATACGGCGCCTTAGGTTAAGGCACCTTATAAAGCGCCTTAGGTTATGGCGCTTTATAAGGAGCCTTATAAGGTGCCTTATAAGGCTCCTTATAAGGCGCCCTATAAGGCACTTTATAAAGTGCCTTGTCAGCCTTGTAATGTGCTTTGTTTGTCAGCTTTAACATGCAATGTCCCGTTAACGTGCGCTAACTGGCCAAGGCACCCTTTACCGCACGTTAATCAGCCATTGCTACATTGATGCCGGTATGCCCACTTCCTTATACGGCATTGCTCACGTTAACACTACACTTAACACCGGTATCGTTACCGCGCTTTAGTAAACATACCCCTAAGCTCTTTAGAAGAAGAAGGCATTTTAAGATGAAGAAAATATACTTTTCATACTTTAGAAATATCTGAACTATTTTCCATGAAGATGTTCTCATTATTTTTCTGTTGAAAAGCTGCATAGCAGTTTATAAAAAGGAATTGTTTTATCTTCTCTTTACACATTTCAAGATTAGTGTTGTTCTTTTCAATTGCTGCTCTTTTTTATTTTACTCTTTTCATTTATACCATGTAGTCTGTCACTTCTATATGACAGTTTTCTTCTTCTTGAACATGTAAGAAACATCAGAAACTTTTCATGCATTTGCAACATGTAGATCAATGCAATAATATATGCCAAAGTAATCCTCAGATTGTCAAGCTCAGGAACAATCAGAATACAATTTTCCATGTTTCCCTCATGTTTTGACCCATGCTGTTTATTTTGTAAAGCTTCTACTAGCTTTGAATAATTTACTTTCTCCTGTTTATTTTCTAAAACTTTGAGCCAATTATGGAGAAAATTACTCTTTTTTGACTGCTTTAGGTGCTGTGATTAAGATGTCTTATGCTGGAGACCTTCACGTAAACCATTAGGTTGGAAGAAAGGAAGAGGTTGCTGAATTTCTCTGCTGTACATCTAAATATAAAACTGGCAGAAAAAATATCAGATCTTAACACTGGAATTACTCATCCTGCCAGTCTCAGAATGAGGGCTGCAGGGAAAGAACATAACTGTCTTTACGTAAGCCACACAAGTATCATCATTGATTCTTTATTTCAAAGGAAATCTTGATGCCTTAGGAATCAGGGCTGGCCCATCCACTAAGTGGACTAGGTGGCCACCTAGGGCAGCAGTCCCTGGTTGGTAGCCTGACTCCATTTTGAAAGCAGCGGTGGTGGCATAACTCCATTTGCAGCCCCTGCCACTTTCAAAATGGAGTTGGGCCACCACTGCAAGATGAAAAGATGGATGGAAGGGGGTGTGGTGGCAGCAGCAGTGGGGAGGCAGCATGGTGAGGCTTCTTCCTGGAGAAGCAGAAACCCTTGGGATGTCCCACTGGGGATGCAAGTGATAGATATAAATACTGGCATCCAGACGATCAAACATTTTGCCACAGATAGTACAACTTTAAGCAGAAGAAGCAATTCTGACTTGTGTCAAAGACGTTTTTGCTCCTTAAGATGTTGATTGTAATTCAACATGTGTTTAAAGTATTTGTAAAGTAGGTCTCAGGAGAAGAGTATGACTGCTAGTATGGAGATTTCTTGGTAGTTTTAACCATCCTGGTCTTACACAAAGTAAAATCATGACTGACAAACAACAGGAGGATTGTGAAATTGTAATTTTGGTAGATTCAGTAAACTAAATTTCATTGTTCTTTAATAGAAGGCAAAGCTAAATGGAAAATGCAATGCCCTGTTATACAGAAGATAATGTCATACGAACATTAGGTATATCACAGTAAAAGGAGACTCTGATGTCAACAGGGTCTTTCTGATTTATTTTTCTGTCATCATTATTTCATGGTATTACAAAAACCCTGGCTATACATTATCATATATCATCATCTATACAATCCACTAATTTAGATAAATCTACCATTAAACATAGCCCCAAAATATCACATTTTTCAAAAAGCCAATTTTTTACTTTTTTGCCGAAATAATGAGGCAGTTATACAAATGTACATTTTGTGGCAAAGTCTGTGAATACATTTTACCCTCAGATTTTGCCCCAATTTACAAAACACATTATCCATTTTAATTTTGAAACTTGACATAGCACAAAGTTATCACAAACATTTCAACCTGATTTTTGTGCAGGTACCTTTTATGGAAAACAATCTATATAGATTTGAAGATGCAGTCTCTGCATGCTATTTTCCTACCCTTGCATAAACAGTCAAAGGTTTGTACATTGTGGAACAAGGCACATCCTTTTAAAAGTATAGAGGGAAGGCAATTTTCTGACATCCAGTCTAGGTGCATACATTTTTCATGTATTTGTGACCTTGACAGGCCCCTGTTGGAGATAAGATGCTGGGTTTGATGGGCCTTGATGACACAGCAGGGCTGACTCCATACTGGCCGCCTAGCCCCTGTACAGCTGATCAGTCGGGGCATACAGAGGTAGACCCGATCCTGATCCTGCGATGTCTAGACATGCCTGTGGGATCTGAATTAGGTCTGCGGCCTGGACGTGCAGACTGGATCCCAATTCTGATCGGCCACTCATCCAGTCCACATACCCGGCTAACTCAGCTAGACTCCATCCTTTCCCCACAACCCGACCCTGGATCTGGCCTCCTATGGCCAGGGTCGGGCTGTGGGGATCCCCCTGCACCTCCTTAACTTCTGCCTCTGCCTGGCGCTGCAGTCCACTGATGTCCAGGGGGACTTATTCTACCTCTGAGGTGGAATAAGTCTCCCGTCTCTATGGCCAACCCCGGATGTACAGGGCTGACCTTAGAATCAGCCCTGTACGTCCGGGGTCACTCTCCATCCACCACCTGCCCTTGCTCTGCCTCTGTCGAACCCCCTCCCTCCCACAAACAGAGCTCCCCATACAAATCACCTGTTTGTATGGGAAACTCTGTCCCCGGCAGGCTGCCAGCCATTTAGCAGGTCTCGACATCTGGAACGGACATCCAGACCCGCTAAACAGAGTTCAGAAGGACCCCCTTTCCTCTTATCCATGTAAATTACTTTGAAATTTATCCTCGCAAAATTATAAACAATTCAAATGGGGACCATATAGTCAGTGATTGAATATAAGTAAATATTGGTGTCCTCCTTCTATACAGTTTTCATATTACATGATTTACTGCTATTTATATATTTTTAATTCAAATATTTTATTAGCAGTTTTGAGAAAAAAAATGGAATAATAGAAAAATGTAACAACAACAAAGAAAGAGTGTAAGTAAAGATTATAATAAGATGCATTCCATATTGCACAATACCTAAACATTTCATGCTATTAGAACTGACCCTATTATGAAGCACCAATGTTGAGAATCAGTTAATAGGTTTACACAGTTTAGTTATCTTTAGAACCTCATTGCGTCTTTCAGTAGCAGCCAGCTCATATTTAAGCAGCAAAACTATGCTGTTCCACCAGAAGTAGATATTAAGCATATAAGCATTTTTCCAATGAACAAATATTTGTAGAATGAAAGAGATTAGTAAACAATTCTTAATGCAACTTTGTCAAGTCTACCTCTAGCTGAACTACAGAGCATGCCTTATTTGCAAAATGTCTTTCACTTCTGCTATACCTCTCTCCAAAAAGGCATAATATAGGGATATTCATACACCATGGGAGTCATTTTAAAAGTCTTAGGGGTTTATTTACTAAAGGGTGTTAAGGGAGCCAGTGTGCCGTTAATGTTCATTATCGGCATCCTTGCACCCTTAATGCAGAGAAAAAGTTGATTTAATGTGCATTAAAGGATTCAGCAGCATAAAGGGTGCTGTAGGTGGAGAATGGGCATTAACAGGGTGGAGAGAGGGCATTAACAATGGATGTTCTCTTAATGCCTGTTCCACTAACATATGTTAAAGCCCTTTAATGCTTGGAACCCTAACGCAAAGTAAAACCTTGTGGAAAGGTTGTATTTTGAGGAGAGAGCGTGTATTTTAACATCTGCAATGTAATGCACAGACAGGGGAGACCAACACAGTGATAGCAGTGCTCCATTAGCAGCAATAGCATGTGCCCAAGTATGAAATGGCACTGTATTGATGGTGCAAATGGGGCAAAGGAGGTGGCACATGGGTCATGCAGTGGGGGTTGCTAGTGCACAGGGCGGACCAGGCATCTGTCCCGGTGGCACATAAGAACATAAGATCATAAAATATGTCATACTGTGTCAAACCAAGGTCCATCATGCCCAGTATCCTGTGTCCAATAGTGGCCAATCTAGGTCACAATTACCTATCAGTTTCTCCAAAAGATACAAAGGATCCACAATGCTTCTAATGGGGCAAGCAGTGGATATCCCAGGTCCTCTTTAATAATGGATTGTGGACCTTTACCCAGGAATCTGTCCAACCTCTTTTAAACCCAGCTACACTAGCAATTTTTACTACATCCTCCAGTAAAGAATTCCAAAGTTTGATTACACGTTGACTGAAAAAAATATTTTCTCTTATTAATCTTAAATGGGTTACACTGTAGCCTCATTGTATGTCCTCTAATCTTTCTACATTTTGATAGTGTAAACAATCGATCTATGTTTACCCGTTCCACTCCAGTTATTAATTTATAGACCTCTATCATATTTCTTCTCAGCCATGTCTTCCCCAGGTCAGCTGTGCGCCCCAACCTTTTTAGTCTCTCCTCCTAGGGGTATCCTGCCATCCGCATTACCATCTATGATGTCCGTCATGATCCCACAGTGACAGCGGTGGCACACATGTGCTGCATGGGGCGGCCCAAGGGTCCTGGCATCCCAGGAAGAGATCCTGGCTGCCCCCCTCCCCACTGCCACTGAACCCTGCTGTGGGGGGTTGATAGTGCCAGCAGCTGTAGCTCTCCAGGTAGATGCAACATGCAGAAGCCCAGTGGACTACCACAGTAATGACTGTCATCCTCCCCCCAAGACATATCATTGGCAGGAGGTGATGGGGTCCCTGCAGAGGCAGATGGTTGGGGAGGGGTGTGGCCAACCATATATGCCTTTGCCCCCCCCCCCCCCCAATCTAGACCATGCACCCTAGGCATCTGTGAACCTTCAAGTTGGATGGGCTGGGACTGCGCGCAGGTTTGTCATCATGGTGTGAGGGTGTTGGCAGAGGGGACAGTGTCACCCACCTACAGCAGACCAAAGCCATGTCATGGTCCTGTGCACTGTGCGCATTGCAACATGTGCCAAGGACTGTCAAGGATGGGAAGCATGTCAGCCCCAGGGAATGTTGTAATCATATGGCAGCACTGTTGCTCAATGCACACAATTGGGGTGTATATGAGTACAGGGTCACAGGTTCAGGTCTTGGCTGTGGATCATGCATTGCATGTTTCTGTAGCTAAACTTTAGTCTACAGTGCAGGTACAACACCAGCATGTGCAACCCCCAATGAATCAGCCAGCAAAGGTACAAACACCCATCAGCCACACAGACAGGCTCCACTATCCACAGCTGGATGGAGAGTCAGGCTGATAGCACTGGAACACTGAGCGAGTGTTAACATCAGGGAATGCTACTAGCTCCTACACAATGAGTACACATTAGCAATGGTTGAGCTGATATCGAGACCAAAGTGGCAGGCAGGAATGCCATCCATCCCTATTTATGCACAGCGTGATGATATGAGTCTGTGTGTATGTGTGTGTGTGTGTGTGTATGTCTCTCCATTGTTTTGTGGCTTTCTACACCTCACTGAGCCTCACATTGCCTAAGCTGTTTCCAGCGTTAATCTGCAAATATGCATGAAGAGGAGCATAATATTGTGGGTATGGCCTGAAACAGGGTGGATTAGCCAGGATGTGTCTGCATTGGAGATAGGGTCAATGGCTGAGATGTCGTAGTACCTGTCTGCCACGTGCAAGGACTGGGTGGCCACAGCATGTCATGCTGGGGGGGCACTCTCACTCTGACCAAGCAGTGACCATGGCACGTCTAAGTAACCACAGTTGTCTGGCTCTAGTGATGTGGGTGCACTTCCTGTCCTGGGGGACGGATCACTGAACCAAATGCTGGATGCCCATGCCATTTAGCCCAAGCCTGGGTGTGCATGGTCACTCTGTGGACTGTCCGCAGTTGGTATGTGCATAGCTGGAAAACCCAGTGGTGGGCAGCAGGTGCAATCTGACTGTGCTTGTTGTGGGTGATTGTGAGACCTAAGTGGATGGGACAAGAGGTGTTCCAGACCTACTCCCTGTGATAATGGTAGGACCAGCAGGACTTTAATAACAACCCCATGCAAGCCTAGACACCTACATGGCAGTTGGTGTCCATGGCATCAGCAGTTTAACACTGGGTATTGGCATGGACTGTTCTAGGAGGGTCCCTATCCAACAGAAGCAGGACAAAGGACCAGATGGGACCAGCACATACAGCATGCTACAATTGTGCAGGAAACAAGATGACTAACATAACACACTGCAGACAACACCTGTCATACACTGGCAGTGATGGAGATCTGCAGCACTGGCAGCAGAGATCATCTCCAGCACTGCAAGTTCTGGGGACCAAATGCTGCTCAGTAGCACAGTTGTTAGCTGCTGTGTGCTTGTATCACACACTGTCAGTGCATCTTGCTGAGCTGAAGTGATGGATTAGTGCATTCTCCATTTAGTGATCAGCTGCAGACTGCTGTTCTGCATTTGTACTGCATCATGGGTACTGGAGGATCTAACCTATACCAGCACACATGGCAGGCATTTTAGGCAATGACCTGCAGTCTCTTTAGGCCTGATTCTGTCCAGGACATAGAAGCCTTCTGAACCAGATGTACAGAGGGTGTCACAATTCTGATCCCACGGGGCACATTTAGCCCCACGGGATCAGAATCGTGAACAGTCCTGTAGATGCAGGCTGGGACTGTGATTCAGACTGGCCTGCATGTACAGGACATGCCTGACAAACTCAGTCAGGGCTTTACAATGGATCCACAGCACCATGGCATCCAGTTGCCATGGCACTGCAGCTCCATTGTAAAGCTGTGATCCCGGCTACCGGCTCCTTCAAAGCATTCCCCAGAGCCTGACCCCTAATTCAGCCACCTATGGCCAGGGTTGGGATATGGGGAATGTCCTTGACCCCCCTGCCCCATCCATGCCCTGGGCCTACCAATCCATGACATCTGGGGAAGTTATTCCAACTTGGAGGTAGAATAACTTCCCCATACAAGTCGCCAGCCCTGGATGTACAGGGCCTACATTAGAATCAGCCCTGTACATTGTGGCGGTCGCGCCCCTACCAGGCGGTCGCCTAGTAGGGACGGGAAACCATCTTGAATTCCTCTTTACCAAGGATTGTAGTTGTGTATAGATATAAATGAACCAAGTGGTTGTTTCAAAGCACACAGGAATTTTATTAGCTTCCGTGGCAAGCGGGTAACAAATCTTTAAAGCAGTTGTACACTCAAGTCAAAGAAAATAAAGGATAATCTTCTCCCATTAAAGCAAAGCTTACAACCAGTGTTGTAGTAGAATTATTTACACAGGCTTTCTTTTCTTTTCCCTTTATGATGCTTCTCAATTCCGTAATCATAAAGCACATGTATTTACAATTCCTAACTTCTCACTGCTCTCAGGCTTTCATTACTTAGCCACAATGCACATATCACAGTCCATCTCAGAACAAGCTGAAGTCAGGTCACTTTCTTTACTTCCTACCTCCATGCTTTCTGCTGAGCTGTATCTTGGCAAAGTTTGAAAACGCTTGGGCACTTTATGCTTAATGTCCTTTAACAGGTTAAACAGCCTAGTCCACTGAATGGCCCCTTCTCCTCTAGGTAGGACTTCAATGGGCTTCTCCTGTTCAGTTTCTCCTGAAAACCCCTTCTTCCTAATCCGGGTTTTCCCAGGCCTAAACCTCTCTTCCGAGTCAGAGCAAGAAACCCAGGGTTTTGGCTTTACTGCTTTCTTTCTCCTACCTTGGAGTCTTGTTGCAGCACCTTCCTGGCTGAGGCTTCTGTGGCTTGTGACTCTCTCTGCCTCTGAGCTAGACAGGGAATCAGGGTAAGATCTCCACTTCCCTTCCTGGGGCTTCTGCTGCCTGCAGACAGACCCTTCATCAGAGGAGTCTAAGCACTCTTGCCTTAGCCTTCTCAAAGCCAACATTTCCTCTCTCTCCCTCTTGCCAGTCTGTTTGGTCCTCTGCCTGGAACCTTCTCTGTAGCTTCCTTGGCTGCAGTGCTGGCTGCTCTTGTCTCTGCTGCTGCTCTCTTTGTGGCTGCTTCTCTCTTGGCTGCTTCTTGCTTGGCTGCCTTTCCCTTGGCTGCTTCTCTCAACTTTGTTTGTTTTCTCAAACTTAAATGTTGAGCAGGGCACCTCCCTCTCTGACTCCACCCACTTGTACCTCCTGCTCTTAACTGAGGTTGTCATGGAGTCTGGGAGTGGCTTAAACCTAGCTCTACCCTCTTGGTTTCTCTCAGGGATTTTGCTGTGGTGTATGTGTTCTAGTGCACCCATCCCCCGAAAAGAAGAAAAAGTTCTTCTTTCTCTTTTATTTCCATGCTGAGCTGCACTCTCCTTACCACATATCCCCCCCCCCCTTAGACTATTACGGGCTGGCGCATTAACCCACGAACAGCACGTAATACGAGATAAGGCGTCAGCATTTGTGTGGAGCTTCCCGGCCCTATGTTCTATTTTAAAGTCAAACTCCTGCAGGGCCATATACCACCTTGTCAACCGAGCATTACTGTCCTTCATCTTATTTAGCCATTTAAGTGGGGCGTGATCCGTCACCAGTAAGAACCTCCGTCCAGTTAAATAAAATCTCAGCGAATTTATTGCCCACCTTATCGCAAGGCACACACGCTCAACTGTTGAGTATTTTTTCTCTGGAGGAGTTAGCTTGCGACCGAAAAACATTACAGGATGCTCAGACCCTTCCTGCTTCTGTGACATCACGGCCCCTAGGCCTGTTTCCGATGCATCAGTCTGAATGATAAAAGGTAGACTAAAATCCACCCCCCGTAATACTGGTGCTTCACACAATTTTTCTTTCAACACACCAAAGGCCTGCTCCGCCTCCTGAGTCCATTGTAATTGATTAGGGGCATTCTTTTTGAGCATTTCAGTCAGCTCCGCCGCTTTAGTTGCAAAATGCGGGATAAATCGCCTATAATAACCCACTAATCCCAAAAAACTCCTAAGATGTTTTTTTGTTAAAGGTCTTGGAAAGTTTTTTACACTTTCCACCTTGTCAAGAAGAGGTTTAACCATACCTTGGCCAACCAAGTGACCCAGATACTTCACCTCGGAGGCCCCAAACATACATTTAGCGGGATTTAAGGTAAGTCCCGCTTGCCTCAATGCCCCCAACACTGCCTTAATACGGACCAAATGTTCATCCCACCTTGAACTATGGACAACGATATTGTCTATATAGGCCGCTGCATATCGCTGGTGTGGGCGCAGGACCATGTCAACCAGCCTTTGACATGTCGCTGCCGCTTCATGGAGGCCGAAAGGCATCCGACGAAATTGAAAAAGCCCTATTGGGGAACTAAATGCAGTTTTTGGCCTAGATTCCCTGGTGAGGGGAATCTGCCAGTACCCCTTTGTTAAATCTAAAGTGGTCAGATATGTGGCCTGGCCTAGACGATCTAAGATCTCCTCTATCCGAGGCATAGGGTATGTGTCAAAACGTGAGATGTCATTCACTTTTCGGAAATCTATGCAAAAACGCATAGACCCATCAGGTTTAGGGACCAGGACTATTGGATTGTTCCAAGGGCTTTTTGAAACCTCGATTACCCCCATCCTTAACATCTCCTGTATTTGGGTAACTACCTCCCTCTGCTTTGCCTCAGGGAGCCTGTAAGGTTGCTGGCGGACTATTTCGCCGGGCGGCGTCACAATTTCATGCGCGACCAGCCCTGTTTCCCCCGGCACCGGGGTAAGGACATCCGAGAAGTCTTTAATACCCTGGACAACTCATTTTGCTGAGCCCAAGAGAGCCTTTCCCCAATCCTATAAACAGGATCTACACTACCTTTTTCAAGTTGGGGTCCCAGATCGTCCTCCTCTTTTTCTATACAACAGGCCGTTAGCCCCTCTATTTCAGCTATGCCTGTGGAACCGAATCCCCTGGAGTCCCTGGTGGTAGAGGAGAGCTCATCCACCTCCTCTATGGGCAGAAAACCTACCCTTTCACAAATTAATTGTGCCACTCTATCTCCTACGTCCACTCTAAAGCTTTCTTGTGAGAAATTAAAAAAGAGGACCTTCAATTCCCCCCTATAATCGGGATCTACAACCCCTGCGCCTACATCTATAAAATTCTTAAGGGCGAGGCCAGATCTGGGCGCAATCCGTCCGTAACACCCGGGCGGTATTTCTACCCGGAGTCCGGTGTCCAATATGGCCCTCCCTTGTTTTGGAATGACCACCGCTACCGCGCTACAAAGATCCAGACCAGCAGTTTGTTCAGTAGCCCGCTTGGGAATTCTCGCCTCAGGGGTAGTCCTACAGAACCTTATCACAAATTTCTGTTTTGGCACTTGTTTTTCCCTCTGAGCATCTTCTGACCTCCCCGGGTTTACTCTCTTTCCGAACAAGGGAGCGGGTACTATTCCCCCTGTATCAGCCCTGGGGCGTACAACCTGTTCCCTCTCATCCTCCCCTGAAGGGTTAGTGTCTGTGCGTGTGGTTACCAGGCCTATTTCCTCCTGCAGCTGTTTCTCTACCCCCTTCCTGAACTGGGACCAGTCACGGCCCAATATCATATCATGTGGGAGTCTAGGTATCACCGCTACTGCTACCTCCCTTCCCACTTTCTCCTAGTGAGTACCTGGTGGCCCCTTACATCAGAATCCTAGGCTTATCCCCCTCTAGCCTACGGGTTACCTGATTCTGATGCAGGTCTTCGCTTTACCACCAGACAACAGCGCTCCGGATCCGACTCCACTCTGGATTTTCCCTCCGCGTTTTCTCTCGGTCCGGTCACTCCATCCTTCCTGGATCTTCCTCGTCCCGAGGTACAAGCTTGGAGACGCACCACTTGACCGCTGGAATGCTGAATCCGAAAAACTACGCCACCTGTGGCGGTCACGCCCCTACCAGGCGGTCGCCTAGTAGGGACGGGAAGCCATCTTGAATTCCTCTTTACCAAGGATTGTAGTTGTGTATAGAGATAAATGAACCATGTGGTTGTTTCAAAGCACACAGGAATTTTATTAGCTTCCGTGGCAAGCGGGTAACAAATCTTTAAAGCAGTTGTACACTCAAGTCAAAGAAAATAAAGGATAATCTTCTCCCATTAAAGCAAAGCTTACAACCAGTGTTGTAGTAGAATTATTTACACAGGCTTTCTTTTCTTTTCCCTTTATGATGCTTCTCAATTCCGTAATCATAAAGCACATGTATTTACAATTCCTAACTTCTCACTGCTCTCAGGCTTTCATTACTTAGCCACAATACACATATCACAGTCCATCTCAGAACAAGCTGAAGTCGGGTCACTTTCTTTACTTCCTACCTCCATGCTTTCTGCTGAGCTGTATCTTGGCAAAGTTTGAAAACGCTCGGGCACTTTATGCTTAATGTCCTTTAACAGGTTAAACAGCCTATTCCACTGAATGGCCCCTTCTCCTCTAGGTAGGACTTCAACGGGCTTCTCCTGTTCAGTTTCTCCTGAAAACCCCTTCTTCCTAATCCGGGTTTTCCCAGGCCTAAACCTCTCTTCCGAGTCAGAGCAAGAAACCCAGGGTTTTGGCTTTACTGCTTTCTTTCTCCTACCTTGGAGTCTTGTTGCAGCACCTTCCTGGCTGAGGCTTCTGTGGCTTGTGACTCTCTCTGCCTCTGAGCTAGACAGGGAATCAGGGTAAGATCTCCACTTCCCTTTCTGGGGCTTCTGCTGCCTGCAGACAGACCCTTCATCAGAGGAGTCAAAGCACTCTTGCCTTAGCCTTCTCAAAGCCAACCTTTCCTCTCTCTCCCTCTTGCCAGTCTGTTTGGTCCTCTGCCTGGAACCTTCTCTGTAGCTTCCTTGGCTGCAGTGCTGGCTGCTCTTGTCTCTGCTGCTGCTCTCTTTGTGGCTGCTTCTCTCTTGGCTGCTTCTTGCTTGGCTGCCTTTCCCTTGGCTGCTTCTCTCAACTTTGTTTGTTTTCTCAAACTTAAAAGTTGAGCAGGGCACCTCCCTCTCTGACTCCACCCACTTGTAACTCCTACTCTTACCTGAGGTTGTCATGGAGTCTGGGAGTGGCTTAAACCTAGCTCTACCCTCTTGGTTTCTCTCAAGGATTTTGCTGTGGTGTATGTTTCTAGTGCACCCATCCCCCGAAAAGAAGAAAAAGTTCTTCTTTCTCTTTTATTTCCATGCTGAGCTGCACTCTCCTTACCACAACATCCAGGGCCAGCAACTGCCCACTGCCCGCCCTAACTCTACCCCCGTCTAACTTCCCCGTACAACCGGCGGGGAAGTTAGATGCCAGCGGGGAGGGCCACAAATAGTGAGGATTAGTGGGAATGGACGTCCCGTTGGGACATCCATCCCTGCTATTAGTGGGACAGAATAACTCCCTTTGTATACAGCCATTGCTGCACAGAGCAGTGTGGAGGTGTAGCCTACTTGTTAGTGCAATGTCTCCATAAGCAGGGGACAGGGGTTCAGTTCCTACCTATTCTTTTTGTGACTATGTGCTACTCAGATCATTTTCATGCCTGTAACAATCAGGGCTGTGCTCTGAATGGAAGACACACAGCCTTATAGTTTTTTATGCATTCTGCCCACAATTTGGGCCAGCAAACAGACTATTTGCCATTATGCCCTTCTGACAGCATGGCTTTATTGGCATCGCAGGGAGTTATACATGTTCACCCTACATGTGTCTGGCAACTACTTAGAGGTGCGGTGTAATGGTCATGGCATAGGCTTGGGACCCAGAGTTTGAGGCCCACCAGCACTCCTCTTGTGACATTTTGGAAGGTTTTACTGTGCAGTTTAATATATGCAACACCCTTCATGGATTGCCCACACCTCCTTCTGACCTTGGGCAGGCCACCTACCTCTCCGTTGCTTCAGCTGACTGCAGGTTTTTACAGTCCCTGTTTTTTATCAGACATTACAACTTCTTTGTTAAAAGATATCCCAATGTGACTGCACTGATACAGTGGTATACTACCATGTAATTACATGCATTCAGTTGTAACCTACTTAGGCAACATGAGTCATGTATGACATCATGTCTGTTACAGTACAGCTTTGGCTCCATTACATCTCTGCAGTACATGCAGACACATTCTATCCCTGGGAGAGCCACCTGCAGGTATCACCTCATGTCTGTACATGCCCCATTTGCCCAGTTTGGATGACACCTGTACAGCTGTTATCTGCATATTTGTCTGAGCTGTTGTATGGTGACTGTGTGGCTGGGACAGGTGTAAGTCCCACATGTCTTGTATCAGGCCTTCCAAGAGACACTGGCACACGTTTTCATGCACAGTACAAATATGTTGAGGATGGTCTCTACGGCACATTGGTGCTGCCAGCCCATATCACCCTGTCCTCTGCCATCATCCTCCTTTCAGCCCATCCATCTGTCTCTGTCAGCTGTGTGTAGTCATGTCTTCTTGTACAAGCTGCTACACCATGGCTTACACTGGTACTCTTTTCCGTATTTCATATCTTTACACATGCCTCTCCTGTGCCTGATCTGCATGTCACCACTCCTACTCTGTCCTCCTGTCATTGCACACATCCTGCCACTTCTGGCTCCGCTGGGAGACACGTCTTCCCCATCCCATGTCATACACTGACATTGCACCATTTTACACTGGAATCCCCCTGTGCATCGGTACAGCTACCTCCCACATGCTCATCCACTTTACTGGCTGCCACGTAGGGTGCCCATGGATATGGCAGGTCCATGAGCTCCCAGCTGTCCTTCCATTCATCACCTTTATATTGAAATTCCTTGGTGCTCCTTTTTCCAGCATGAGTTACAACCATTTTCAGACATTAAGGTGCATGCCGCCCAATTTCCTATTAACGCATGTTAAATGGCCCATAGCGCCTTTACGCAAGAATGCCTCCTACCCACCCAGTGCCCTTTATGCATGTAATACCCTTTAGCACTGCCGTTAACCCCTGTTACTTTAAGGCCCTTTAGTAAACATACCCCCAAGAGTAAATTTAGCATGCCAGCACTAATTTCCGAAGTTCACACAACAAAGACTCTAATTAGGAAATAGTAGCACCATAAAGTGGGCTATTTTCGTGTGGCACAGAGGTGGAATGCCCGTGTGTGTATGTTCTGGTGCAGAGGTGTGAGGTACTTGTGTATGCATAGCTTAGAGGTAAGGTGTCTGTGTGTGTGTGGTTTCTGTTGTGCAGAGGTGGGGGGGTGAGTGTGTGGTATGGGGGACAGGGGACGGTGGACGGCTTTCCTTGGTACTCCTTTATCCAGCATTAGAGTTACTGCCATTTTTGGATGTTAAGATGCATGCTTGACACCTTAACGCCTAATATCCTGTTAATGCACGTTAAATGGCCCATAGCGTCCTTTATGTCGGAATGCCCCTACCTGTCCAGCCCAACTTTATACATGTAACTCCCTTATTGCTGCAATTAACACGTTACCTTAACGCCCTTTAGTAAAAAAAAACCCCTTAGTCACAATTTGGATCTCCAAAAATGTTCATGCAAATTTCCAAATCACAGAGATATTCCCAAAACCATTTTATAAATGGCTTTTAAGGATATCCCCAGTGCAGGGACTGTCAAGTAGTCAGGGGGTATGGAAAAGGTATATCTGGAGCAATGCAATTGTAAGACATCCAGAGGGTGTAGAGAATATGGCACTCCAGCATCCCTATTACTCTCCACAATCACAATGATAGCAGCAGTGGAATTCAAACTTTCATCCTAGGCCACCACTCTAACCATTAAGTTATTCCAAGAGCTCCCTGGCCTTGAATACTATTCCAGGGATATCTATGTAGACTCCCCACAGATGTCTATATTGGTCACATCCACATTTGTGAAATCATGCCTGAACTTGCACATGCCTGCTTTTTTTTTTTCAGATGTTCTAGCTTGGCCTTCTCAGATTGCACTGGGAAGGGATCTGCTGGCTTGGACTTTCCAAATTGTACTTGGATGTCATTTGTAAAATGTGCCTTCATATGTGTGTAGCCCATGGCCTGTCCTCACAATTGTTATAAGGGATGGCGTATCATTTTGTATCTTTTATATATTTATATATTTATGTATTTATTGTTTTTATTATTTAAATAACATTTGAATGTATTTATAAGTCTGTAATATGTTTTTTGATATGATTTTTAATATGATGATTTTGGTTTTATTTTTATCTTTTATATAGGCCAATCCCCTGATGAAGGCAGTGCTGAAACACGGCTATGTTGGGTGGCCTCTTGCAGCCCTCCTAGGGGTGGATCAATTAATAAAAGTAGTTTGAATTCACCCTTCGCTCTAGCCTGGTGATAATATGCCTCTTGGCCATCTCCGAAGAGAAACTCAAAAGGCAAAATCCCCATGGAAACCTGAGGTACCTCATGGATGGCAAACATCAAATAGGATAGGAGAATGTTCCAATTTTTCCTGTCCTCCTGCACAAACTTTTTAAACTTCTGTTTCAGAGTTTTATTGAATCGTTCAATGAGGCCATCTGTCTGTAGGTGATATACTGATGTTCGCAGCATCTTGACCTTCACCAAGACACACACTTGCTTCATCACCTTGAATTCAAAGGGTGTTTCTTGATCTGTAAGGACCTCATTGGGTATTCACACCCAAGAGAATACTTCCCAGAGGGCATTCATGATCATAGTAATCTTCATATTCCTTAGAGTGATGGCCTCCAGGTATCGGGTAGTGTAGTGCAGTATGTCTAAAATATACTTGTTGCCTCAGGTAGTTTTCTCCAAGGGTCCTACCAGATTCATAGTCACTCTTTCAAATGGTGTTTAAATGATGGGCATAGGCACTAGAGGAGTTATCGGACTCTGACAGGGTTATGAAGTTGGCAGGGTGAGGCATGACTGACAATATAACTACACCTGTTTATGGACCCCAGGCCAGAACAATCATGCTAAAACACACTCTAGTGTTTTCTCCACCCCCAGGTGTCCCCCTAATATATTGGCTATGGGCCAGTGATAACATCTGCTGATGACAGGGCCGGGGAACTATCAATTGTTCTACCTCTTGCACCTCTAGGGCACCCTCGGCCACTCTGTATAATAAATTTCTCTTTAGCACAAAATAGGGAAAGGTTTTGCAGGTGACCTTCTGTTACCTACTGATAATCCATATACCTCCAATTGTATTTGGGTCACTACCATTGAGTCCTGAGCTATCCCCAGGGGTTTCTTCCCTTGGCTCTCCCTCCCCAGATCCCTCACCAATAGCTGCCCCCAGATTCAGTTGGTAGCGTAGCTTTTCCCAGTGAAGCAAACTCCAGGACTTAGCAGGCTTGGGATTCTTGACATACTGTAGAGATCCGGGTCTTCCAGAAGGAAGATCTCTGGGAAATCTTCTTAGTCCAACTTAGCAGAAATGTCACTTAGCTGGGCCCATATTAGTCCAAAGTTTGGGAAATCTCAGATGATCACCACTGGATAAAGGAGTCAGGGCAGCACCTCAATCTTGAATGTGGCTTATCCTTCTGGAGACTTAAGTGAAACCTGTGCCATTGCATACTGCCTCTGGTCTCCACGTACATAGGTCAGTGTTACTGTCTTTGCATAATCAATTTGAATTCAGGTTACAGTTTCCCTGTGAATGAGAGTCCACATACTCCCAGAGTCTATCAAGGCCTAGAAGAAGTTTCCCTCAAGCTTCATTGGAATCATAAAGTTCTGTGCTCATGGGTGAGGAGTGTCCACAAAAGTGCAGGTGCAAAGGGTGGTTAGACTGTCATCCATGGGTTCTTCTGTACCCAGGGGATAATGCTGAGCAAAGTGCCCCAGACTCCACACCTAAAACAAGTTAAGGTTCATGACTGGAGTCAGGCCCTCACCTAGGAGGATGACTTTGGAGGTTGGAAAATGGGAGTCAACATCCATTCTGGTATTCCCTTCCATCCTCTTGAGCTGACAGGGGGCTTCTTCCACTTCTCACTGTGCACTTCAGTCACTGGATGGGCTTCATGATACCTCTTAGCTATTTCCAGTGCACTCTCTAGTGTAAGCATAGGGTGCTAATATTGAGGCAGTCAAGCCCCCCAAAAACTGTTCCAATAGTACAATCTTGGCTATCTCTGACCCAGTCTTTTCTTTAGGTTGCAGCCACTTCCATGCAAGATCTTTCAACTGTTAGAGGCACCTCCAAAGGTTCTCTTTAATCTGATATATGTTTCTCCAAAAATACATAATATAGGTACATTCATACACTATGGACCTCTAAAAATGTTTATGCAGACATCCAAATCACAGAGACATCCCAGGAGCCATTTTATAAATCCCCAGGGATCCCCTTTCTAAATCAGTTGTAGTAGGCCTCTGGGGTACAGCCGGCCTGTTCCAGTATGGTGCCTTTGACAGCTACATATGTAGCTCACCCATCTGGGTTGGCATCCTAGATGTAGCCTGACTGCTGCCCATCAGCAAATTCCCCAAATAGGTAGTCCATGTCACCTCTGGCCACCCAGCCATGCAGGAGGTTCATTTAATGTTCACCAAAAAGTGGTCTGGTTCATCTTCTGCCATGATTTCAAGAAGCACTAGTGCTGAAAGGTGTAATTGTAGTGTCTGCAGGGCCTGGGTCAACTGAGTTAGGGAACTCTTCTGTACGTCTTCCTGTGCTAGAAGAAGATCCTGTATCTGCTGCTACTGTTGTTGCTGCCCTTCCAGCAGGGTATGTTGAAACTGCTGCTGACATTGTTGCTGTCACTGTTGCTGTTGCTGCTGATTATGTTGCTGTGGCTGCTGACCTTCTGCCAGAATCTGGAGGAGAGGTTCCATCCTGGCTTGTCACTGTTTTCTTGCAATACCACCACAGTTTCGTCTTCTGCAACTGTGTCAACCCTGCAATATTCCAGCTTTAGCAAACTTTCTGCTGCCTCTAGTGCACAAAATATAACTTGCCTGGTCAGCATTGACTATACCTTCTTCAAGCTCCCCAACTAGGGTGAGGCTAACCTTCTTAGCCTATACAAACAAACAAAAAATCCTGACCTGCTGTAGAGGCCCAGTCCTGCAGGGACATGGATTTGCCCTCAGTCATGTGATTGGAGGAAATCCCCAAGCTGCCACCATATTTTGTAGCTGCCCCAGCTTGTTAAACCTCCACAAGCTGGTTTTCCTGGCCCTTCCTCCAGTTCCATTTAAAGTTCCTACCTCAGAACTCCTTTGCACGGCTTGCCTTGGAAGGACTTCTGGCTCCAGGGGCCTCTTTCCCTCCTGCAGCCTGATGGGTTCTTAACCTCTTCCTGTGAGCCACGCCCTCCCAGGCCTGAACTCTGGGCTGCAGACTCTCAAGGGGACTGTTGATAATCCCTTTGGAAAGAGACGGGTAACATTCTATAGACTCCATCACACTTATAAAATAATACTACACAGTGGACAATTGTGAGGGCCTGGGGATTTCTAAGCTGTAAATAAGGTTCTTTTGTTATTTTTAAATGCAATTGAACTCCTATTAATAGAGTGATTCAACTGCCATATAAACACATGTGTTGCGTGTATTCCAAATCTGGCAATAATATCCCCATATGACAAAAATTCCTCATCCACCCACCCCCATCTGTTGTGCCAAGGTCCATATACCAAAACAATGACAAGCAGGGTAATCAATGACTTTGTTTTCAATTTTGAATATAGAATTGTGCCCCCAGGGAATTTTTGAATTCCTATATAGCTCCAATAAGGCTAAGAGCATAGCCAAAATTGGAGCAGCCTCCTGTTGCCTGCTAGATAAAGTAAAATCTCAAAGGATTAGGGGGCACAAGTTCCTCCTCTACTCACAACCAAGAAGCAGTCTATTCCAATATCAGGCCAGGCACCTATCCAATAAGCTACATATCTGGGTAGGTTAGCTAAATAGAATTAAAAAAAAATCTGGAAACCCTATTTTGCCATCTTCCCAGTCAGTTTTCAGCTTTCATAATGTAATCCTGTGATATATACCTTTCCAGAGGAAACTCACAAGAATCTTCTCTAAGTGAATATCATGACTATTTGAACATATCTTGAGCAACATGCTTAGTAAGAAGTTGATCTGGGAAAATAGTATCATCTTGATCACTTCTGTTCTATTCCACAATAATGTAAAGTGGCAGACCAACTTTCCACGTAGCTGCCATTACTCATTCTATAATGGCATAAGCTGTTCAATAAGCTTCTCAGCATCCTTATTAAACAATATCCCTAAATATCTATAGAAGGGCCTATTGAAATGCACAGTCTCGCATGGCATCCTGAATAGTAAAGTCATTTATTGACATTGCTTCTGATTTTTCCCAATTAATTTTATATCTATAAAATCAAGAACAAAAACAAATCACCTCTATTAACTTAGGAAGGGAAGTTGCAGACTCCGTTAAAAATAACAAAATATCATATCATATACTATAATTTTACATTCAAAATTAGAGCCACTCATTCCCTGTATGAAAGGAGTCTGATGGCAGCTAACAGAAAAGGCTCTAGGGCCAGGTTAAGCAGTAACCATGTCAAAGGGCAGCCTTGCTGGATACCTCTTTCCAATATGACTGGAGCCAGCAACTGATTATTGAGTCTACAACGAGTCTAGATTAAGGGGCATTGTAGAGAAATTGAATCTATTGTGTAAAGGTCTGCCTGCATCCAAACCACTCCAGAATTCTCTACAAGTATTGCCATTCCACAGAGTCAAAGAACTTTTCAGTATCTAATCAGAATGAAAAAGTAAGAAACTCTTTGATCATAGTAAAGGCCAATATGTCATGGAACAGCGAGACATTGTTGCCTATGTAACAGCCTGTCTTAAACCTATCTTGTTCAGGACCAATAAGAGTTCCCAACACCTTAGACAAAATTTTACAATCTATGTTCAGTAGTGAGATTGGATGGTAATTTTGGATCAGCTACAGTATATGTCCCTGCCTGGCTTTGGTATCAATATTATATGTGCCTCTGCAACGATGCTATTGCTAGGATGGTTCTCAAAAGGTTTCTGAACTTTCTCAAATAATTTACCAGAAAGTATAGAACTGGACTATTTCTAGAATTCAACCATGTCTCCATTTGTTCCAGGGGCTTTATGACAAGACATGGAGTTGATACCATGCTGAATCTCCGCTACCAAAATAGGGGTTTCCAATACCGCCTGGGTAGATTCTTCCATGGTAGGATATACTAAGGGGGTCAAAAACACCTCAAGATAATGCTCTTCCTCAGGCACCTTTGTGTAAAATAGGGTAGAATAACATTGCTCAAATAATTGCCACCAAGTTTTACAAAAGTCATGTTACTGAAATAAAAATAGTCATTTCTTATCCATTTTTATATGCTGAACACGAATATGACAGTGAAATTGCAAAGTTGGCTCTAGGTTTTTTGTAATCTACAAGAATTAATGTTTACATCACGAAATGCATGTCAATAGTAAATATAATAGACCTTTGGTTAATACCTGTAAAAAACAAGTCATAGGGGTATGTTTACTAAACTGCGTTAATGTGATTCGCGTTAGGAGCCGCGTTAGTGGAAGAAATGCCAAAAAAGGACATGGGCGGTACATCGTTACCGATAACGCGCGTTATAAGGCACTGCGCAGCAACAATCGTTACAGGGCGCGTTACTGCGCATTAAGCTTAAGAAGGCGCGCAGACACCCAAGTACAGAAACAGAGCTGTAGCACAATGGTTACTACACAGACTGATGGTACAAGGCTCATGGGTTTGATTCCCAGTGTGCCTAATGAATAAGGCTGGCTGAGGTGTCATGTGTAACCCTTGAAAGGCCTACTGTAATATTGTAATCCACATTCTGCAGCCAGGTTAATGTTTGCATATGTCAGGAAAATTGTACCCATCTTATTCAATATGTTCCAATAGTAACATTCCCTCTGGCATGGTCATGTATTATATACCATTTGATAGGAATATTTAGGCAGAAGTTTGGATCCCGAAAGTTTTGGGCTTGGCCTGGAAAGGGTTAAGTATTGGGCTGTGAGGAAGTTTAGTTGTACTTTAATAGTGCTGCCAGCAAACACACCCTCACAGTGGTGTTACCTAAGGTGCCACATAAGGCACCCTAGAAGGCACTCCATAGGGCACATAATAAAGTACGCTGTCTGCCAAGGCACCCTATAATGTCCCCATAGGACACCATATAAGGCACCTTATAAGGCGCTTTATAGGGTGCCCTATAGGGCGCCTTATGAGCCACCCTAAGGTGACAGTACCCTGAGGGTGTTTCTGCTGGCAGCACTAATATACAATAAAAATAGACAATGCCTAAGACAGCCCTATCAATGAACCCCACTGTGGGTTTTGAACCCATGATCTCTGACTTTATGGGCAGTGAAGTAACCAGTGGGCTAGAGCTGCTAACAAACACTTGGCTGGCTACAGGAGGACTGCACAGCACCACACCCACATTCTGCTGTGGTTACCAGGATAGGGTCAACCCATCCGTACCCAGGATGCACAGCACATGTAAATCAGCAGTCTACAGATGATCACAAGATGGGGTATGCACCCCACAGCACCTCAGCCTGGTAGGGGGTGCCGACGGTGTGTGTTAGTGGCACAGAGTAGCTACAGACCGTCACAGTGTGCAGGTCCTGTGCTTACCCTGAGGGAGAGGTATGGTGCCCAGAACCATTTATTTATTTTTATTTATTTATACATCTTTTCTATACCGCCACTTCCAGAGATCAGTGGCGGTTTACAGGTAACATAAACTTTAATAATAGAGTACTATTATTTTACATAGAACAGATTTAGAACAATGAACATTCAACTATTAATTGTAACTTATATATACCAGGAGATAGTAAGAGGTAGGAACATTTGAACTGGGTAAGAATTAGATAATGTTTTAAAAATACTACCAACAGTATAACAGTAAAGGGATATATTTACAATATATTACAGTTTTTCACATTAGCGACAAGTAATTGCTTTCAAAGAGTAAGCTTAAACTAGGTGAGCAATGTGAAATGTGTGGGAAAGATTTTATGCTTGTCTAGGTAGGGTCATTAAGTGACTGATGATCGGTGTTTTTCTCAGTGTTAGGATTATCTTCAATGTGAAGGTTATTGTAGTGCAGAGTGAATAGATGGGTTTTTAGGTTTTTTCTAAATAATTGTCAGCACCTGACTTTGCTGAGATAGGCTATGCTGCAGGTCCCCATCAGTGCCAATGTGTGATAGGTAGTCCTTGCAAACACTCCTAGGATATGCCTGTGTTCATCTGTATGTCAAATCTAGCCCTTGTGGACTATGATGCACCCAGAAAAGTGCATACCCTGTGTGGGTGCCATGGTCACATGATGTAAGTTAATGGGGGCGTTGGGACCCACAGGGAGATTACATACCACCACCCAATGCACCCTCTGGGGCTCAGGGTGGGGGAGAGGATCTCCCGCCAACAGATCCACTTTCTAAACCCCTGCAATGGTGGCAGAAGAGGGAACCATCACCCCAGTCCTGCTAGGGATCAAACACCCTACAGGGCAGGCAATGCAGAGCTGTACACATCCATAAAGCAATAGCAGACAGAAGGCCTAGAAACACACAGCTGCCCACCCCCCTCGTCTGACATTCTCCAGCAGCAAGCCTCCAGCCGCTGCACCCTGCAAAGTGTTCCAGCAACTCACATACTAGCTGCAAACAGTCTGCTAGCTAGTCCATAATGCAGGGGTGGGGAACCCTGGTCCTGGAGAGCCGCAGACCAGTCAGGTTTTCGGGATATCCCTAATGAATATGCATGAGAGATATATGCATTAGAGATATCATGCCAACCTGACTGGTTTGTGGCCCTCCAGGGCTGGATTTGGAGACCCCTGCCTTACACCTCTGTCATTTAAGATTGTGAGTGGGCAAGGTGCAGATGTCCAAGACATCAAAAAGGTTAGATAGAATGTGTCACATTCCTCCTCAATTCTCACCACCACCAAAATATTGTCTATTAGACAACCAGGGTAAAATGTAGGGTAAAATGTAGGTGTTTTGGGCATGTTTACGTCATCTGCAAGAAAGGTTCTGTCTGTATTAGCACATTATAGTAGTGGGTAAAATATGAGGACTGGGTTGGCAGAAACCACAGCTGGGACTTGAACCTGTGACCTTCTGAATACACTGGTTTTATGCACTGCACCACCATGTTATCACAGAGATGGTGCATTCCCTGATGATACCATGACTGTTGGTCAGACAGGGCCTGTCTGTTGCAGTGCATGGCACCCACCTACACAGGGCTAGGCCACGGTCTGCTCTGGGTAGCTGCCACTGCCCCCTCCACCACCAGTATCCCTCAGCCACCATGCTGACATACCCTTCTGCTGGTGGAGCTGGTGGTGTGCAGTCTCAGGCCATCCAGTGTGCAGGTAGGCGGCTGCCTATGGTGCTGGTTCTGGGGTAGGGGTGCCTGCATAGACATCCATGCTCCCCCCCAGCCCCGCCTGCCAATGTTCCGTGCCCTTGGGGGTAGCTGTTCGGTACTATCCCCTGTGACACTTTGGGAAACACACTCGTGCCCATGTTGGGCCTTCAGCAGTTGCTGTCTGGCTGCTCTGCTGCTTCAGAATTCGTATGGGCCACCTAGGCATCACCCTAGTCCTCACTGTGGCCCAGCTCCACCACAGTATGGATAGGGTGGCCTGCGGCCCTCTGTATCCCCTTCTCCGGCATCTGTCCAGTTGCCATTCCGACATGCCCGCCCTGATGTTGCGGGACATGTGCACGCCATAGGAACTCTGTCCGATGGTGGGGAATCCCCTGAGCAGCGCTATTTCACTGTGGGCTCATTCACCTTGTATGGGGACGGAGTATAGACCCTTCCACGATTTATATCTGTTCTATGGAGCTAACTCGGGGGGGTGGGGGAGGGGTTGATGTTTCTCATTGATACCACTATTGGCCAGCTTGGTTATTGTTTTTTTCCAGTTTGTTGGGGTCATTTTCAATGTTTCTGTGCCCTTTTGTTCTGTGCACATGTATCACACTTATCACTTTGTTTTGGTTTCCCTGCCTGGGCTGTACATTGCTGACACTGAAATGGTTTCTCTCTCCTGTAATGTGCATTTAACGGCAGGCTTTCATTCGTGTTGGAATTCAGCTCTGAAAATCAGCGCGTTAGTGTGAGGGGAGCCTCTCCCCGCCCACTCTCCGCCCACTGACCCCTTCTCTCCGCCCTCTCTCCACCTTCTGGGGTGTTTTACCGCACCGCGGGGCATTACGATCGTTAGCACATCATAACGCGCGTTATGTAACGTTAACGATTGTTTGCACATCATAACGCGCATTATGATGCGCTAACGATCGTTAACATTACATAACGCGCGTTATGTACGATTACCGCAGTTTAGTAAACATACCCCATAGACTACTTCTTAGATTTTTTCGCCTGTCTCTTGTACAGCTGTTCGGGAGCTTCTCTGAGGAGTGTCCAGCAGTAGTCAGCCAGCATTGTAGTGGATTATTTTCCCTGGTATCTTTACTCCATCATTGTGATATCCTGGTGAAAACGTTTGCCCTGTTCATCACTAACCATACCACAGTTGTCAGGAAAGAAATTGAGATGGGAATCAAGGAAATGGATCTTTAGAGATATATTGCAGCCAAGTTTCTGATACTGCATCAGCATGTCTTCTACTAGTTCCTTGTAATTTTTTGCCCTAACATTCCCGAGAAAGTTTGTTGACATTAGGTGAAAAGCATTCCATTCTGGTTTTGCATCACCCTGCAGCAAGTTGTTGAACCGGTCATCTTTGAAGAGCTCGCGAATCTGAGGACACACAAAAACTCCCTCTTTAATCTTTGCTTCACTGAGTCGAGGGAATTTTTCATGCAGGTATCGGAAAGCTGGCGAAGTGCGGTCCATGGCTTTCACAACGTTTTTCATTAAACCTAGTTTGATGTGAAGGGGTGGTAGCAAGATTTTGTGAGCCTCAACCAGAGCTGGGTGCTGGATATTCTTCTCTCCAACTGTTACATTTTGTCTGTGATTCCATTCCTTCCGCAAGTAGTGCCAATCCCTTGCTCAGCTATCCCACTCAGATAAGAAACACATGTATTTTATATATCTCTGCTGCAGTCCCATTAAAAGGGCAACTACCTTCAAGTCACCACAGAGGTGCCAGCTGCACTTGTTATAGTTAATGGAAGTCAGTAGATGCTTTAAGTTATCGTATGTCTCTTTCATGTGGACGGCATGCGCTACTGGAATAAATGAAAGACGGTTTCTTTTTTTTTAAACTTTTATTTTCATTTTGCAACAAACAAAAGAAACAACACACCAAAAAAGACAAAACAAGCATACAATAAGGAAAAGTAAACCCATTACCCCCCACCCCGATGCTTCTTCTCTACCCGATTATATCAGCATGTGAGCGCTTCCAATTAACAGTGATTATACATCAAACGATCAAAAGAGTATCTACAATACAGCATGATCATGAGACAAAGATATATACAAAGTCAGACAGTCAAATGAGAGCATTTAGCAAAATGTACATAGTCATTGAGCAGCTTCCATTGAGACCAATGAGAAGGAGTCTGAACGGAGAAAGCGAACAGACGAGGTATTTGTTCATATTTACTGTAAAGACAGGCATGATTCCACCAGTCATTGGGGCTCAAATGGGAGCTAAGCTTCCAGTATTACTTAAGTAGGGAAATACTTAATTAGGGAAATAGCAATGCTAAGCATAAAGTTCGAAAGGAGATAAGCCATTTTTGGGAGAGAGGGGATCCCCGCAACTGGGCGAAGTCCCACTATCCTCCAAGAAAGGGGCTCCTGAGAGTGCGAGATAGACTAAATACGACCCCAGACCCGACGCCAGTAATACTGTAGTGCGGGATATTCATGCATAACATGAGGCAATGAACCAATGGCCGCGGGACGTGTCCAGCAACCATTGCCCTGAGTAGTGTTCCATTTGTCTAATCTGTGAGAAGTGTAAAAACACCGGTGGGCTAGAAAGGAGAGGGTCTGAATGAGTGAGGCGGATCGGGAACCCGTATCCCTCTACTCCTGATAAGGCTCTATTGCTCCGAGATCGAAGTCACATGCAATTCTCTCTCCCATACTTTCTGCGCTATAGGGGTATCTCTAGGTATAGCATTACAGAAGGTTTAGTAAAATTGGATGCTACACCCGGTGGATTACCGAGAGGTCGGAAAGTCTCCAATCAACCTTATATAGAGAATGCCGATGGCGGGAGTACTCTAGTGGATCAAAGGCGATGCTGAAGTTGCACTGACCAGAGTCGGGAGTCTAAAGATTGCATAAGAGTAGTAAAGGCACCTAAAGTGTCTAAAAGCATTGGTGGATAGTGGGAGTCTGATGGGAGAGTCATACCAGGGAGAAAGGTAAGAGGAATCGGTTCGCGAAGGCCCGCTTCTGTATCTAGCCACACAGGTCTGCTCGGTACTGGCTCTTCCAACCAACGAGCACCTTGTTTGAGAAGAAAAGATTGAGGGAACACTTGAGTAAATCGCCACCAAGTATTAATGGAGCATTAGCAGAGGCCGAGGCCAACTGCGCAATACTTGCATAGTAAGCAGGGTTGTCCACATTCGGGGCATAATGCAAATACACGTGAATTAACTATCTCCAACCTCAAGGTGTACACGGGCCCATCTACCCTTCTTGTCAGCGCTAATATCAGATACAGTAGCGTGCTAAGACTTCTTAACCAAAGTGGCTCTCCCGTACCATTTGAAACCGGTGGGAGAATAGGCAGCTACCATGTGAGGCGTAGCATTGAGTTTCAGTGTTTCAGCAGAGTTTAAATGCGTTTCCTGAAGAAACACTAAATCAACATGCTCATGGCTAAGATAGCTAAGGATTTTCTTTCCGTTGAGTGGACCATTAAGGCCTTTGACGGTGAATGATAAGATTTTACATAAGACCATACAGAAAAGTTAAAAATTCTGAGCATGATAGCACACATAATTTCACTGTGTCCCTCAAACTGACTGTATCTGGCTGTACACATGACATAGGAAAAATAAACTAATATAATACAATGAAGCGCCCCACATTAACAAAGAAAACCGCAGTACGGTAGAGGAGAAGCAAAACCCCAAAATTACTGGCGACCATGTGTCTGCGGGGAGAAACCCCAGAGAAGGCCTAAATTGAAAAAAACACATAACCTGTAGGACGGTGCGTGCTCCGAATCCGACCGAGGCACACATCATGAAGGGATAGGAGACCAAAAAACAAAAGTCATATAGAGAAAGAAAGAAAGTCCAGGCTATTTCTGTGCTTGGCTATGACCGCCGCATCGGGCCCTTCAAAATGGCGGATAGAGCCGGCAAATAAGAGTCCAAACTTTGGGATTAGCGCATCTGCTCTGCTTCTTTGGAGTCTAAAAATGTTGATAGTAGATCAGGATCTTCGAACGTCCTGGTTTGGTTATGGAGAGTCACTCGGAGCTTCGCTGGATACAACAGGCCAAAGCGAGCCTGTAGCTGTTGAAGTCGAGGGCGAAAAGCAAGGAGTTTCTTCCGACGGTCAACGGTAGGCTTTGCCAAATCAGGAAAGAAGGAGACCTTACGACCTTCAAATTCCAAATGATGATTCGCGCTCGGGCAGCATGTAAAATTTGTTCCACTTGTTGATATCGTAGCAAGCTAAAGATAATAGGCCGGGGGGTCGTGCGGTTGAGCGCCATGTGAGCAGGAACACGGTGTGCACGATCGATTTCCAGTTCTTTATGAAAGGTGATCTTCAACAAGGAGGGAAGAGTTTTGAGCAAGAATTCTCTTATATCTCCTGCTTCCACCCCCTCCGGCACTCCGAGGAGCCTCACATTGTTGCGACGGGCTCGATTATTGCTATCTTCTAACTCCTTTTGAAGATTCTGTATCTGACGCTCAGCCTCGTCCAGTTTGCCCAAGCGCACCTCGTGCGAGTCGAGGACCCCCGCCATGTTGTCCTGCCGTAATGAAAGACTTTCAAGTCGGTCTTGGAGCACTCCAAAGTCTTCTCGCATGGCTCGAAGCGCTTCTCCATTGGACTGCACCAATTCCTTCACGCCGCGTATTTCTTCCAAAATCTCCAGGTGCATCTCGGGGTTTTCACGAAATGGAACCATCTTCTGTGGGGAGGACACCTCTGTTTTGGAGCGTTTTCCGTGAGAAGAAGAAGGAGACCCGAAGTCCAAGCGCACTGGTTTATGGGCCGCCATTCCCCCCGAGGTGCCCCGGTCAGCTCGGAGCGAAATAGTAAATTTGTGTAGGTATTAAGTCAGGATTCTAAGTAGGCCTCTCGGGAGCTTCAACGCAAAGCGTCCTACCCGCTGGACATCAGGCTCCGCCCCATGAAAGACGGTTTCTATTGTTTAAAAGCACAGACTTCAGATTCTGTTTCAAAGAGTCTATAAATAGTCTCCAGTCTTGTGGGTCATGAGTGATTTTTAAGACATTCATGAGGCTTTCAATATCGGAACAGAATACCAGATTACTTTCCTTTCCGACTCCGTATAGTACACTGCTGACGTCAGATGTCTTCAGCAGCCGTCTGGCAGTAGTATTGCATTGCATCAGAAAATGATGCAATCAACTCTGGATGATGTGTGCATGCTGGTATTATGCAATGTGATGCAATATTACATAATTCAAGGCTTATTTGGGATGTTGTTGATGTCCTACTGGATAAATTTACACGGTGAAACGTCAAAAATGAACTACATGCAACATCTTCAAAATGAGAGCCAATACAATTTTTTAAATGTTATATTCATGTCCAGCTCACCAAGATACTACAGATTAGGGGCTTTTAAAGTCAGTAACAATTTTAATGTTGACCAGTGTAACGTAACCATATCTTTCTGATCAGTGATCAGTCCAGAATTGGAATACAGAAAGACAATAATCAATCTCCATTCTTTTTGTGCCTTTAAAAATTGTGCTAATAATTGTCCATTATATTCCCTTCAGCATACCTCCCAAATTGAGCTAAATATAACTCTCTAAAAGCCTGCTGACTCAGGAGTCTGTTATGTTCATATTTACAAACCTACAATACTAATTAAATTCCCAAGGACTCACACTCACAGTATAGAAACACAGAGGAACTGCTAATAACCACACCAATGGGTTATCGCGTAAGCATGAAAGCCTTCCCCGCTGCTCTCCCAGGAGGGAGAGAGTCTCCATCGACCTCCGGCCACCTCAGCATGATCCCAGCCGCTCCTGCTGCCCAATCGGGGCAGCTCCTGAGATTTAAAAAGGAGCGCCGGCATCGCCGACATCCTTGCCTTCCCCTCTGCTCTCCCAGGAGGGAGAGAGTCTCCATCGACCTCTGGCCGCCTCAGCAAGCCCCCAGCCGCTCCTGCTGCCCAATCGGGGCAGCTCCTGAGATTTAAAAAGGAGCACCAGCATCACCGATGTCCTTGCCTTCCCCGCTGCTCTCCCAAGAGGGAGAGAGTCTCCATCGATCTCCGGCCACCTCAGCACGCTTCAGCCACTCCTGCTGCCCAATTGGGGCAGCTCCTGAGATTTAAAAAGGACCGCCGGCATTGCCGATGTCCTTGCCTTCCCCGCTGCTCTCCCAGGAGGGAGAGAGTCTCCATCGACCTCCAGCCACCTCAGCACACCCCAGCTGCTCCTGCTACCCAATCAGGGCAGCTCCTGAGATTTAAAAAGGAGTGCCAGAAGGCGCACCTGCGCCTGGTGGGCCCACGCCTGAGGGTGTCGCCAGAGGGCCCTTTGGCATGGCCCTTAGGCAGTGGTCCATGGCAGGAGACCTAATACACCCAAATAGCCTGCAGGAACACAGAACTTGACGCGACTCTCAAAATACATGCCTGGCAAATCCACAACTCGAGGTCCCAGGGTTGAGCTTGCTCCCCAAAACACCACCGTTCGCCAGCTCCATGATCATTCGCATAAGTAAACCTCGCATAATCTTATACATATAGAAACCACACCAGCAACCTCAAGGGACTGAGCATAAGCCACCAGACAGATCAATATCTCCAATAACTACCAGTTGTACTGTATTTATTTAGCTGTATTTATATCCTGCTTTTCACCGGGTCAAAGTGGTCAATTGGGGGATACATTTAACACGAGGGGATATGAGACACATATGCTAATACTTACAGGGAACATGGGCAATGGAGGGTTAAGTGGCTTGCCCAAGACCACAAGGAGTGCCTATAGGACTAGAAATCCGAGTCCCTCTGGCCTGAGATTGCTGTCCCCAGGTGGGACTTGAACTCCCAGCCCTCTGGCCTGAAGTACCTTGTCCTAACCACTAGACCACTCCTCCCTATGTATGGGCTACCAACTGTACTGTACTCCACTGCGAACTGAATGACAATGGTACTGTACCCCATTACAAACTAACAATAGTACTGCACCCCATTGCAAACTGTCTATACCCCATGATCCTCCCTACCTATCTACCTTAACTGCTTGAATGCCAATTGTATTGTACCCCATTGCAAACCGACAATTGTACTGTATCCCATTACAAACTGTCTATGCCTCATGACCCTCTCTACCTAACTACCTTAACTGCTTGAATGCAATTGTACTGTACCCCACTGCAAACTGACAATTGCACCATATCCCATTTTAATCTGTCTATACCTCATGACCCTCTCTATCTTTATCTTTATCTTTATCTTTATCTTTATTAAAAATTTAATATACCGCCTGAACCATTTGGCATACAGCGGTTTACAATAAAAACAAAAGCGGAGCTACTGAGAGAGAAACAGAAAAGAACGCCATTCATGTAGGGTAAAGAATAGAAAAGAAATAAGCCAACAAAGTAGAAAAATAATAAAAGACAGACAGGTTATCAGGTAGACACAGAAGGAGGGGGAAAAGGAAGGTCGAAGGCTGAGCAGAAAAGGTAGGTTTTAAGACAAGCTTTGAAAGTGGAGAAAGAGGATTCTAACCGTAGCGAAAGTGGCAGTGAGTTCCAAAGACGGGGCCCAAGGAAAAAGAAAGCAGAAGAACGTGTGGATTCAAGATGGGCCTGAGAAGGGGATGGGAGAAAAAGACGATTCAAATGGAAAGATCTAAGTACTCTAGAAGGACAAGAAAAGTGAACCAGATCGGAAAGATAAAGTGGGATACCAGTGTGCAGGGACCGGTGCACGAAAATCAGGATCTTATACTGTATGCGAAAAGGAACGGGCAACCAGTTCTGCTATACCCCATTGCAAACAGACTGACATTTCTACTCTACCCTATTGCAAACTGTCTGTACCCCAAGACCCTCCCTGCTATAGCCCTAACCTCCCTACCCAATTGACCGGAGCTGACCCAATTGATGAATCCCCAAATGGCTCCCCCCCTCATCGCCATAGTTGTCTGCTACCTCCTCTCCGGGTGGCTCCATTGCATTACGGCCCTATCACCTTCCCACAACTACATACCAACCCTACAGTACCATGGGAAGAGATGGTCCAGTGCAACCTACCCCAAGACATGGCAGGATACACGCACCCCTCACCCCCACCTGCTTCATGTTGCCCTTCAACATACTAAGAAACCGACACAAGACAGATATATCCACCCAAAAGCTTAAAATGTGCACTTATAAATGCCAGAACAATCTGCAAAAAATGGCCAGTTATCCCAGACACAATAGCCCTCCATGACCTAGACATACTCCTGGTCACAGAAACATGGTTATCCAACGATGACAATGTCCTCCTCAACCAACTCTTGCCCAGC
Organism: Ichthyophis bannanicus; assembly: GCA_033557465.1. NCBI lineage: Eukaryota > Metazoa > Chordata > Amphibia > Gymnophiona > Ichthyophiidae > Ichthyophis > Ichthyophis bannanicus. Next base: position 265,097,441 of record CM066034.1, read on the forward strand.
GGTTTCACAATACACGCCTGCCATAGAGACAGCAGAAGAGGGGGAGGACTACTCATTATAGCCAAGACAGATCTCCGCTTCCAGCAAATTAGCACCACCAGCACACCTCACCTTGAGACAATCACAATAGCCAATAAGTACTGCTCCATCATAATACTCTACAGAGCCCCATCATCCTCCCCAGAGGACCTCCCAACAATAATCGACCTCACACTCAATGCCCAGAACCCACGCACACCGACATGGATTCTAGGAGATTTCAACCTTCCAGCCCTCCAAGACACCCAAGCATCAGCCTTTAGCGAAGCAATCGAGGAGCTAGGCTACAAACAACTAGTCAACGAACTGACCAACGAAAAAGGGAACATTCTGGATCTGATATTTGCTCCACAGGCAACCACCACCTCAACCCTAGCCCCTGAGTTGTCCATTACCACAGTACCCTGGTCAGACCACAAATTAATCAACTTCCAAATATCCGTGCTATACATCAACCATAAGAGCATGGGTGACCCGAGCATCACCACCAGACCACAGCCAAGAAGGTTCCAAACTTTTGATAAGGAAACCATTCTGCATAAAACCAGCCCACTCCTGACCTCAACATCACCCAACCTCGAGGACCTAGTCACAAACTGGAACAAGTGCCTCAGCAACATCTCTCAATGTCCACCGTCCACCAAACCACCAAAGAAATGGGTTAATGCAGCCTGGTACTCCACAGAGCTAAGAACATCTCTCATCCACCTAAGGAAGCTAGAAAGACGCTGGCATCGATCCCACTCTGCAGAAGACCAGAGAACATACAATCATCACCTCACAAAGCACCGCAAAGCAATTACAGATAAACTGAGACAATTCCACTCAGACTCCCTAAAATGATCCTTAAACAAGCCACACAACCTTTTTAGTCTGGCTAAGAACCTAACAAAAGAACCATCCCCTGACTACCCGAATGAGATCCACCCCCAAGAATTTGCAGACTACCTGCAATCGAAAATATGCCAGACCAACACGGCTGCAGCACTCACCACTAAATATGAGTCAACCCATTTAAATCCACTTACCATCTTTTCCACACCATCCAAGAAGGGCATTGAGAACACCATTGCTATGATCAACACCACCATGGCACAAACCGACCCTTGCCCTGCCTTCTGGATAAAAGAGCTACGCTGTGAACTTAGCCCATTCATAGCCAAGCTCATGGACATATCCTTTCAAACAGGATCCTTCCCCCAATGCCTCAAACATACGTCTATTAGGCCTCTGCTAAAAAACAGTAAGCTCGACTCCAAGAAGGTAGACTACTACAGACCAATAGCTAGTATACCACTTCTAGCCAAGATCATCGAGAAAGAAATTCAAGGACAGATACAAGACCACATTGAATCCGCCTCACCGCTGGACCCCTGCCAACATGGTTTCCGGGAGTCCCATGGAGTGGAAACGCTCCTTACTACCCTTTATAACAACATAATCACTGGAATCAACAAAATACACCAAGGGTACACCCTCATCTTCTTAGACATAGCAGCTGCCTTTGACTCGGTAAACCACGAGATTCTTCTGTGGCATCTCAGGGAAAAGGGTATTCATGATAAGGCTTTAGAATGGTGCAGATCATACTTATCCGACAGATGGCAACATGTACGTTCGGGAGCCTCCGCATCAAAGCCTTTCCACCAGAGACAGGGCGTTCCACAAGGCTCCTCCCTATCTGCCCTGATGTTCAATATTTATATGCAGCCTATCTGTAATCTCATCAAATCATTCAACGTTGAATGCCTAATTTATGCAGACAATGTACTACTTTACACACCTTTCACAACAGAACATCTGGACCTCTCCCCACTGACCAATTGCTTTAATGCAGTATCCGACTGGCTGCAGACTCAGAACCTTCGAATACAACACAAGAAAATAGAGGTCCTTTTCATTACAAGGAACCATAATTTCAACCCCCCCCCCCCCACACACACACATCTAATGGTTAAGGAAGCAGAACTACAAACCAAAACCACAATCCAATACCTGGGCATCACCCTAGATCAACACCTTGACATGACAAAGCACATAAGTAACAAAGTGAAGCCAGTATACCACAAGATCCGAACCCTCAGGCACATTTGTGCTCTGCTAGAGCCAGATGATTTCCGGACAATTTACCAAGCACTGATCATACCACACTTCGACTACGCAAATGCAATTCTCCAGGGGCTTCCACAATCCACCTTGATCCCACTTCAGCTTGCGATGAACACCGCAGCGAGAGTTCTACATCGTGCACCCAGAAGCGAGCACGTGACACCCATCCTGAAACAGCTGCACTGGCTCCCAATTCATGGCAGAATCACCTTCAAGACCCTACTACTGACATTCAAAGCCATCAATGGGCTCTCATCTTCTTCCCTCGCGGAACTGATCCATACCATACCCCCCAACAGGTCCAGGTCTGCAGCAATTACTACACTGGAAGTCCCAAAAGCGATAACCCAATGCACCAAATCAACAGCAAACAGGACATTCAAGTTCTGTGCACCCAGATGCTGGAACGCCCTACCACCCACCATCCGTGCAATTCCTAACCTAACCCAGTTTAGGAAAACACTGAAGCACCATCTCTTCCTCAAGTACTACCCTGAAACCAATGCACGTACAACCCTCTTCCCATACTAGTATGGCAAACCACCATACAGGCTTTCCAACCTTAACTCAGCCTATCTCCGATTCAAATTAAACATGATGCCTATATGTACATATATGTATATAGTTCTCCTGTTAGCCAAGTTTTAGTACCCATTCTCTGTAAACACAGAGCAGCTCGCCACCTTGCTGTAAGTTTTGTGTTCTATGTAAACCGTGCTGATGCCGAATAGCGCGGTATATAAGAAAATGAAAATAAATAAATAAATAAAACACACCTTAAGTGTGGGGAAGCCTCAAATGAGGGGGTGGGAAGCACATATGTGGTAGTAAACCACTATTTCAAGCAACCACTACCACCCCTGTGATGTCATTCATCGGCCTCAATCGTGTTTAACAATTTTTTAAATGCATTTAAAATAAAATTTTATTTTATTTATTTTATTTATTTGAAAACGTTTATATACCGCCACTTCCCAAGATCAGTGGTGGTTTACAGAGAACAGTGGTGAAAAAATACATGGAACATTATGCAACATTGCAACTATATACAAAAAAATGGCATAAACAATAATAATTATTTACAGCTCATAACAGGAACCTTTGGCAAATTTAGACAATGTAATTATTTACAAATTACAATAACAAGTTCTTAAATATTTACAAACTGCGAAATTTACAACTCATGTCATCAATCAGCTTTGGATAGTGTTAAAATGTGCGTGGGTAGTTTGGTAGATTTTATGAATGAGCTATGGGGGGTTTGAGGCCAGATCTGAAAATTGGTAGTAATGTTGGGTGAATAAGTATGTTTTTAGTTCCTTTCTGAATGTTTGGAGATCTTTTATCTCCCTTAATTGGTCAGGGAGGTTATTCCATTGAGTAGGTGCTACGTATGAAAAGGCGCTGTTGCTTGTTATTTGCTTTGTCTTTCTTATTGTATCTGGTACTTGCACGGTATTGAGATTTCTCCTTCTTCTTAGGGGTATGTTTACTAAAACCCCGTTAGGTGCGCGGCACGCTAGTGTGCAGGATTCCATATAAGGAGTGGGCGTTTCAGTCTGAAAAAGCAAACCGGGATTAATCATGTGCTAATGTGCGCTGTGCGCTCATGTGCACCGCGCACATTAGTGCATGAGAAACGCGCGAGGGAAGCATAAGCAGACGCGCTGATATGTACACACAGAAACAGAGCCACAGTACAATGGTGAAAACACTGACCAATGGTGTAAGGATCATGGGTTCAATCCCCCACTGTACCCAATAAAGAAGGCTGGCTGAGGCATTACCTGTTAAAGGAAATATTGCAGTCTGAGGTATATTAATTATATTTTAATTACTGCTACTAGCAAACGCACTCTGAAAGCACTGTAACATAAGGCGCCCCATAAGGTACCCCAGAGGACACATTTTAAAGTGCACTGTCCGCCAAGGCACCCTAGAATGTTGCTTATAGGGCACTTTATAGGGTGCCGTATGAGGTACCGCAAGGTCACAGCACTGTTTTTGATGGCAGCACTGTGCAGTTTAAGGAATGAAAATCATAAGTAGGTGCGCTGACATGCAAGGAGGAGCAGCAGTGTAGCATAATGATTAAAACACTGCCCAATGATAGAGGAGTCATGGGTTCAATCCCCCACTGTGCTTAATGAAGAAGGCTGGCTGAGGCATTACCTGTTATACATAATATTGCTTCAGGAGGCATTTTATTTTTATTTTAATTAGTGCTGCCAGCAAACACACCCTCAAAGTATTGTAACATAAGGTGCTGCATAAGGCGCCTCATAAGGTACCCCAGAGGGCACATTTTAAAGTGCACTGTCTGCCACGGCACCCTACAATGTTGCTGAAAGGGTGGCCTATAGGGTGCCCTATGAGGCACAGCAAGGTCTTAGCACTGTTTTTGATGGCAGCACTGTGCATTTTAACGCCTGAAAATCCTAAATAGGTGTGCTGACATACAAGGAAAAGCAGCAGTGTAGCACAATGGTTAAGACACTGACTGATGTTGCAGGCGTCATGGGTTCAATCCCCCACTGTGCCCAATGAATAAGGCTGGCTGAGGTGCTATCTGTTATGTGTAATAATGCATTATGAGGCTTTTTAATTTTATTTTAATTACTGCTACTAGCAAATGCACTCTCAAAGCACTGTAACATAAGGCACCCCATAAGGTACCACATAGGGCACATTTTAAAGTGCAGTGTCCGTCACAGCACCCTACAATGTTGCTTAAAGAGTGGCCCATAGGGCACCATATAGGGTGCCCTATGAGGCACGGCAAGGTCAGAGCACTGTTTTTGATGGCAGCACTGTGCATTTTAACACATGGAAATCCTAAGTAGGTGCGCTAACATGCAAGGAGAAACAGCAGTGTAGCACAATGGTTAAGACACTGACTGATGGTGCAGCGGTCATGGGTTCAATCCCCCACTGTGCCCAATGAATAAGGCTGGCTGAGGCACTACCTGTTATGTCTAAAATTGCATTATGAGGCAATTTAATATTGTTTTAAATAGTGCTGTTAGCAAACACACTCTCAAAGCGCTGTAACATAAGGTGCCGCATCAGCCGCCCTATAAGGCATTCCAGAGGGCATACTATAAAGTGCACTGTGCGCTCAGGCACCCTAGAATGTTCCTTATAGTGTGCTTTATAGGGTGCCATATGAGGCGCCGCAAGGTCAGAGCAATGTTTCTGATGGCAGCACTGTGCATTGTAACGCATGAAAATCTTAAGTAGGTGTGCTGACATGCAAGAAGAAACAGCAGTGTAGCACAATGGTTAGGACACTGGCTGCTGGTGCTGGGCTTGTGGGTTCAAATCCCCAGTGTACCTAATGAATAAGGTTGGCTAAGATACATCCTGTTTTCTGTGTGCAACTGTACTGCAATCTGTGCTGCCATCTAAAAAGAACACCACCCTAGTGCCACAAATTAATGCACCTTTTAGGGTGCACCAGAAGGCACATCCTAAACAACCATGTCATCAAAGGCAAGTTATAATGTTCCCCAGAGTCCATGTTGAAAGGTTGTCAACTCCCAAGGCACCCCATAAGCTGCCTGAATCGAAGGTGTGCCATAAGATGCCTTAAGGATGTATAGGTAAACTCAAAAATGTTTGCCAAGAGCAGAAAGATCCCCCAATTTGAAGGTCAAGAGAGGTATGTGCCAAACACACACGTAACCCAAACACTGCACAGAGCAGAAAGGAAAGACAATCCGTAAGTAAAAGAAGGATGTAGATCAGAGCTGATGGACAACACAAATCAGCTCCAGCCCATGTGGCAGCTAGAAAAATGGACAAATATATCGGTGGCAGCTGTAGCCATGCACAGAGTGATGGTAATGTACCATGCTATAATGACAGTGTGTGACAGAGGATGGGAAGATGTGTGCAGCAGAGGAGCCTGAAATGGCAGGATAGGTGAAATATCAGGATGACAGTGGAGTAGCAGTGCTATGCAGAGCACACACAGGAGAGGCAACCAGGGAGAGTTGCAATGCAGGAATGTGTAGGAGTGCAGGACGTGGGGTAGCAGCATGCACATCAGGGTAGGATGGCACACAGCTGGCAGACAGAAGATGGACAGAAGGATGGTTCACAACTCCGATGAGGGTACAATGTGCTCACAGCACAGATGTGCACAGATATGACTGTCATACGAATGAAAACTACTTCTGCAGGACAAGCATACAAAGAGAACAGAGAGGAATCACACCTATGACCACTAACACAAATGACAATGCACAAACCGGTAGGCCACACCACCAACGTGAGCTCATTAGCAAAGGCTGCATACAAAAATAGTGCAGGGCATCACACAAGATGCCTGCTGGCTGTCAGGACAGGCAAACCACCAACAGTAATCATGACCAAATGCACATGCAGATCTGCTGTGTACAGATCAGATCCCAGTCTGTAATTGGGACCAGGGACACATGCACACACACAATGAAATGTTATGCAGTGGATACAGCATGCAAAAGAGGAAAGAAATTAAACCCCAAGGGCAGCAGAGGATGCTCTGCGGAGCTGGGTAACAATCTGGAACAGGACAGGAGAGAACTCAACATGCAAACAGGTGTACCACACACCAGCTGAACCACAGCAATACAAAACCCCCAGGTGCACTGCTATGTAAACACCATAAAGAAAGAGACCTATGTAACAGATAATATCTGATGGCTAAGCAGCACAGAGGGCACACCTTGGTGTACAGTGAAGAGAGGGAAGAGTGTGTGTAGAGGTGATGAACCTGCTGGTACTTAATGGTCCAGTTAGCACAACAGAAAAGAAAAAGATAAACCACATGTGGGGATCAAACCTGCAAACTACTGAGTTATAACACATGCCTCTAACCACTCCCACAAACAGCACACTGAGCACAATGCAAAACAAATACCCCAAAGGGAGGGTGTGTATGGGAACCTGTAATACCCAGTGATGTGGCAAATGGCTGGCAGATACACAGCTGCCACCATACAAGAATGTGAACACAGGTGGGCCATGTACATGACCGGCAAATCAGTAGATACAAGTGTCAATGTGCTCAAAGAGTGGAGGAGTAGCCTAGTGGTTAGAAAACTGGCTTGGACACCAAGCAAACAGGGCTCAATTCACACTAGCACTACATGTGGCCTTAGCCAAGTCACATAACCCTCCATTACCTTGGAAGAAAGACCTGACAATCTATATCCACTGACATTGACAAGAAAACCCTGGAGTCTCTGAGTCACAAGGAGTCAGGACTGATTCAAAGGCACACATTGCATTGCATGTTTGTCACCATGATCAAGCAGCCAAAGAGACAAATGTCTGTCAAATACATATCTTTATTTGGGTTATTCATCACAGATAGTGTAGACAGTGCCATCATAATATCAAGGTGAGTGCATCCCTGGTGAAAGATGGAAACACATTTAGCAGGGCAGCAACCCACCTCCTACAGAAAGGTCACTTGCTTGACCACAAATGAAGGGCAGGAGATATAATGTGTATCAGGTGCATGCTATGCACTGGGCAGCAGGTCCCCACCCCCCACCTGCTACTGCATGCCTCAAATGTGTTACACACATATGAGTGCATGTAGACAGTAGGCGCTGCATGATGAGGACCCAACACACATCACCTGTCCCTCAAAACATATCCATCTGGCAACACAGGAGGCACACAAATGAAAACAGCATATGTTGTCACAATGTTTTAATGTTAAAAACACACTCTGAAAGTAATGTTTCAGCTCTCACCTAATGCCTGATCTAGGAATCAAAGCTGCAACAATGTAGACCCAAACAATCATCAAAAGCACAATGAGCATATGCTAACAGGTAGCAGAGGCACATGAACACAGAGAGAATACCAAATAAACTACCTGCAGAAACCTGCAGAGATAACACCATGAAGGAGGTCCCCCTGCACTGTTTGTTGGGTAGACAGTGTTTGGGCACATATAGCACGGTACAAGGAATGCACAATTGAAGGAGCACAACGGACACCCACACTGCCACACTCCAAATATAATGGGGCAATGTGAGTTTCGTTACCGCAGGGGATAAACAGGACCATGCAGACGTGCAATGCAAGGTGTGTACATACATGCAGACTGTCACGTCTGCACAGCAAACAAACACAAGAACCAGCATGTGAAGATGGAAATGATGGGCAAACATCTTACAGTGAACCACACAGAAGCCATAGGTCCACATGCTGTGGTTCACAAACATAGTCAGTCATATGCACAAGCACCATCCACATACCAACATGACACAGTGATGCCACACATGCACGTAAACACCCTTGCCCATTGCAAACATCAATCCAGGATGGTGGTGTGCATGAAAGCATTGTTGTGACAAAACCTGTATCATGTCCAGGTGGAGAGCAGGTGGACATAGACAAGAGGACCGCTCCATCGTTGCCCCTATGCCACAAACATGGCTGTATGCTTGTGTTGAAACAAACAGATGAGCGTAGCCTGTGTGCCATGTAACACACATGGCCAAAACATAACAACAACACAACTGTGTAGGAATGTACAACATACAGTGACAATGTCAGTCCCTGCTGCACACGTGGGGATCAGAACACAGCGTCCAAAGTGCAAAGTGTATCTGCAATCCAACAGGTCAGGTTAAAACTGTCCTTGCAACTCTGGGCATGCATAGTCAAGTGTCACATTCCAATATGCCACAGTCCATGAAAGTTCAAGTGTGTCCCCTACAATGAGCAGGACTCCCAGCCAGAGCATCACAGCAACAGTGTGTTGGACAGGTCTGTCATGGGCAAAGCATCAGTCCAAGAGTAATACTGTCCATCCCAGGCATGTGTCCCACTCTCAGAGGTCAAACATCCAATGGCTCAATTCTCCACAAAAAGTTCCATGGTGTTGTGTCCCCCAACAGGTGGGTGATGGTGATGCCAGATGCACTGTAAGAGATGTGTCCGGTATGTCCTCTGCCCTGTGTCTGGAGAGGATAAGTATTGTATTTTTAGACACCTTGCAAAAACAGCACAAATTTCAGAGAGTCACACCTTAGGAAATACAGAAGAAATGGATGCAAAGGCAAACATGACATGATATCAACACAAAACAAACCGCATATTGGTGACATCATGAATCGTAAACGCAGACACGGGTGTTACATGGATATGGTCATGTCCATGCTCATGTCACACAGGTGTCTCACAGCTACACACTATATGCATCTGTTTCTGTGAACAGAGAGGCAACATGACATGTACATGAGACAAACAGTAAATCATCAACAGGTAAAGCCAGATGTAATCCCCCAAGTAACAAAGGTGCAACATACCTTGTGTGTACATCAGGTGTACGTCATCGATCCCGTGAGCGACTAAACAGCCATATCAGATCACAGTGAAGGGAGACAATGTCAGCAAAATGTGTAGAATCACCATGTCAAGCCACTGTTGATGCATGTCCACATTATGCCGATTTCTGAGATAAAATAAAGGTGCTCAACAGTGGTCCCTCAAAACACAAGACACAGTTCTGCTCACAGCATGCAACACATGTCGAGAATGTTCACAAGGTAAACAGCACTACGGTAGAGGTAGCACAGTCACAACTGCCCCCCAGGTGCACAGACCCCTCACAGCACATGATAATGTACTATGCCTGAACACTGCATCATCACACAGCCAACCCATAAACACGCACCCACACAGTATGCGAAGTTCAGCGTGCCAGCTGTAACACATGGCCTGTATGTGCACAAGTGGAGATTTGTAGACATAAAGGCCCAGTGACATGCAGTGATACCCTGTTGTTGGCTGATGGTACAATGTTGGGGTAGGGAGCAAGTGAAGGCCACCACCAAAAAAAAAAAAGACCTCCACACACATGCAGCTCTGTTGTACATGTCCCAGAGACAGTGTTGCAGAGGACATACTGGACACAAACACATGGGGATATGTGTGACAACATCAAGATATGGATTAGGGAGGCGTAAGGAAAAAAAGTGAACCACATCTGCCCAATATGACACATCACTGAGGACATGTTTTCCCCCTGACTGCAGGCACAGACAATGTAGCTGTAGATCCACCTACCCCAGACCACAGCATTTTGGCTGATGTACAGTCACATGCCAATGCACCACAGCAACAGCATCCTCACGAAGTATGTCCTGTGCAGTGGGAAACACAAGAGAAACAAACATATGTCATGTTCTAGCTGTGCAACACACACTGCAGCTCCCTGTCCCCAGCTGTCAGATGCCACAACATCACATACTGACTGACTGTTCACTATCACACTGTACCAATCTCTCACATGTGAGAGGCAGCACGGAGGTGTCGAAGGCTAACTACAGGTGTCCGTAATCTCTCTGTCCCCTCCCTTACCTCTCTGTTGTTGTACACACAGGTCAATAGAGGTATCTGCTCCCACCATGTTTCTGCCTCACCCCAAGGTCGCAATATTAGCCCGGGTCCCCCATATTGCCACCAATGCCCCCTCTCCGTGTGTACTGTTGTCCCAATGTTGTCTGTTAACCCACTGTCAATTGCTGTAACACATGGAAATATGCAGCCACACCTCCTGTATCCACTGGCCAAATACATATCCTGGTGTGTACATCTCATACCTTGAATAATATTGACAGCTGTGTGCTGATGATGTGCACAAATAGATGGCAATGTCTGCGTCATATCAGCAAAACCACACCCCCATGTCTGTTTATGACCTGACCATGATGGCTGCATGTCATCCCACTGTGTGACAGTGAGAATGTCAAAGCATGAATAACTTATATGTGCACCTTAAAAAAAAACTCTCACCTAAGTCTGTATGTGTATGCGGACATAACCTCCCTCGCTAGGGTCCGCAAGGTAGTTGTTGATGTGGACTGCACTCTCCTGCCCTACACACATACACAGCCTGTAGCTGAGGCATGTGGCATATGTTGAGATAGTATCAGCTAGATATGCCATGTTCCCCCTGAAAATCCTCGTAAAACACAATCCACCCACACATTCAGCGCTCCACTTGCCTAATGTAACCCACCCCTTGCTGATCTGGCCCGGACCACTTCTGTATGTGTGTACATATGCAACACTGCACTGAAGGGCTATTATCCAACAACAAAATGTAGCAATGATACTCCCCCTGGCTGAACACTGCACAGGTCCCCATCCTTCACCATATCCATGTCAGGGCTACGTGATGACCTATACATTCAGGCACACTGTGGGGTTGCATTAACACCCCTCACGAATAGTTAATACCATCATGAAAAACTAGTACTGAGCATGTGTATTGTGCTATGTATGACATGTGGCGCCACACATAAGAAACATACACACATAGCCAGCTGACAGGAGCATAACACCCACAAAAGCAGCTCAAAATTGTACAATATAACCACACCCCGCTGGACAACTGTCCCCAAACATGGTCTGCCCTCCCACTGTGAATACCGCACCATATGCCTGCCACCATGCTCCAACCATAGCATCAAAACAATTAACTGTGTTTGCACAGCAGCTGCTATCACAACCAGCCACTAACTGGGAATGTGACCCCCAAAACCTCCCACAGGTGTATGAACACCCACCCACATAATCCACCACCACCTGCTGTTGTGCCCTGCCCACATTGTCGCACACTCATGCCTATATGTGATGTTGGGATTGTCAGTTAAATGTCAATGCAGTGTGTCATCCAAATGATATCTTTACAGAAACATAAACCTTTATAACCATTACACACATATAAAAACACATGTAGGTGGGAATATAGGCAATACATACATGAGAAGATCTCTGCGATCAACCTCCGCCTGACCGCTGTGCCCTCCCGTGTGCCCTCCCGTGTGTCACCACTGGTACATACAGGGGGGCACGTTGGATCATCCTCCAGATCCTCATTAATCTCTGCAGGGATATCGTGCCTGAGAGCAATGTTGTGCAGGATGCAACAGGCTATGATTATCTCTGCCACAGTCTTTGGCTTATATTGTAAGACCCCGCCTGTCCTATCCAGACACCTGAAGCGACTCTTCAACACGCCAAAGGTGCGCTCTATGACAGAGCAGCTGGAGGCATGGGCCTCATTGTACCTCCGCTCTGCACGTGTGAGTGGCTGACGCACAGGGGTCAGCAGCCAGGGGCGACACCCATATCCTGCATCACCTGCAGAAAGAAATGTTGCATGTGAATGCAGGAGCTCATGTTCACCAAAATTGACACATGTTTAGACGTGAGAAACAAATGCACAACACATCCTGACAGAAACATATGACAGCACAACTATGCAGTTCAGAAAAATAGACATATGATGACAGAAAAGGACCACATGGCCTATCGAGTCTGTACACCCATGGCAAAGACTACAACAGTCCCATGTATACCTTTAGAGATCCTCTGTGTGTGGCACATGCGTATTGTAATGCAGTTTAGTGTCCTCATCTCTACCACCTCCACTGTGAGACTATACCAACGATCCACTGATCACAGGTTCAAAGTATATGTCAGAATAGTAACCAAGAAAAAACGTGCTGTCATTTGAAGGAGGCCCACACCCAGAACATGTATGCCATGGAGGTCTGGCAAAGTGTAAACCATATCACCTCTATACACCCTGTCCACTAAGGTCTACATATCAAGATTGAGCAGTCTGTCTCCATATGCTGCATACTGCTGACCACCAATCGTTTCAGTAGACGTCCTCTGCACTGTCTCCATCCTGTTCACAGCCTTTTGAAGGTGCGGTCTACAAAATTGCACACTGTACCCCACATGAGTTTGCACCAATGACATATACAGAGGCAGAGTACCTTCCTGTGTATCTGCTACCAATACCTCTCTGTATGCACCCATGTAGCCCCCCAGCTTTTGCAATCACCTTTCCATAATGGTCAGCTACATGAGGATCGGCAGACACAACGACGCCTAGGTCCCGCTCATCTACAGTGGCCAAAGGTACTTCACCCCCTATACTGTGTTTGACGCAGCCAAGATGCGTGACCATACATATGCAAACATGTCCTACCAGCTGGAAAGGTCCAGAACATCCATCAGATTTATCTAGACCCCTCCTCATGTTATCTAGTGCCTCCTGGGTGACGACTCCAGTACTGAGTGAGTGTGTGAACCTAAGACACACATGACAAGGGTTAGTTGTATGGATTGGCAATAACATAAACGTTACATAACATACAAAAGCTAGCAGACAATTAACCGGCATCACAGGTGGATGTGAAGGGCACCAAACCCCCCCCCCCCAATAACATGTGGGCAGTTGGCACACACACACACTAGGATGGATCCAGCACCAGGACAGACATATGCACACGGGCGTAGTCACATGAACACCATGTGCAGGTTATGATCATATAATGTTATAATCCTGATGGTCTTATTTCAATTAGTTTCCCTGTTACTATACGTCTATACTCCTGTAACAATGTAAACTCAGAACAGTCCTCTGTCTGTCTAACTTTTGTTATCTGTAAACTGCACTGATAACAAACAGGGTGCTACATATGAGATGTTACATAAATAAATATAGAAAGACATAAATAAATTACTAATCTTGAAATACTCACCCAGCAATATACAGTCTGCATACCGGCCTTCCTCAAATTGTCTGAATAGTGCCGAGTGATGCAGGATATAGGAGTCATGGGTGGACCCTGGAAACCTAGGGACCACATTCAGAATATGCAGATTAGCATCACATACAACCTGAACATTCAGGGAATGGTAGTGTTTGCGGTTGAGGAACGCTACCTCCCTGTCTCTAGGCGGGACCAGGGCAACATGTGTGCAATCAATAGCTCCCATCACATGTGGTATCCCGGCTAACGCCTCAAAGGCCTGGTTCAGGGTCCCCCACTGTTGCCTAGTGTGGGGAAGGGCTATGTAATTCCCCACCCGGCTGACCATGGCACGCAGTACTTGGTGGAGACAGCGTGAGAAGGTGGGGCGGCTCATGCCACCTACTGCGGCCACAGATGACTGGAAACAGCCAGAGGCAAAGAAATGTAAGGCAGCAAGGAGCTTGACTAAACCTGGTATGGCATGGGACCGATCAGTCAGGGGCTTGAGGTCAGGTCTTAGATCCTCATAGAGCTCCCTAATAGCCCTTGTGCTCAGTCGGTACAGGGAGATGACCTGGTCATCACGCATGTCCTGGAGCTGGGCCCTGGGCCTGTAGAGGCGAGGCTGCCGAGCCTGCACCTCAGCACGCCTTCTGTGCCGTGCACGCACAGCACCTGCCTGGACCGTCCCCACAGCTGCAGGTCTGATTTGCTGTGGGACTACACCCATGCCCTGTGCCTCAGCCCCATGGACACCATCTCCCCTGTCCTACAACCGCAGCATCTGCCCACATCTCAGGGCACAATCAGCAACATAAATAGCCGCCATAAACTCCTCCCGTCCGGCTACACAAACACACTCAAACACACACACGAACCTGCCTAAACAGTGTACATCTTACAAACCACACAAGTCACTACACACACAATACAACACAATACAACCAACACCAATACAATCAACACCAACACCTGCTCCCATCCCTCTCCCCATCTGTCCCAAAAAGGTCCACACACACCAGCCACTACCCTACCTCCACACCTGTGATTGCCATCCCCTGTATGATTGTGAGAGCCATTGATCAGGGCATGTTTGTGTGACATACTATCTGCACAGTGCTGCATGTGCTTGGCAGTGGGCCAGAGGTGATGGATAGTCGTAGTCCACTGTATAGTGGGTCACTGCCAAGCACATGTAGCACTGAGAAGATAGTATGTCTGAAGAAAATATGCCCTAATCAAAAGCCCACACAGTCATACAGGGGATGGCAAAAACAGGTGTAAGGGTGGGGTATTAGCAGGCGTGTGTGGACATATTTGGGGAAGATGGGGGAAGGGATGGGATGGGGCCACATGTGGAATGGGACCAGGAACAGGAATATGGCAAACAAACAAGGTGTTCAGGGGTACAGCACACACATGTGCCCCCGGAATAGGTACATGGTGGGGACAGACAGGTATGGGAGGGTGTAGTGGGTCCTGTATGCAGCACACATGCAGGGCCCCCCCATCATGTCTGTGGTGTCTGTAGCACACACGTATACATAGGTGGAGTGTTTAAACATATGTGTGCTGTTTCTGATTGTTCACAATGCAGGTGACTACAGTAGCATGGGGGCCCAGGAGGAGGAGGAGGAGGAGGAGGAGGATGTAGAGGAGGAGGAGGTGGACCTGGCCATCCCTCTGAGTCTTGAGGAGCCCGAGGCTGCTGTCTCAGGGGGCAGCACAAGTGCGGCCGAGGAGCCCCTGGAGCCACCCATCACCACCAGGACAACACTGGGGGCTGCAGCAATGGGGGACAGCCAACACCCCAGGCAGGCACCAGGCACCGATACAGCTGACACAGGTATAATGATGGCAGAGCTGAGGGCACACAGCGCATCAGCACGGCGCGATGCCGAAGGTGGGTGATAACAGACTGTCACAACCACAACACACAAACCACTAGTCTCTAGTTGGTGTGTGTGTGGTGGATGTGGCAACATACCTTCCACAGCTGTTACATGTATGGCTCACGTAGACGGGATGTAGTGGAGAAAACAAAAGGGTATGGCGTATGATAGATGATGTTAATGTGACACACACACCTGAACAGCCTAGGGTCAGGTAACACCTACAGATGCAGACATAAGAGGAATGTTGTTTAAGGTCCAGCACGTTGTCAGCCAATAAATAAATACAAGCATTGCCCTTGCAACAGTCTGCCTCATTGCAGATGCCCAGCCGTCTCATGAAGAACAGGATGCCACCTGTCCCATAGTCATCGGACAATCAGAGCAGACATAAACAAACCTAAGCATCCTCTGTCATGTAATGTCACACAGCCTGCATTCCCTCCAGTCTGCATCTCCAGGTGAAAAGCAATCATAGGATATAAAATGAGCAGTCAAAATGTGTTAATACTCCCATATACAAGGATTTACAGAGGTGACAGGATCATAGACCATGTAAATATGGTTTGGGGGGAAAAACAGGTCACTCAAGGCTGTAAATAAATAAATAAACAACTAAGATTGACTGCTTGGCATACAGACAAGGCCATCAACATGTCCCCTTCCTGTAGCTCAGACAATGAGTCCCCCGATTGCATAGGTTGGGACTCACCCACACGATCACACAGGTCAGCTAACGACCTCTGTTGTTTTTTGAAAGACTAGCCAACTCCCAGCTGCCACCCCTGCTGCCAACCAGAATCAGGGAAACACCTCCCCAGCTCTGGGTATCACCGCCCTTCCCCAGGGGGTACCACCTGCTGTGGATTCCTCAACATAACCCTGTCCGTGCGTTCCTGGGGTCTGTCCACCTCTGATGCACCCTCTGTTGCTCCCCCTGCTCTGTCCAAACCCTCCATATGTTTACCAAGGTCTACACGCACTGGTACCCAACCCCTCCTCTGTTTTACACAAGGTGTATGTGAACCCCTCTGGCATCAGACACGTGAAGCAGCAGTGCAATTGCGCATGTAAGGGTTGATATCCTTGTGCTACCACTCCATCCCTCTGAGTCAATAGTACATCTCCTGTAACCTGTCCAAGCTGCATTTATCCCTCAAACTGTGCCCCCACTTGGGCTGGCTTTCCTCGACCTTCCTCTGATCACCACTGCTGCTCTCCAGCTGTGTTTGTTGTCCCTGGTTCATGCTCCACCTCCTGTACACGATGGCATGTGTTTGCTATCTGTACCCAAGCCTGTTGCAAAGTCTGCAGTACGTGGGTGTGTCAGCGCAGCCTGTGGATCTTTGTGTTTGCTTTCCACATCTAAGTACTGGACCGTGTCCTGTGCGTGTCTATGACTTATACTACTGTGAGAATGATGTCTCTTACCCCTATCCATGTGTCTACTAGAGTCTGCCCTATCACAATAACGATCTTGTGGGATATGCGTGACATGGTTGTGTCTGATGGTTGATTACTGGAGAGGTATCTCACAGACCACCCTGTGTCCCACCCACAGGCAATCGTCAGGCACTTGAAAGGATCCGCAGTGCGATGGTGGAGAACACCAGGGAGCTGAGGGAGGTCGGTGGGGAGCTGCGCCAATTCCAGGAGGAGGTCAGAGCCATGCCATTCACCCGGATGTGTGAGGCCCTGGAGGGCATGCTGGCTGTCATGCAGCAGGCAGTACAGGCACCACCACCACCACCACCGGCACCGGAAGAGAGTGTAGCACCGCGGGGGGGGGGGGTTGCCACGTGGCAGGCGTGGGCGGCCACGCCGTCGCTAATTCCTTTTTCCTTTATCTTTTGAACCACCTATGCATATGGTTGTCCCTGTTTCCTTTATCATTTGAACCACCTATGTATATAGTTTGCCCTGTTTCTCCAAGTTCCATTTCCTGTTAAATGTAATAACCAGACATATGAAAATTGTCGGATGTTTCTGTTCCATGTAAACCGCGCTGATGGCAAATAGTGCGGTATATAAGAAATGTTCATAATGTAAACGGGGGTGCTGGTCGTGAAAGGCCACAGTCTTAGCAAAGGCAAAATATTATAATGACTTGCAAAGGATTGTGGGGGATGTAGTTCATTCATACCAGAATCAGCCGTTCACAAAATAATGAGTTGTGATGCTCGAGTGTAAGCAAAGAAAAACAGATTTTATTCATGAGGTTAATTCTCCCACACAGATTTACTTGGTAACACAAAAGGACACTTGCTTCCAGTATTGCACTCAGGAAAAACAAAACATGTTATAAGGTAACTGAACTTCTTAAGCAAAAATCAATAAAGACCTTGATGGGAAACAGAAAAGGTCTTTTTGATGGTTCCTGCTAATGACTCTTAGCAGTGCTCCAAAAGGCAAAAACAAAACCCAAAAGTAACAAAAAAACCTGTTCTTTATCAAGGATAACTTTCTTCTATTCACACACACAAAAAGAAGTTTCCTTCCAGAGCTCACGTGCACTTGTGCCTGGCTCAATTACCAGTAATTAGCCAGCTGCAAACCCCTTTGCTGGTTCACTCTCTCTACGTGTCTCAATCCTACCCAAAAGCTTTCTTGCAGAAACTTTTCTGGGTAGATAAAAGAACAAGTTACAGTTCCTTTTGGTGGTTGTATTAGTGAGAAAGTACTTTAAAACAGCAGCCTAGACAGAGAGCAATCCATGTATTCATTCTGATCATTTGATATATCTCCTTCTTCCTCAAATATCATGGAATCAATATCATTGTCTGGCTCAGAGGAATTCCTTAATTGATCACTCTCAGGATAATATTTGTTTCCCTGCTGTCTTCCTGGAGAAGAGCTAGGGCATAGATCAAAGTTCATACCTTGAGCTTCCTTTGCTGTTAGGTTTCCTCTCCAGGTATCCTGGCCAGTAAGTAATCCAGCTTTTATGTCCAGCCTTCCAATCAAGATCCCTGGACACTGGGTCTCTCTTCACATACCTTCTTGCACCGGTCTTAGGGCCCTTCCAAATGCAGCCGTCTCCTTCAAAGGTGCCGTCTGGGAATTCCTGGCTTTATAACCCCACTCCTCTGGCTTCCTCCAGTCCAATGGAGTATGCTTGCCTCTGGAATCACTCCTAACACATGTACTGCTGTGGGCTCCTTCTTTAGACCTCCAAGATGTCTTTCTCTTCTTCCTTCCATGTTGCTTCTGCTATTGCTTCTGCTGTTGCTTCTGCTGTTGTAGTCCTCTCTCTTCTTTCTGTCTGCTCTCCTGGTTCTTTCTGTTCTGTCTCTGTGTAGAATATCCTTTACTTTTAACGTGCTTAGAGGGACACTCCACCCTAGCACAGCCCAGGTGTGCTTAATCAAGCCCTGCCCTTGGAGATGAGTGATTGGGGATTACCTCATAGCTCTCCTGATTGAACACATGTTTCCCCACTTCAGCTCTCCTAGAGGCTGTTTGTAACCTGGTGCATTCTGGGTTTGGTAGTCTTTTATGAAAACATTCTGTTTTAGTATTTCTACCAGCAAAGACAGGTTGCTTGTTCAGAGCCAATTCACCTCTTTTATAGCTCCCTCCTGAACTATGATAAGCTTCCTTATCACAATAAATACTTAAAAAAAAATTACTGTGACAATAAATCGCTGTCATACACTACATGCAATGTGTGTTTCCAATGTGTGTCCCTGTGGTCCCCTATGTAGTGTGCAAATGCATGTTGTGTCCCTGACCATATGACCTGCACCCAGGCTCCTCGCTGGTGGGGTGTTTGCACTGCCAGGTATTACTTCACAGATGCCAGCACATGCCATGTGTGACCTGCACAGTGTGTGTTCACTGCCCCTGGGCTGCAGCGGGGCGGTTTACACAGACACCCATGTTGCGACAGGGGGAATGTGTCTGAGGTTGCATATTCAGTGTTCTGATCCATCACCGTGTCCACCCCCTCATACCCCCAACATTGGGTGCATATGTGTGACCATTGCCCCTGCCTGTAACACTGATTACATGCCTGCCCCCCCTAGGCATGCATGTGGCACAGGCAGACATGGGTGGCATGCGTATGTCAGCTGCTGATTTCCGCTAACAAATTTGGTTATCCTACGCCCATCCCTGTGACATGGATGTGCCCGGGACGCCCCCTACATTGCAACATCTCATGCGCCACCCTGGCTTCACACCCCTACACACATGGTTAGCCCCCAAAACTGCATGTGCAGCCAGTCAACGTATGATACCCATGTCTTCCTGTATTGCACATCCTTGTCCACACACATATCCCATGCTGGCATCCATAGTGTTCTGCTAAGGGAGACACGTGACCATTTCCAATCAAACAACATTGTGTATATATTTAAAAAACAAAGGGACATATTTACAATGGTAGGGAGGGGGACAATAACCATCACCCTCCCCCCCAACCCCCCTCCTCCCCCCTGCCACCCCCACCCGCCCTAAACACCCTCCTCCACCCCTCCCCCACCCCCACATGAGCCACACCCTCCCCCTGCATGCCCAGTGATGGAAGACAGGGCAGCACAGGGCACATGTGTGGGCGTCACAGGCGCCATCAATGACGCCTGTGACACCCTTCAGGGGGTGGCTGCCGACATGGCAGATGCTCCACCTCGGCGGCCACCCGCTGAATGGCTGCCGCCAGCCACTGGTGCGAGTGCACTAAGAGGTGCACTCGCTGCTCCAAAGCATCCAGGGCCACATACAGGTCCGCCACGCACCTGCCACCACACACACACATAGTCCCTGGGGTCTGTGTGGTGGCATTTGCGTGCGACCTGTGTGGGGCCCTGGATGGTGGAGCCACCTGGCATGACTGGTGGGAGCCCACAGTGCCCTGTGCTGCACTGTCTTCCAAATCACTCTCCCACACCCCCTCCACCCACTCCTCCCCCCCTGACTCCTCCCCCCCACCCTCCACAATCGCCCCACCCCCACATCACCCACACCCTATCCCTCCCCTGCCACCCCACCAACCACCCCTTCCAGGACCCCATCAGCCCCCTCCTCCACTCATGAATCTTCTGCCCCATCCGCCTTCTCCTCCGCCGAATCCAGAACCACCACCTCCACGGCATGGCGGGCAATGGGCCGCCGCAAGGCATATGCGGAGGTGGTGGGCTCCTCTTCATTGTCATCACCATCTGTGGAAGATGACAGTCATCAGCACATTATTATGTGTGTAACATAGCACATGTACCTATGCAGGCACCACACAGGCTGCTGGGCCAATGGGACATCTGTTACTGGGCAGCCAGGTCGCCAATACTTACCATCACCCTGTGATGGGCCCTCACCCTGGAGGCGCTCAAGGTAGGCCCGGTGGTGGAGGCGCAACTCGCGCCCCTTCTTCCGGAGATCCTCGACCTGTGGATGTGAAAAGAATGGGTGGGGGCATGAGTGACTGCTCACCTCTGGTGGGTGGCCAACATAAACATACATCAGTGTGGCCAACATCTTGCTGCTCCTGCTCCACTGCTGTGTGTGTCATGTACAGCATAGTTAGTCACGTGTCACAGGTGATCTCCAGGAACACCAGGAAAATGTCGTCACGTGGGTAGCGTCGGTACCAACTGAGCCTGTGTGGGAACGCTACCCAGCATCCTATATGAAAGCCTTTGGCAGCATCCCACAGTGCGTGCATGCTGCCTTCCCACCTGTCCAAATTGCCTCCCTCCAGTTGAGTTTACAGCTGACACAAGGAGGGAGAGAGAGAGACATTGGGAAAGTGAGAGAGACAGAGAGAGAGACACAACCCGCAAGGGGAGATGGGTGGGTTGTGATTACCTCATCCTGCTGTTCCAGGAGATCACCTGTTACAGGTGATTAACTATGCTATCACCAGGTACAAGCAGGATGTAGTCGCCATGTGGGGAAAACCGTAGATGTAGATGCCAGGGAAGGATCCCCAGAGTGGTGAGGGCCTGTGGAGGGCCTCCACTTCCACCCATGGTTCTCGGGCATCCTGTAGGAGAGGCGGCTAGGAGTGTATTACATATGGGAGAGGTTTTGGAGAACAGCCTGACCAACCAGAGCATGCATGCAGGAGCCTTTATCCATGCAATCGTGGCCCGTGAAACGAGGACCAGGTAGCTGCTTCACAAATGTCATTAATATGTACAGAATGGACGTGAGCCCGTGAGGCTGCCATGACTCTCACATTGTGAGTGGGAACATGGGCCACCAGTGAATGGTGTTAGCTAGGTTAGATAAAGGGTAATACACTGAGAAATCCAGTTGGGTAGAGATTGTTTTGAAACTACTGTACCCAAATGCGAGCAATCCAAGACTCAGAATAGCTGAGGGGACCTTCGGTGTTGCTGGGTCCTCTGCAGATGGGAAGCCACAGCTCGTTCACAGTCCAAGTTATGAAGCGTCTTCTCTGCATTTGAAGCATGCGGCTGTTGAAAGACTACAGGTAACTACAACTCTTGTTTCAAATGAAAGGAGGAATCCACCTTAGGCATGACATGTGGATGTGTCCGTAGGATTACCTTCTCATGTTGAAACGGTGTGTGGGATGGATCAGGCACTGGAGCTTGGGATTCACTGATACGACTTGCTGATGTGATTTCAAGACGGTATTTTACTTCCCAGGTCAGAGACTTTAAGAATGTAGTGTCTAAGGGCTCAGAGGGCGGCGGCATACGCTGCCCTGGCAGCAGATTGGGATCCCATGCCTCTGGAGGTGGTCTAAGGGCAGGTTTAGGTAGATGCAGGCCTCTCATGATCCCGGATATGAGAGGATGGGATGACATGGGTTGTCCGTGATGGGTTCAGAAGGAGCAGCAATGCCACTTAAATGGACTCGACTCACTCTGTTTGGAGACCATTTTTTGATGAGTAATGGCGTTTGTCAAAAACATGTTTCTATATGGATGACAAGAGGGTTCCAGGCCTTTTGTTATCACCAAATGAAATGTCCCGTCCA